>OW240912.1:234906588-234922595 GCA_933207985.1 Pelobates cultripes | reverse complement strand
AGATCATGCCAAACTAATCTTATTGATTTTTTTGATTGGGTAACTAAAATTATAGATCAGGGTGGTGCAGTAGACATTGCTTACCTAGATTTCAGTAAGGCTTTTGACACTGTTGCACATAGAAAGCTTATCAATAAACTGTAATCTTTAAGTTTGGATTCAAATATTGTTGAATGGGTAAGGCAGTGGCTGAGTAACAGGCAACAGAAGGTTGTAGTTAATGGAATATTTTCGAAGCTTGGACTTGTCACCAGTGGGGTACCTCAGGGATCTGTACTTGGACCCATTCTCTTTAATATTTTTATTAGTGATATTGCAGAAGGTCTTGATGGTAAGGTATGTCTTTTGCTGATGATACTAAGATATGTAACAGGGTTGATGTTCCAGGAGGGATAAGCCAAATGGCAAATGATTTAGGTAAACTAGAAAAATGGTCAAAATTGTGGCAACTGACATTTAATGTGGATAAGTGCAAGATAATGCATCTTGGATGTAAAAACCCAAGGGCAGAGTAAAGAATATTTGATAGAGTCCTAACCTCAACATCTGAGGAAAGGGATTTAGGGGTGATTATTTCTGATGACTTAAAGGTAGGCAGACAATGTAATAGAGCAGCAGGAAATACTAGCAGAATGCTTGGTTGTATAGGGAGAGGTATTAGCAGTAGAAAGAGGGAAGTGCTCATGCCATTGTACAGAACACTGTTGAGACCTCACTTGGAGTATTGTACACAGTACTGGAGACCGTATCTTCAGAAGGATATTGATACCTTAGAGAGGGTTCAGAGAAGGGCTACTAAACTGGTTCATGGATTGCGGGATAAAACTTACCAGGAAAGGTTAAAGGATCTTAACAGGGCCGGACTGGCCCACCGGGATACCGGGAAATTTCCCGGTGGGCCGTCGGCACCTGGGGCCGGCCCTTTAAATACTGCAGCCGCCTGAGCGCTCTGTGAAGAGCGCTCAGGCGGCTGCAGCTTCTCCCCTGTAGCGTGGCCGAGCTGCACTCCGGTCCGCGGTGGCCGGCCGGAGTGATAGGAAGGGGCACACTCAGTGCACTTCCTGTCAGTCCGGCCGGTTACAGGAAACAGAAACTCCTGGGATAGGCATAAGGCTATCCTAACTATAAGATAAGACTAGGGACTAATGAAAGTATTTAGAAAATTGGGCAGACTAGATGGGCCGAATGGTTCTCATCTGCCGTCACATTCTATGTTTCTATGTTTCTATGTTTCCTCATCCGAAGCATAGTCCAGTTCCTCACATTCATCCTCCTCACTCCGGTCGCTCTCCGACCTTTCCTCATGGGATCTAGCCTGTTTCCATAATCTGGCCATTTTTGCCCGACCAGGGGCTCTTTTGCGCGGTGGAAGCACGCCATCCGTGACTGCCTCAGACGAGTCTGTCAGGGCAGGTAAAACCTGCGTCATGGAGTGGGAGGAGAGGTGTTTGGCCTTCACCTTGGCCTTACGGGCACCAGGTGAGGCGGGGGTAGGGGAAGGACCCGCACCCAGTAGGATAGGGTTAGCCACCTGGGGCATCAAAAGAGACTGCGCTAGAGTCTGGAGAGAGGAAGCCATGGTGGAGTCCATCAAAGCCTGGAACTCCTCAGATATGAGAAATCAGCAATGTGGCCCTCAGGACCATCACCCTTATCCTGCATGATTACAGGTGAGGGTTAAAACAGTTGAAGAATAAATGACAGGCAGACCTGAAATCAAAGATAAAAAGACATATAAGTATACAGGAGGAAAATGCCAAGGAATAGAATCAGGGTTTAATAACCCAAAAGGGAAAGAAAAACAGGACAGGGCTAAAAGCAGCCACAAGATAGAAACAAGGAAAAAGGAAAAAACAGTGATAATAACAGTGATAATAACAAATATATATATATATATATACTGGTAGATGGCATATATAAAACAAACCTACCCCATAGTGGTGTGCACAGGACGAGAAAAGCGGGCACTGTGTGTCCGCAGGAGAAGAAAAAAACGGCAGGGGAGTGTGACCGGAGGAAACAAGATGGTTGCCGCACGAGGAGAGGTGAGGCAGCCGGCTAGAGCGGGGGAGGGGGCGCACGTGCAGCAACAGTGCGGCCCGACCTTCACACGCCCGGGAGCCACCGCCGAGCTAAGCGGAGGCTCGCCGGCGTGCAAAAGCAAAAGCCCCAGGGACAGGGGATACCCCGCAGTTAGCCGCAGAACGCGGCAGGGAGGGGAGAGGGCGGGAGGCGGCACTGCCGAACGCGGCAGTAACGGCCCCCCAGGGGAGCACACCAAGGAAAAAGCCACAGGCTCCTATTAAAACCTAAAGGCAACTAACTAGGAGCAGAAAATAAGCAATTAAAATAACAACACAGTGTAAATACAATACTAGCACCAGAGCAGAAAAATTTGTGTACTTAACTGGTCTGAGAGCAGCAAAGAAAGAGGGGGATTGTGGGTGCTTCAAGTATATTATAGTCACTTCCTCTGTTATGTGATTGGCTACTTGAGCACTGTATTTTTTGTTCTTTCAGTTATTTATTTATCTCTATTTCTTTGCTGCTGAGAGTAATAAAGAAAGAGATATGCATAATAGGAGCCTCCGTGTCTTTAATAAAATCAATGCATTGCATATGTCACTTTCGTCTCAATGTGAAAGCCCTCCCACTTTTAGAAGGGTCTGTGCTGAGAAACAGTAATTGGTCTGGAGCATTACTGTATGACATGTGCCAGTAAGGTTGCCTTTGCAAATTTTCTTTTACATTTGCTCGTACATGTACACCATTAGCTTTATTTTGCTTTTCATTCTCTCGCCTTCTCTTCCTCCTTTTCTTTTTTAGCATTCAGTAAAAACCATTGAGCACTGTTAATTCCTACTCCGCCTTATGGACAAATGACAGTCGGAGCCATGATAGCAATCTGGTCTTTAACGAACATGCAATGTTCTGGACTGGGAGGGTAGTCATCAAACAATTTAATATTTTAAAATATTTTCTTATTTTCATTTTTTTTAAATATATTTGATGTGACAACTTTTAGATTTTAATATTTTTTTGTGTGTATGTACACATTATGGGTTTCTCAGGGCAATATGATTCACATTAGTTTCCTTCCTGTAAAATGTAATAATAATGAAATTCAAGGGCATGTTGGACTATTAGCCATCATCCTTAAGTAGAGGTTAGAGAATATAAGTACACAAATTGATGTTAGCTATCACTAAAGTGGCATAATGAAATTGGATTGACCTTTAAAAATTATTGTATCATGTCCACTCTTTGAAAGGATGTGGTAGTATGTCACTTACACAGGAAGCCAATCATTTATGTAGAAAAGTCTCTCATAAGAAACTGGTTTTATCTTTACCAGACCATTCGAGAAGTCAGACTAAAACATGTGTCAGTGAGTCATCAACGGTAAAATCAAGTAAGTAAATTTAAATATATATAATTATAAAAAGATATAGAGGACTGACCTGTTTATTGTTGTTAATGATTTCACTGATGAATAAAACCCTGCGTAAATTAATCAGTGAACAAGCATTGACTATAATTATCACTACGAAGTTCATTTAATCATGATTACTTCCTGCTATACATCACTACATTGAAATGGTTTTACAAGGCTTTGTCCAGTCAACTAAGAGAAGAATGATATATTTTCCCAATACAGACATAAAAAAGTCAAATCAAACTTCTAATTGAAAGTAATTGATTTTGAGTTTTGAGTTCTCTGAACAAAAATGATTTCTTAAATTGGGGGAGGGAAAAAAATTGGTTATTTTTTCAGATGCTTAAAACGCTTTAGTAATTCTATTTGAATATAGAATAGTTAGATTTAATGGAAGCTGTTCTGTCGAGTTAATTTACTACTTAATAATGTAAATATATGCATATCCACTTTTGAAACACATACAGAAACCTCAGGACTTATATCTATGACCTTAGTATTGAGGATTATTTTTTAATTGTGGGAAGGAACTCAACAGTTTATGCCAATTCAGTGGTGCGATTCAAAACAGAAGGAGAGGGACAGTGGCGTACATACAGGGGTTTGACAGGTAAATCCAAAAATCCATTTTTGTTTTTGATGGAGAGGTATTAAGAGCAAAAAGCAGAGGTGGTCATATGGCCAACACTCCATGCACCATAAAAACTACAGTTTTTTTGTTCAAATAGTTTGAGCGAAAAAAAATAAATGTACATACATTTATCTTTTTCTTTCTACTTAATGCATGTTTATAATGTTTGTAACTTTATAAAGTTTAATGAGAAAACAATAAAGTAAATTGAAATTACCTTTACTAGTGATTAATGAGATCCTTGAGGTTGATGCTGCAAGACTAAATATTTGATATCTGGTTCGATTTTCGTAAAGAACAAACTAAGGTCTCCTCTTTCGGTGATATTCAGATGATTTCTCATCTGTGCGTCAGCTCCCCTCCTCTCCCTCCTCTCCCTCCTCAATTCCCCTCCCCACCTTTTTTCCCCTTTTTAAATTTTATTTTTTAACCTTCCTTATATCAATGCCCAGTAGGAAGGCTGAGCTAGGTATCCCACTTAATATACTTACTATAGCCCACTATAACAGACAGGCACACATACATACATACATACATACATACAGACACACACACAAGACACACATACATACAGACAGGCACACACATACATACAGTCACACATACAGACACACACACACACACACACACACACACACAAGACACATACATACAGACAGGCACACATACATACAGACACACACACACAGACATGAATACAGACACACACATAAGACAGTCATACAAAGACACATACAGACAGACACAAGACACACATACATACAAAGACACATACACACAACACATACATACAAAGACAAGACACACATACACACACACACATATATACAGACAGACACACACACATATATACAGACAGACACACACACACACCACTAATACAAAGACACACATACATACAGACACATACATACAGACAGAAAGACATACATACAAAGACACAAAGAAACAAACACACACAAAATATTTTAGTCACCCTCCTGTTTCCTACCTTTTAGGTGCAGGAGGGTGACTTTCCCTAGGGTCCAGTGGTGGCTCAGGTGGATGGGAGTCAGAGTTCCCACTCTGACTCCCTACTCCTTCCTCCCGCGCGGTCTGTGTGTTAGCTGGGAGGAGTGACGTGCAGTCACTTCTTCCCAGCTCTGTGATGTAATCACAGGGGGCCCGATTGCGCTGTTAAAGCATGCAGCGCTGACCGGGCCCCCTTACAATCCACATCCATCGGGTGGTCCTGACAGCATGGGCCACTCGATGGACCCCTCCATATGCGGCCCCGGCGGTTTGCCCCGCAGGCCGGGGCCGCAAGTGGTGATGGCGGTACCGGTCGCAGGGGTACCGCCGGCTCGTACCCACCCAATCTCTCAAAATTAGAAAATCCCTACAGCCCACCTGGAATCCTGAAACGCCCATTAGTGGGCGGTAGGGACCAGGTTTACGACCCATGCTCTACAGTATTATGTAGAACTGATGTATGTTCAAAAAGAGAAAACCATGCATTATTTTTTAAATTGACAGGGACTGTTCACTAAACTGTGGGTGGTGAATTAAACACAAACATTAAAACGCAGGCCATTGGAAGACATGTTTTTTACAGCTCTGTTGTTTTTGTCTGTAAATGAAGTCAGTTATCACTTTACTAAAATGCTTTGTTAAGTAATACAATTCCAAAACAGGATATCATCTGTTTTAACAATGAAAAATGCTCAGGGTTATTTTAGTAATGTTTGAATTTGCTATTTGCACTAATTCTAATAAGTATATACAACATTTAAAAATATATATATATATATATATTTTAACACATTTCACTTTTCTTTAATGGATTATAGGTTTTTGTTTTTTTTTATATTCTTTATTTTGTTTTGACAGATGATGTAAGCATAGACATGTAACAAAGCTTGTGCAAAAGCCGACATAGAATGTGTTGGTTCATTGTGTCAAATTTACATTGTTTCGTTTACAGAAGAGAAGAGAAATTGGTTAGTTTGTTGCACGTGTTGCCTTTGCGGGGTTTTCGGTCGTCTTCTGTCAAAGAGTTTTTGGTGTGTTTAATGGATTATAGTTTAAATACATTCTTGGCCTGTTCTAGAGAAAGGTTACATGACAGATCACATATAATTTATTGACCTCGTTAAAATGCAGGCAGAATAAAATTTTTGAGAGAATGGGCGATTCTCCAAATTGGCAATTACAATTTCAGATTTTTTATACCTAACCCAATGCAATATGTAAACTAAGAATAATCTATGTTCACACATACTACATATACTATGACATATGACATATACTATGACATACTAACAGGGATATTCTCTAAAGTGGGAATTTGTCACACCGCGTGTCGCTATAGCGGTATGCCCACAAACTAAGGGGAATACTGCCAAACACTCACCAGAGGTGACCTCTCCTCTCTCAGCAGCCGGCTCTGTATCATTAAGGGCGATGCCCGCTGCTGCTGTGAATAATAAAGGGTTTCCTGTTTAACCCTTACAGGGCCAGTTCAATTAATTTAATATGGGAGTGTTACACACATAGCTTGATCCAGGGCCGGACTGGGAAAAAAATTAGGCCCGGGCATTTTTCAATCAGAGCGGCCCCCTAAGAAGGGGGCGGGGCCAGAGAGTGTGTGTTTTGTCATCACTAATGACAACACGCCCCCTCTCAAAGTGAGCATGTTGGTTCAATGCCCAGAGCCCTGCTGAAGAGCTCTGGCATTAGAAAAAGGCCCTGAATTTGTTCTGCGCAGTGCAAGCAAATGTAATAACATGCTTGCGCTGTGTTTGCTTTTAAATTGTCTCTGGTGTCTCCACAAGTGGGATACCAGAGGACAAAAGGGCCAGGAAAGTGCATGGTGCATATGTTTGGAGCCTGCTTGTGGGATTGCGTGTGTGTAGAGTGTGGTGTGGTATTGTATAAATAGGTCAATTTAATTTGTGTTTGTGGTGTTATATGTGTGCCTAGGGGCTGTAGAGAGTGTGTGTATAGGGGGCATAGTGTTATAGGGGATGCAGCGAGTGTGTGCATACGGGCTGAAGTGTGTGTGTATAGGTGACGTAGTGTGTGTAGGGGTTGCAGAGAGGGTGTGTTTAGAGAATGTTGTATGTGTTTGCTGACAAGGAATGTAGTGTGTGTGTGTAGGAGATCTACTGTGTAAATGACCCAGTGTGTGTGTGTGTGTGTAGAGGATTAAGAGTGCATATAGGGTAAGGGATCTAGTGTGTATCTGGAGCGTAATGTGTGTAGTGGTGCAGTGTGAGGGGTGCTGTAGTGTGTGTGTGTGTGTGTGTGTGTATGTATATATATATATATATATATATTTGGACTTATAGTATGTGTGAGGAGCGCAGTGTGTGTATGTAAGAGGGGTGCTGTGTGTGAGGGTGTTTTTATCTGCTGTCACATTCTAGGTTTCTAATTTTGTCTGTTAACTCACTGAGGGTTATTATTATATATATATATATATATATATATGTGTGTGCTGTATATGTGTGGGAGTGTGCTGTGTGTGTCTGGGGGGTGCTGTGTGTGTCTGGGTGTGCAGTGTGTGTGTCTGGGTGTGCAATGTGTGTGTCTGGGTGTGCAATGTGTGTCTGGGGGTGCTGTGTGTGTCTGGGGGGTGCTGTGTGTCTGGGGGTGCTGTGTGCTGTGTCTGGGGTGCTGTGTGTGTCTTGCTGTGTCTGGGGCTGTGTGTCTGGTATGGGATGCTGTGTCTGGGGGTGCTGTGTGTCTGCTGGGGTGCTGTGTGTGTCTGTCTGGGGTGCTGTGTGTGTCTGGGGGTGCTGTGTCTGGGGCTGTGTCTGGGGTGCTGTGTGTGTCTGGGGGTGCTGTGTCTGGGGTGCTGTGTCTGGGGTTCTGGGGTGCTGTGTGTGTCTGGGGGTGCTGTGTGTGTGTCTGGGGGTGCTGTGTGTCTGGGGGTGCTGTGTGTCTGGGGGCTGTGTCTGGGGGTGCTGTGTGTGTCTGGGGGTGTCTGGGGGTGCTGTGTGTGTCTGGGGGGGTGCTGTGTCTGGGGGTGCTGTGTGTCTGGGGCTGTGTCTGGGGGTGCTGTGTGTCTGGGGGGTGCTGTGTGTGTCTGGGGGTGCTGTGTCTGGGGTGCTGTGTGTGTCTGGGGTGCTGTGTCTGGGGCTGTGTCTGGGGTGCTGTGTGTGTCTGGGGGTGCTGTGTGTGCTGGGTGGTGCTGTGTGTGTCTGGGGGCTGTGTCTGGGGGTGTTGTGTGTGTGTCTGGGTGAGTCCTGTGTCTGATGTGCTGTGTGTGTCTGGGGGTGCTGTGTCTGGGGGTGCTGTGTCTGGGGTGCTGTGTGTGTCTGGGGCTGTGTCTGGGGTGCTGTGTGTCTGGGGGGTGTGTGTGTGCTGTGTGTGTCCGGGGGTGTGTCTCTGGGGTGTCTGTGTGTCTGGATGTGCTGTGTGTGTGCTGTGTGTGTCTGGGGGGTGCTGTGTGTGTCTGGGGGGTGCTGTGTGTGTCTGGGGGGTGCTGTGTCTGGGGGCTGTGTCTGGATGTGCTGTGTGTGTCTGGGGGTTGCTGTGTCTGGGGGCTGTGTCTGGGGGTGCTGTGTGTGTCTGGGGGCTGTGTCTGGATGTGCTGTGTGTGTGAATGTATTTTTTATGTAAATTTAAATATTTTTTTTTTTTACTAATAAAAAAAATAAAAATAAATTATTCCCCCCCCCCTCCCTTCTTACCTTTATACCTTTATCCTGGGAGGGGGAGGAGGAGATCCGTTATGCCTGGGGAGGTGGGAGCCATGCTGCCTTCCCTGGTGGACCAGTGGTGAGAGTGAACTCTAACCTGCAGGTTAGAGTTCACTCTCGCGAGATCTGAGCGTTGCCGTGGTAACCGCGGCAACGCTCAGAATCCCGCGAGAGGACCGGCGGAGCTGCTGGCTAGAGCTCCGCCGGGTCCTCTCTCCTCCCTCCCTCCCTCCCTCACCCAGCCGGCGGCCGCATCTCCCTGTCTGTGGGCCGGTGAGGGAGATCTTTGATCTCCCCACCGGCCCATGGAGGCACTATGCACGGCCAGCGCTCGGATAGCGCTGGCCCTGCAGGGGCCGGCCGGGGAGATCCCCTGCCGGCCTCGGCCCCACGGCCATCGCGGCCCACCGGGCATTTGCCCGGTATGCCCGATGGCCAGTCCGGGCCTGGCTTGATCCCATGTTTTCCTACAGCCTATCAGGAAACGCCTTTAGCTATTTAAACCTAGTTTGTCCATTTCTCTGTGCCCTGTCGTGGTTTCCAGTTGGTTATCCGAGAGTACGTTCCTTGTATTCATTTCTTGTGTATCTGACCTTGGCTTCCATTATTGACTATCCGATCTCTGTATTCCCTGACTTTTAGCTTGGCTTCTGACTATTCTGATATCTCAATTTCTTGACCTTTGGCTTGTTTATGGTTTGCGTTATACCTTTGTCTTGGCTTTTCCCTATCTTGTGTCTTTTGCCTTTTTACGTTAAATCCGGCCATTTTAAGGTCCGGTAATATGTTTTAGGTATTTGCTTTATATCTACTTAAGTTCTGCGTGTTGGGCATCTACGGAAATCCTGACATTACGACAGGGACATGGACCCTGCAGACTTAAGTAGACAGTTCACACAGGCCTTCCAGGCTTAATTAACTCGCACTGCACACCTCCGATCAGAGTCACCCTCTGTTCAGACTGCACAGTGGTCAGAGAACTCCGACCATAAGTCTATCCCCTCCGCCTAGATTCATTGGTGATTTCCAGGAGTGTAGGGGTTTCATTAATCAGACAGAATACCACTTTGTGGCATCTCCTGGTTCTTTCCCATCTGACAGAGCCAAAATCGGATACTTGATGAATCAACTTTCCGGTAAAGCTCTAGCCTGGGTCAATCCCCTATGGGAGAGTGGGAAATCTATAGCTTACAACTACATAGAATTTATAACTGAATTTAAGCGATCATTTGAACCCCTTGGTAACGGTAAAAAGGCAGCCAAGGTGTTAATGCAGATAAAGCAGGGCATTAGATCCGTTGCAGACTATGCCATAGAATTCCACACGCTAGTTGCGGAGGTAGACTGGACAAATAGTGGGTTGGTAACTGCCTTCTCTGAAGGTCTATCTGAGGCTCTATTAGATGAGACAGCTGCTAAAGATCTTCCAAACTTGCTGGAGGACTATATTGTTTATATGATGGATATAGATAATTGCCTTAGGGAGAGGGCGAAAACCCAGAGACGCACTATCCGTACCCCTGTTCACTCAGCCCCTCGTATGCTTCCATCTACACCTACAGTTAGTAACAAATCTGAATCTATGCAACTGGGAGTGATGAAGCTGTCAGAAGCCGAGAAACAGTATCGTAGGGTTGAGGGTCTGTGCATGTATTGTGGAAAAAAGGGGTATCTGCGCCTTAATTGCCCAATATGTCCGGGAAAACTCCAGCACCTAAGCACCGTTAGAGGACCGATCTTAGGTGTTATGAGATTGTCCTCTATCTTGCCTCACAGCCGATTTCTCCTACCTATTGTTTTATCTTGGGGTGCTCAGGATATATCATGTAAAGCTTTTATCGATTCTGGAGCCACTGAGAGTTTTATAGATAAGAAATTTGTTGAAGACCTTCTTATTCCCCTGAGGGAAATTCCTACACCTTTGGCCGTTGAGGCCATAGATGGTAGACCCCTTCTCACACCTCTTATAACCCATGAGACCCTTCCGTTATCCCTGTCCATTGGAGTGCTACATAGGGAGAAACTAGCTCTACAGGTTATTTCTAGCCCTTCATGTCCTGTTATTTTTGGGTTTCCCTGGTTAGTGAGACACAATCCGATCTTAGATAGGGATAAGGGTGAGATTACTTCATGGGGAACTAAGGAACAATGTCTCCTTCCTGTTAAACCTGTTGGTCACATTAACGTACCCACTGTGGCCCCCCTGTCCACAGTAATCCCTCCGCAATACCTTCATGTTAAGGAAGTATTTAACAAATCCAATGTCGAAACACTACCTCCACACCGGCCTTATGATTGCGCCATTGATCTTCTTCCAGGCACTATGCCGCCCAAAGGAAAGGTATATCCTCTATCCCCCCATGAGAATGAGATCATGGAAGAGTATATTCAGGATGCCCTTGCCAAAGGCTTCATAAGTAGGTCTTCCTCTCCTGCAGTTGCAGGCTTCTTTTTTGTGTCTAAGAAAGAGGGAGACCTATGTCCTTGTATCAATTATAGAGGTCTTAACAAGATCACAATTAGGAATGTCTATTCTATCCCCCTTATCACGGAACTCTTTGATAGACTTAAGGGGGCTAAGGTATTTATGAAATTAGACCTTAGGTGCGCATATAATCTTGTCAGAATAAAAGAGGATCATGAATGGAAAACCGCATTCAACACACGGAGTGGACATTACGAGTATCTCGTAATGCCTTTTGGATTATGTAATGCTCCAGAGGTTTTCCAAGACCTGATTAACGATGTCTTAAGGGATTTCATTCATTCTTGTGTTCTAGTTTATCTAGACAATATCCTCATTTATTCCTCAGACATTTCTACCCACTACATTCAAGTATCACAGGTACTAACAACACTATTACGTAACGGTCTATATTGTAAACAGGAAAAATGTTTATTTCATCAGACAGAGGTACAGTTTTTGGGTTATGTTATCTCAGCCAAGGGTTTTGAAATAGATCCCAAGAAACTAGAGGCGGTCTTGCAATGGCCTAGACCTAAAGGCCTCAAAGCAATCCAAAGATTCATAGGCTTTGCCAACTATTACCGCAGATTTATAAAGGGATTCTCCTCGGTTATATCTCCCATTACCAGTCTCACACTAAAGGGGGCTGGAACCCATGTCTGGCCCTCTGCAGCTTTGTCGGCCTTTGAAAAACTTAAATCTCTCTTTTCTACTGCCCCAGTGCTTGTAAATCCTGACCCTTCCAAGCCTTTTGTTTTGGAGGTTGATGCTTCAGAGACAGTTGTTGGAGCTGTCCTCTCTCAACGTGAGTCCCACGACACTCCAGTCCATCCTTGTGGCTTCTTTTCCAAAAAACTATCCCCAGCTGAGGTCAATTATGACATAGGGAACAGACGCTTGGTAGAAATTGCTAAAGTTCCCGTTATGATTATAACTGATCATAAGAATCTGGCATATATCAGTGAGGCTAAACGTCTCTCGTCCAGACAGGCCCGATGGTCCTTGTTTCTTTCACGTTTTAATTTCATTATCACGTATAGACCTGGTTCTCGTAATACTAAGGCTGATGCCCTATCACGACAGTTCGAAACTGACTCTGATAGGGACCTAGATGTCGTGCACATCATACCCCCTGAACGTATAGTGGCTACCACCATTTTAACCATGTCCTCTTCATTAATGGACAAGGTGCATAATACCCAAACTCAGGCTCCTGACAATAAACCCAATGATAAATTGTTTGTATCACCTACAGAGAGGACAGAGATTCTCTCTTTGTATCATGACACCAAGTCAGCTGGTCATCCCGGAATTCGAAAAACCCTGTCTTCCATATCTAGGCAGTTCTGGTGGCCTTCTATGCTTACGGATGTCACTGATTATGTTAAAGCATGTACCGTTTGCGCTGTGGCTAAAACCCCCCCGTAAGCTACCTTGCGGTCTCTTACAGCCACTTCCTGTTCCTGAAACGCCTTGGTTTCACATTGCTATGGACTTCATAGTCGATCTACCTCCATCTAAGGGGTATACAACCATTTTAATGGTGGTAGATTGTTTCTCAAAAATGGTTCATTTAATTCTTCTTCGTAAGCTACCCACCTCAGCTAAATTATCTCAGATCTTCATTAGGGGGAAATATAGGTTACATGGGTTGCCTCTAGAAATTGTGTCAGGTAGAGGGACTCAATTCATTTCTAGGTTTTGGAGGAAGTTTTGTTCTGAACTTGGAGTTGCTTTGTCTTTTTCTTCCTCGTATCACCCCCAGACCAACGGGGCTACTGAAAGGGTTAACCAGTCAATAGAGGGATTTTTGAGATGTTTCATATCACACACTCATGACAACTGGTACGATCTATTGTCTTATGCTGAATTTGCACATAACAATGCTACTCATGATTCTTCCCAGCATAGTCCTTTTTACATCACTAGTGGTAGACATCCTCTTGTTGTATCCTCGCAGTTTTATGAGACTGGTTTACCTACTCTTGATTGGCACCGCCACGATCTTCAAGAAAGGTGGAAGCACGTGCAGCATGCTTTGTCTTTGGCCTCCTCTCATCATAAGGTCTATGCTGACAAACGTCGCTCTATGGCATCTAATTATGTTGTTGAAGATAAGGTCTGGCTTTCCACTCGCAACATCCGGTTGAAAGTTCCGACCATGAAGTTGACACCCAGGTTTATCGGCCCATATGTGATCTCCAGGAAAATTAATCCGGTGTCTTATGCTTTGGCGCTACCTCCAGGATTGTGTATCCCCAATGTGTTTCATGTATCCCTGCTTAAACCTTTGTTATGCAATCGCTACACTAGGCACTCATTCCGTCCTTCGCCTGTGTCAATTCATGGCCAGGAGGAGTATGAGATCCAGGTGATTGTGGACTCCAGAAGGTCGCGGGGTGTGTTGCAGTATTTAATCCATTGGAAGGGTTATGGTCCGGAAGAGCGTTCGTGGGTTCCTGCCCCCGACGTTCATTCCGCTCGCTTGCTGCGCGCTTTTCATGCCCGGTTTCCTGATAAACTGACCCCTTTCTGTCTGGTGGGCAGTTTTCGGGGAGGGGGTACTGTCACGCCGCTATAGCGGTATTCCCACAAACTAAGGGGAATACTGCCAAACACTCAGGTGACCTCTTCTCTCTCTGTATCATTAAGGGCGACGCCCCCTGCTGCTGTGAATAATAAAGGGTTTCCTGTTTAACCCTTACAGGGCCAGATCACATGTTTTCCTACAGCCTATCAGGAAACGCCTTTAGCTATTTAAACCTAGTTTGTCCATTTCTCTGTGCCCTGTCGTGGTTTCCAGTTGGTTATCCGAGAGCACGTTCCTTGTATTCATTTCTTGTGTATCTGACCTTGGCTTCCCTTATTGACTATCCGATCTCTGTATTCCCTGACTTTTGGCTTGGCTTCTGACTATTCTGATATCTCCATTTCTTGACCTTTGGCTTGTTTATCGTTTGCGTTATACCTTTGTCTTGGCTTTTCCCTATCTTGTGTCTTTTGCCTTTTTACGTTAAATCCGGCCATTCTAAGGTCCGGTAATATGTTTTAGGTATTTGCTTTATATCTACTTAAGTTCTGCGTGTTGGGCATCTACGGAAATCCTGACATTACGACAGGGACATGGACCCTGCAGACTTAAGTAGACAGTTCGCACAGGCCTTCCAGGCTTAATTAACTCGCACTGCACACCTCCGATCAGAGTCACCCTCTGTTCAGACTGCACAGTGGTCAGAGAACTCCGACCATAAGTCTATCCCCTCCGCCTAGATTCATTGGTGATTTCCAGGAGTGCAGGGGTTTCATTAATCAGACAGAATACCACTTTGTGGCATCTCCTGGTTCTTTCCCATCTGACAGAGCCAAAATCGGATACTTAAGTTCTGCGTGTTGGGCATCTACAGAAATCCTGACAGACTTAAAAATGGAAACATTTCCCTTTTGTTAGGGATTGTTACTCGATTCCACATGGGCATGACCAATATACACAATACACCCTCCACTAGTCTCTTAGTTAAGAATGAGGGCCTACATCAGTGGACCTTACTGTCACTGCCCTCACCAAGCCTAAGTCCACAAGGCCTGGCCACCGAGACGAGACTGGTGTTCCATATACGACTCACCACGTCCATTTTGCACTTATATCTGCGAAAACACAGTGCTATACAGAGGTGTATAATACTATAAAATCTCAAGCTTATCAATAACTAACCTAATGAGGTTATACTAGCCTTAATACCAGTATCTATATCATCACAATGTCCATGCATAGTGTTGCTCAGCACGCCTCTACAAAAATGGTGCAGTGTCATTTCTGGCTATATGTAGAAAATATGCAGCTTTTAGTTCAGCTAACAACCAAGCAATTACATATTAACCCATTAAAGGACCACTATAGGCACCCAGACCACTTCAGCTCAATGAAGTGGTCTGGTTGCCAAGGATTATACAACAGCCAGGTCCATCTAGGGTTAACCCTGCAGCTGTAAACATAGCAGTATACACTACTGTTAATCCAGCCTCTAGTGGCTGTTTCATTGACAGCCGCTAGAGGCGCTTCCGCGCTTCTCACTGTGATTTTCACAGTGAGAAGACGCTGCAGGCCATAGGAAAGCATTGAGAAATGCTTTCTTATGGACTGATGGAATTCACATGCGGCTCTAGCCACGCATGCGCTTTCGGCGGATGATGTCGGAAGAGGGAGGAGAGTAAGTTAAGGTAAGTGTTTAACTCCTTCCTCCCCCTAGAGCCTAGCGGGAGGGGAGCCATGAGGGTGAGGGGGACCTATTAACACTATAGTGCCAGGAAAACGAGTTTGTTTTCCTGACACTATAGTCAGGGGCGTACCTAGAGCATTTGGCACCCGGGGCGGATCCTGTGCTTGGCACCCCCCACCCCAAAAAAAAAAAAACCTGTAAAAAATGTTAAAGGTTTTCTTTCTTTTCTTTTACAATTTGTAAACTTTGCAAAACCGCTGTCAGCCCCTCCTACAAAACCCTTGTCCTGCCCCGCCCCTCCTACAAAACCTCTGTCCTGCCCCTTCTACAAATCCTGTCCTGCCCCTTCTACAAAACCCCCGCAACCCCCTTCCACAAATCCCCTGCTTATCCCCCCTTATAAAGACTCCTGTCCCAATACAAAACCCCCGCCCCCTTCTACAAAATCTCTGCAGCCCCACACACACATTTACAGGCAGACAGTCACACACTCAGTTACAGACAGACAGTCACACACTCAGTTACAGGCAGACAGTCACACACAGTCACAGGCAGAAAGTCACACATACAC
>OW240912.1:234875336-234902849 GCA_933207985.1 Pelobates cultripes | reverse complement strand
CCTCCCAGCAGCTTCTCCTCACCTCCCCTGCCCTGTAGCGTGGCTGAGCTCCTATCCGGTCCGCGACCCGGCGGACTGACAGGAAGTGCACACTGAGTGTGCACTTCCTGTCATTCCGGCCGGGTCGCGGGACCGGAAAGGAGCTCGGCCACGCTGCAGGGCAGGGGAGGTGAGGCACTGCGGCAGCCGCCTGAGCGCACTCTATAGAGCGCTCAGGCGGCTGCAGAATTTAAAGGGCCGGCGATGGGGGCGCAGGGCGCCCCCTCCTATATGGCGCCCTAGGCGGCTGCCTAGTTCGCCTTATAGGAAGCGCCGGCCCTGCAAAGGTATAATATATACCTATAATCCAAATATTTAATATAGTGTAGGTCCCCCTTGTGCTGCAAAAACAGCTGTAATGCATCAAGCCACGGACTCCACAAGAGTACAAAGCATAACACTACCTCTGCCAGCCTGCTTTCTTTCCATATGGCATCCAGCTACCATTTTTTTCCCCCAGTAAAGGATGCACACTTACCTGGTCATCCACTTGATCTAAGAGAAAACGTGATTCATCTGACTAGGCAACCTTCTTCCATTGCTCTAGTTCTGATGCTCACATGCTCATTGAAGTTACTTTTGGCAGTGGACAGGGGTAATCATGGACACTGACCGGTCTGCTGATATGCAGCCCCATATGCAGCAATTAATCATTTGAGCTACAGTAGTTCTTCTGTGTGATCTGACCAGACTGGCTAGCCTTTGCTCTCCACGTGTGTCAATGAGCCTTGGGCGCACATGACCCTGACGCCAGTTGTCCTTTCTTACACAACTTTTGGTAGGTACTAACCAATGCATACTGGGAACATGCCAGAAGACTTGCCATTGTGGAGATGCCCTGATCCAGTTGTACAGCCATCACTATTTGTCCCTTGTCAAAGATCCTTTCGCTCCACGCTCTACATGGATGCCCTGAATGTTCCACTCACTATACTCGATGGGAGCCATTAACAGTAACACCAGTCACTAATTCAGAGTCACTAGGGCAGAGATTTTGTAACTGGGAAGCAACCACTACACGGAAACAGGCCCGGACTGGCCATCGGGCACAGCGGGCAAATGCCCGGTGGGCCGCGGTGGCCATGGGCCGAGGCCGGCAGGGGAGGTCCCAGGATCTCCCCTGCCGGTCTATGCAGGGCCGGCACTCTCCTAGCGCCGGCCCCGCTGATTGCCACGACGGGCCGGTGGGGAGATCAAGGATCTCCCTGACCGGCCCACATGCGGCCGCCGGCGGGGAGAGAGGGAGACAGCCAGCCAGGCTGGAGAGAGGACCCGGCGGAGCTCTAACTTGCAGCTCCGCTGGGTTCCTCTCGCGAGATCCGGCGCGTTGCCATGGCAACGGCCGGATCTCGCGAGAGTGAACTCTAGCCTCACAGGCTAGAGATCACTCACCCACGAGGACCACCAGGGAACACTGTCTCCCGGCCTCCCAGGCACCAGCATGCCGGTCCCCCCCCTCCCAGGCTAAAGGTAAGAAGGGAGGGGGGGACATAATGACTGTTTGTTTTTGTTTTATTTACCCCCCCTACACACACACACATTAACATTTATACAGCACTCTCACACCCATCACACACAGCACTCTCTCACACCCATCACACACAGCACTCTCTCACACAGCACTCTCTCACACAGCACTCTCTCACACAACTCTCTCACACCCATCACACACAGCACTCTCACACCCATCTCACACAGCACTCTCACACCCATCACACCCAGCACTCTCTCACACAGCACTCTCACACCCATCTCACACAGCACTCTCTCACACAGCACTCTCTCACACAGCACTCTCACACCCATCTCACACAGCACTCTCACACCCATCACATACAGCACTCTCTCACACAGCACTCTCTCACACAGCACTCTCTCACCCATCACACACAGCACTCTCACACCCATCACACTCACAGCACTCTCACACCCATCACACACACAGCACTCTCACACACGGCACTCTCACACACACATCACTCTCACACGGCACTCTCACACGGCACTCACACACACCGCACCCCTCACACACACCGCACCCCTCACACACACACATACTGCACCCCTCACATACACACAGAACCCCCCCAACACACTGCACCACACACATACACAATATTTCCAAATATATATATATATATATATATATATATATACACACACACACACACACACTACACTCTTAAAGGACCACTCTAGCCACCCAGACCACTTCAGCTTAATGAAGTGGTCTTGGTGCCAGGTCCTTCTAGGGTTAACCCATTGTTTTATAAACATAGCAGTTTCAGAGAAACTGCTATGTTTATCAATGGGTTAAGCCTTCCCCCAAAGCCTCTAGCAGCTGTCTCATTGACAGCCGCTAGAGGCGCTTGCGTGCTTTTCACTGTGAAAATCACAGTGAGAGCACGCAAGCGTCCATAGGAAAGCATTATAAATGCTTTCCTATGCGACCGGCTGAATGCGCGCGCAGCTCTTGCCGCGCGTGCGCATTCAGCCGACGGGGCGGATCGGAGGAGGAGAGCTCCCCGCCCGGCGCTGGAAAAAGGTAAGTTTTAACCCCTTTCCAGAGCCGGGCGGGAGGGGGTCCCTGAGCCACATATGCATCACATTACACCACAAACACAACACGACTAAAACCGACCTTATTACACAATACCACACCACGACCAGCTCACTCTACACACACGCAATACCACAAGCAGGCTCCAAACACATGCACAATACTCTTTCCTGGCCTTTTGTCTCCTGGTATCCATTTATAGAGACACCAGAGACAAGTTGCAAGGAAACACAGTGCAAGCATGTTATTAAATTTGCTTGCACTGTGCAGAACAAATACAGGACTTTTTTCTCATGCTAGAGCTCTTCAGCAGAGCTCTGCGCATGGTCTGCCCTGGAAGAGCATTGAACCAACATGCTCACTTTGAGAGGAGGCGTGTTTGTCATTGGTGATGACAAAACACACCTCCTCTGCCCCGCCCCCTTTTTAGTGGGCCGCTGTGTTAAAAAAATGCCCGGGCCGAATTTTTCTCCCAGTCCGGCCCTGCACGGAAACATACAGACAACATTGAAAAAGAGTCCTTGGTGAATAATCTCTAAAGTGTTAACAAAAATGGAGCCCAGCTTTCATAGTATCTACATGGTCTGGAATTCCTCACACGCAGACAGGAAGCATAAAATATACATCTGATAATGTCCACTAAAAATAGCTTCCCAACAAAGTCCTTCTCTGGTAATTGATAAGGCTGGAGTTAGCTGGCTGTGTAGAATCCACTCCAGCAAGCAGGTTATGACCCAGATTTTATGCCATTCTATACTGCAGATGCTTAACGACTAATGCACTGTTTCAATAACTAAAAACAAACACAAGATCATTTTTTTAAAATGATGAATTATGTAAGAAAAGCATGATACTGTGAAGATGTCAACATTAATATAACAAACAACATTTCTCTAACATAGTTGTAATATGCATATGGTATCTAATACCGGTAATTAGGATGGCAACTTACATGCATTTTCTGTAAGTTTTGATAGTAAGCATGAGTTATATAGATATGAGCATCCTATCGAAGGTATACCAACATTGTAAATTGGTACAAAGTAAAAAGCTTTCTTGAGTAACTTTCAAAACAGTGCATCTTCTGCCCACCAAAGCAGTTACTGTTTTTATTTTGGGCAGCTGTTGAAGAGATTAAACTAGTTTTTCAGAGTAACTTTAACTTTTATTTCTGTAAATCCTAGTGAGGCCTGAGTATTAGTGCACTGACATTCACCACCTCCTGAGATCTTCTCAGGCTGCATTCGCCATTAACATACCAACCAAGTGTCCCTATTTAGGAGGTACAGTCCCTATTTTGGGTCCAAGTCTCAGTCCCTCTTTTCAGTCCTATTGTCCCTCTTTTGTAGGAGCTCCATATTGTTGGTGTGTCTGAGTGTAGAACAAAAATACTCACAGTAATGTGTCTTTATGCTGCAATAAATGTGTTCAGAAATCAATCTGTGTACATAAGATACATTGTCCTTGTTGTAAATTACATTTTAGTTGTATAAATTGTTATTAGTAAGTCACCTACAATTTCACAGAACAGTCCCACTACTGTCCACAGCCACATGCCTAAGATTAAAGTGTCCCTCTTTGTCCTTTCAAAATAGTGGGAAGTGCACAAGTGTAAGTGTGAAAGTGGTGAAGACATTGTTGGCTGTTGACAATTAGAAATCAGTCTGTGAAGTTCTTTCTCTGTGATTTGTGACAAAATGGTTGTTTTAATATGAAATCAGCACAGGTGATCTGGTTGGGTCCCTTATATCAATTGCACCATTAGCAATTCACTCAGTGCAGGTAGACACCAATATAACCTGCATACAGGTTAATAGAATTGCAACCTTTAGCATGACTTCAAGAAAATCACCTTTCTCAATTCATTGACAGGGGCTGCAGGAGATGTGACACCATATCACTGCAAGCTCCATCAGTAGGACGTGTAGCAGGACTCAGGAAAGACCATATACATCTGTGCTAACCTAAGATACACATGCTTTTTTTCCACTGACTCATTCACGACCAGTGACAATTATTGTGTTATAAGAGTCATAAGTACAGTCCAATCTTATCCTGTAGTCACCTGAAAACACCTCCTGAACCCCATAATACTCATCATAGACTGACAGTCTGGCCAACCCCAGATACTGCAGTCTCTTGGGAAAGATCCCAATGGGTCAATCCAGGTCTGCAGAGCACTAGGATTATGGGCAACCAGCCAATGCACAAATTAATACAGTGCTAGGCTGGCAAAGGCCTGCACAAATCCTGCCTGCTGTCTCACTTCTGCTGTACTCTGCCAACAGATACCCCAGCAGCTCCCATTAATTTTATCATCAAAGGAATACTGCAAGGCGGTAGTTCACAACCCCTCGTACTAGTGGCCTAGGGGAAATTACCACCCTGGCCAACACTCCCGTGAGAGCACCCTATATGGGATATAATGACAGGGCAATCTAAAAGTATACTCTATCTTCAATTAGATACTAAATCATTCATCTGCAAAGTCCCAATGGCCACAATACCCTTAAGGCTCATCCTACGGAATACAGCAGCTATTAATGCGATGGCTCCCCTTGAACACCAAGACTTATAGAGAGGCTAAAGCTAGCAGAGCAACTCATCAGGCTTAGTCAAGCTCTCTATTTTTATTTTATTTCTTGCATTTGAAACAGTCCCCTCAAGCAAATACACCAGACTAAGCGATATCAGACATTAACCATTGTTATGGATACAGGAGAATACAAGCCATCCCTGCAATTAAAGATTTATATGCCATGACTACTGAGTAATTTATATATTCACTCAACTCTCATATCATCATATCTGGTAATGGTTTAAACAGTTTAATAAATAGTTCATCTACCTACACAAAGTGGAAGTGATATGGACCACATCCACACACAAGAGGAGGAGACTGAACACCAAGCAGAAGACTCGTAATTTGCCACATGTTACCATGTCAACAAGGTTGACAATACCTGCAAACATTAAGAAAGCACAAGCTGCTAAGGAAGAGCTGAGTAGTGAATAAACAAATCAATCATTTCTGCCGATTATCTAATTCCCTTTTGCTATGTATCAGTCTATAATCTATTGACAAATTTTGGGCAATTATGTGAGATATGTGTTATTTTATGTGTTTTACTGTGCGTGTATTATTGTTGTTAAATGTTGCCTTATATATAAACAATTTGCTTGAGACAGCTCAGTGGGCTAATGCACCATCAGAGGAATCTTTTCAACCCTTGACTGTTCAAATTCTTGCAAGCTTGTCTCAGTCCTTCATCATTCTGAAGTAGATAAAATGAGTACCATTAAATTGGGTAACAGTAAGACATACTTGGAAAACCAGAGTAATCTGAACGCACCTTTCCTGCTTAACCCCTTAGGGACATATGACATGTGTGACATGTCATGATTCCCTTTTATTCCAGAAGTTTGGTCCTTAAGGAGTTAAATACCTTGTTATTATTATTTCCTTCTGGCCCTCAAGGTTTTAATATTACATACAGTTCTGCTCATCAGTGCAGACATTTTTATCTAGGTATCCCAATACAAATGCCTCCATCTTGTCCAATAGCTTCTAACTTCTCTATGACAGTTTGAACACAAAGCCTCTGAAATTCTGCAGGAGGAATTTTTCTCTGATAATTGTTACGATGAATTATACTAATTTGAATTAAGAGCAAAATTCTACAAATACATATTTGGTTTGGGGTCTCAAAACCTATCATGCTAATCATGCAAGCAGCTGTCAATAGTTATGAATAAAATCAGGACTAATGGCAAAAAGAATGTACAGTTAAATTATCCTCACAACTCAAGTCACTGAACTTTATTTCAGCAAGCAGCCTGACGCGAGTACAGATACTAAGTTTAAAAGCCTGGAGCTCTGACGGGCCATGTTGCTGTTGTAACATGCCAGACAATGCATATGGTTTAGCACGGTCTGTTACAATCTGTTCCTTTGCCCAGGAGCAGTGGAGACTATTTAAAAGTCTGAATGCAAATGTAGCCTGCCAGAATAATTGCTTCATGAACCCTAAAGGCCATCCTCCAGGACCCTCATATCCTGCTACATGAGTGATGCTTTACCAAATACAGAGGAACTGTTCTAACAAACATTATTAGCAACAGGTAATGGTTCTACAAAGAATTGGTGATTTAGAAGTCATTAACAGAGGGATTTAAAAACAAGTAAATCCAGACAGCTAGAGCTAAACATTTTTAAAGTTACTACCACTATTGGGCATTAGTAATTAGGTCCACCCTTTAGAAACCTGTACTATAATCTATAATTTACCTGGAATCCATCACTGGATGAAACTCCCCTAGCTTGTTCTATGCCCTGTATGATGTCACTACTTCCCACTATGTGGTACAATCAAGTGCATCTCGGTGCAAGCATTTGATTGGACCATTCTCCCAAGCTCAGACCACATACATGACCTCTGAGTCAGTTAAGGGAGGGTGGGATGAGGGTGGACAAGGGAGGGAAGATAAGTGGCCAAAACATAAGAAATAAAGGGAAGCTAGGAGGACCAATGGGAGAGAGGAGATTGAAGCTTCAGACGCACTCCCATTACTGCCTTTAAAGGATAAAAGCTTATTGCAATGTGCACTGATGACAGACATCATTTTTGTAAAGAATTCATATTAGACTCAGCCACAGAGTTCCGGGCTAACAGAGTCATTTGTGCCGGGGGTGCAACTTCATCTCTCAAGCAGAAACGTTGCGCTTAAAAATTCCAACTACCAAGACAATTGTAAAAGCAGAATTGGTCATGGTGATTTGAATAACCCTTTAAACTTTACTATTGTCAAGAACGTAATACAGAAAAGATTAGGGGTAGGAGACTTAGAATTATTTTAATTAAAGTCTAAATGCTTGCCTGCGAGTAATGGAATAATTCCACAACATCTCCAGAACCCTCAAGAGATAAATATATGAAAAACATATAAATATATAAAATATATATTATTTTTTTTAACTGGCATAACACAGTAGCTTTCGAACGTCCTGGATTATTCTTTATTTGATCTATTCTGCAAACTAGGTAATACAAGACTTCGAACAACTGCACTTTTATTGCTTGTTCATTTCATAAAATACCATTATGCAGAACAGAGCAAGGTCTCACAGATGCAACTTATCAGGTTACCAAGAAACGAATGAAGTACAAAGACCTAAGTTAGCTTTCAACATTGTGATTCAAGCTATGGATATAAATTTCCTAGAGCTGTCCTAGGTATCATACATTTCATGGCTTCACATATTGAATAAGAGTAAAAGAGATATATCAATGTTATTTAAACAGCAAAATCAAGGAACACTTCAAGCACCATTACACTGCAGTGTGCTGTACTGGTTATGGTTCCAGGAGTTCACAGACAACCTCATCAATGTAAGAAGTCAAACATTTTGCAAACAGTTTGAAAACTTACCTGGGTTCCTCCAGGTGCCAGTCACCTCTTCCATGAGAGCTGGAAGCTCTCTGCGTTGAGCTAAACCAGGTGGGGCAGGTCAAACAGTTAACACTTTCAGCCAATCAGCTGGTATTGTAAGGGAGGGTTTTGGTCAAGAGAGCTAAAATCCATGCAGGAGCTTTCTGCTCTCAATAGAGGAAGTGACAGGTAAACCTGTCAAGTAAGCTGTCAAACAGTTAGCAAACTACTTACATTGCGGGACAGGGCACTCCTGGCACCATAACCACTACAGCCACTAGAGGTGTGTTTAACCATGCAATGGAAACTTTGCAGCTTCTACATAACTGCAACATTTTACATAGCAGGGTTAAAAGTACACGACCACTGCACCCAAACCACTTTATTGAGATGACGTGGTCTAGGTGCCTTTAGTAGTCCTTTGAATGCCAGGTTCAAATTCTTGACATGCCCCATGAAAACTGTATATTAGTTGTGTAGATTAATCTATCAAGGCATTATTAACGGTAAACATCATAAATACTTAAATACCTGTGTCTGTTTTTATTAATTAGAGATGCAGTGATTTGCAAAAAATACAACAGTTATATGACTCTCTCTACACACACATCGACACACCTGTGATGCATGGCTGAAGCAGAGCTTCAACCACAAGTGTAAATGATATTTCATACTCAACCACTCAATGCACTCAATACAGGAGGCAGAGGTAATATGATCTTCAGAACTCAGGGCCCCTTACAAAACCACTGACTGGTTACCTCATTGACACACACTCCCAGATACATTCACACATTCAATTCCACATGCAGATTCATAAACTCACTCATACATTTTCACAGTTTTACATAGAATTGTACATTGTTATATACACACAAACACACCCTGCCACACAGATACATTCTGACAGACACATACATAGAGATACACAATTCCACATAAACGCTGTCACACAAATACACACTGCCATACACACACAAATGCACAATACCAGACACACACATACACTGTAAGCTGCTTTCTTCTTAAATGTAGAATGGCTATCATGGTAAAGAAGGGATATGACATCACTGCCACAAAGGTATACCAAAGAGCCTCTCAGTATCAACCAGCAAGCTATTCACACCTCTGTAGTTTAATAATCTGATCTGATAAGGGGAGACAGACATTTATAACACTAGCAAGTCACAGAATCAGCAAATCCCATATCTGTTGGCTGACTCCCTTATAGCAGTCATGCCTCCACATATTTTGAAATCAAAATGCATCTTAACATTGATGAAAAATAAACATGAACGGTTTCACTTTTTAATTCCAAATTTAGAATTTAGCTTTACTATTCCATTAAAATGATACATATGTGTATTCTTACTCTGTCCCCTTGTAAAGCTGTTAATGTGTGCCACATCATCAAATCCACTTCTGAAGTCATGAATAGTACTGCAGCATGCCAATATTATAAATCAGAGTAAGTAAAGGGAAAAAAATAACTTTAGCTTATTTTGTAGGTTTTACACAAAGTGCTGCTTAAAATATGTTTACAGCATTTAAAGTGACTGAACTGAACACTCTAAAGAAACTATTTGATGCCTATAGAAAAGCGACTTAACAGGGAAACATTTTGAACATCACTTTTGATCTAGTGTAGTATATGTCAAATGGACACTGTAAACACTGCAACAACTAGCTTAGTCTTTTGGGTGTCACCCTGCTGGTTATACTTAAACTGTTTGAAATGCTTTGAAAAAAACGGGTTCTCCCAGCATATAAAGCCCAGTCTCTCACTGTCACCTGCCACACACATAATGCAGTTTAATGTCTACATTAATTGTCTAAATTAGCACTTTCTACCTGTTTGACAAACCAGCTTAGACTTCATTGGATTGATAAAATGAAGCTGAAATGTACACATTATCTAAGGAGTATACAAGGTGCTGTTTTTTAGTCAAACTGCTTTGTATACACTACACAAGGAACTCTTGAAAGCATTATAAATAACTACAAAATTAAAACAAAATTATCACACTTATTAAATGTGTAATACATGTATCAGATTTTGTTTTCTGATAATGAATAAGTACATTATTTTGTTGATTTTTTTTTTTACA
The DNA here is from genome assembly GCA_933207985.1 of Pelobates cultripes. Classification (NCBI taxonomy): domain Eukaryota; kingdom Metazoa; phylum Chordata; class Amphibia; order Anura; family Pelobatidae; genus Pelobates; species Pelobates cultripes. Next base: position 234,892,712 of record OW240912.1, on the reverse strand, counting down.
CATCAGCTCTTCCTGGATTTAAACACAATTTTAATCCAACAGCGACACAGAGATTATTTTTTAAAGTAAACGTCACTAAAACATTTGAATGGGTTTGTAAAATAATACATTTATTTTTATTTGTGTCCACGATATCCAGATTTCTTTATAATCCTTCCTGAAAGATGGCTAAGCATTATGAGAAATGTATTTCACAAACTAACAGTAACAAGGGCTGACACATATGCCCTGCAGGCTTCCATGATGCAAAATTCCAGCAACATTTGTTTTTTAAAAAACTGAACAATTTAAATTACACGTGCAGCAATACATTTGACTACGGGAACAAAGCAATCCTTTAGATGGCTTGTTTAGGCAGGGCCCTCACTATCTGTTTTTCGTGCAAATCAAACTTGTCATTTTGAATATTGGTGCTTTATAAATAAAAATAAGGACAATGACAATAATTTCTTAAATATTTTACTTATGTTTACACCTAGAACAGGGACATTCACATTTGATAAAAAACCTGTATGAAACTATCCTATGTACCATACTATATTGGTGATTAGTACTATGACACAGGCTTTTTATTTGTGTGCATTAAACCCCTTAATATAAAACATTGAACTTCACCATTACCACAATCTGGTCCAGTATGAAATGCACTGTTTACAGTAGGATCTCTAAACAGCAAATTGCTAAGATTACTACATAAACAACCATTGGCCTTTAATGGGTTAAACACAAAAAAAGTGTCTTGTCTTTACTTTACAGTTTATAGTGTTTATAGCTTGAGCTACCAGAATGAAAGACTATAATCCTTTCAAACCATTTGGTCTTCCTTTGATGAAACTAAAAATGGATGTATACACTATGTATACACATTGTGTGTGTTTTATAAATCCGGTTTGCATTGATGTTTGGGATACACTTTGAAATCACATACACTATACCTATTTCCAATAAATAAATGTACATTCAACTTCAAACAAATGAAAACCACTTAACATATGAAAGATAAAGAATCCAATAATCTAAGGACCTCAGCAGGAAATTGGTAATGTCATAAAACACACAGTACACTGTAGACTTCACACACCCTGAGGGAGTGCTTCTCTTCAAACTGAAATCTCAGAGTGTGACTGCATTACCCTGGATACAGCTACATCCTCTCTAAAGCTTCCTTCTTAGATGCTCAGATGAAGAGTTTCAGGACAAACTGTAATTATAGAAAACAAAAATGCACTGTATGATCCATAGAATTTCTCTGATTGCATTTTGGCAGCTGGTGAACAAACCTCCGATATATAATAAATCTAATTATAGTGTTTATTGGGATGTGTATGAATGATTAGTGATGTTTACAAATTTCCTAAAATTTACTTTTGTTATCATTTTTTAATTCTCTTGGTACTGGGTGTGAAGAATGAATTACCACTCAAATTACTACAGTAATAAACAGTTTGATTTTCTAGAAGCAAAACAGTATATCATTTTGTAATTAGTAATGCATGTTTATAATAAGAGATTTTATTGTTAATGGTGATATTAATTATATGGCTTTATCATTAGTAAAGCCCTAGATACAATGAATATATTTTAACAGGAGTTGTCCAACTACAAAGTTCATAATTTCATTTTAGTGCTTTACAGTAGTTGAAGTTCATCAACAGTTTGGGTAGGTGAAGTAATATAATAAAACGTTCTTTGATAGAACTAACATACTAGCAAAGCAGGAGGTTTATGTTAAAAAGATTAAGTCCAAACTCACCACCTAAAGTCCTATTTTGTCAGTTTATTTTGCCTCCAACGTGTAATTCCCTTTCCAATTCCTCACTATTCTGAGTAAAGCCAAGAGTCCCCTAAGCTTTGAAAATCATTTTTCACAGGCAAAAACAAAAATAAAATATAAATATTTATTTACCCAATTTGGAAGAGTAACAGCAGAGTCATGCATTTCCTAATTTCTCAGTCCCAGGCCAGTCTGTGGTCTGCTTTGGGCTGTCATCAACTCTATTAACACCAATGAGATATCAGAGTGGAATGCAATGGAGGGCATTGGTTTGACTCATTGCTTAGAATACTATGGGTGGCCTTTTACAAGAATATCAAAATTCAGACTAGCCTGTATTAACAAATGGCTACGGACAACTCTCCATGCATACCTTTGTTCATTAATATATACCCATATATAAACATAATATATAATAAATAATGATGTACACATTATGGATCTGATCTGGAGAATGGGTTTAGCAGAATGAAATTCATTTTAACACAAGAGATGTATACTCCATGACATGCATTTCATAGAAAACATGTAATTGGGAACTGGAACAATGACCCCCTTCCTCCCCATTTTATTTTTTTGGTTATACTGAATTGTCAGTTTTCAGTAAGCTTTGCAAATCCATCCTTTTTCCACCAATATTAAAGTTTAGAATTTTGAACTTTGACACCCAAATCATTGAATTCTCTGTGTGATTGCTCATTAATATGCATGCATAAGTGCAAATGCTGCCATAATAAAAAAAAAAATATCATAATAGCAAAATATTCTCAATATTAAAAATTATAACTTTTTATCAAAATCAGGGATCAGAAGAACTCATAGAAAAAATGCTGGAAGTCATACGGTTATGGTTACACTGGATATGACCCATGCATGCTATTTGCCATTTTCTTTATGCAGCATTTAGTGTGATCCACTTAATGAACCCGCAGGGGTACAGACAGATTGAAATGGCCTGACACCCCTTCAGACATATAGTACAACCCCCATCACGCTTAGCCAAGTTGACTAAAGGGAGCCGACAGAGAGCTAAAACAACTGCCTTTGCATCTATTGTTCTTTACAAATGGAGTCTCTGTACAAACCATTTCTAAATAGCATGCACTATATGGTACGTGAAATTTCTATCTATTAGCACAGATTAACGTTTCTGTCACATTACACCGAATACAGACAACATTACCTTTAAGGATCATTGTTTCATACCACATGCTGCACATGATGATATTGATTATTGAGTATATTAATGCACTAACATAATGTAACCTACAACATAAATCAATGCATTCATCTGACAAGCATGTGTGCATCAGAGGATGCAGATAGGTGTCTGTGTGTTGTGGCTTGCTAGTATGTAGCACTATGCACCCTTCCCTGTATCTGTGACAGGCAGCATGGAGCTGGTCAGCAATGCCAACCTGGATCTGTAATCCTACCTCTTTTGTTACAGATCAGTGATGTGGCCACCATCCACGCACACCCCTCGCCAGCACCATCACCCCAACAATACCCACATACCCTTCCCTTACCTCTTGGCATGCCAGCGCCCACCGCCACCACTTTAGAAGAGGGATCCTAGCATCAGCCCTGCCCTGCAGTCTGCCTTAGCTCTGTGATCAGCCACTCCCTGCAGGCATAGGAGAGAAAGTGGGGGAGGAAACCAGTTTCCAGAGTGGGCAAAGCAATGACAGCAGCAGCCCTCAACGGCCACACATCCCAAATTACACCCCCTGCTTTCTTGGGAGTAAAGGGTATCCGCTTCGTGGAAAAACAGAAGCTGTTTAATACAGAGAACGTAGAACGTGGTGTTTGGAACGGAGAATTGTAACAGTATCAGTGCAGGGATAACTGGCTGGAGCCTGATGCTTAGCCTTGGCCGTAGGAGCAGCCTTGGAAGGGGAGAGAGCTGAGCTGAAGCTGCTGCTTCCTCCTCGCTTGGCTGCTATGGACTCGGTCTGTTTTACTAAATGTATGAAACAAAAGAGGAAGCAGAGGGGAGAGCAGCAGTCAAGGGGAGGAGGGGAATCCAGCTGTTTTTATGAGGCAGCAGAGAATGGAGGCTTCTGTTTCCCAGATTTGCTCTTGTGCAGAAAACCGAGAGGGAGGGCGGATTTCAAGAAAACCACAATAGCAGATTGACCAATATTTCCCTAGACTTCTGCACTATACCATGCCATAACTAGCCATATGATGGGCAATAGTATGCTCTGCAAGGTGATAATACATATCATAGATGCCCTGTGGTGTATTTGTACCCCAGTTCTTTTGAGCAGGGTCCTCATCTACCTATTGTTCCTGTGAGGACAGAGAAAGCTCATTTATAAATCTTTTTTTAGTATGATTCACATATATGATTTTCTTAATTAAATATGCTATATAGATTTACACTATATATAAGCGTGCACTTAAAAAAATATATCTTATTTTATTTTACTTAAATCATTTCAGATTTAGAATTTAATAAACATAGCTCTTACCCTTCCCTGCAGTGGAGAATGTCATCTAAAGGAACACACCCAATATGTAAGGCACTTTAGCATTAAAGTAACATTGTTACACCCCTGGCTACCACCTGGTTTGTTTAGCTCAGTGGAGCTAAACACATGAGTCTTCAATTGCCCAGAGCAACTGCCTTGCAAAGACTTCTCATTGCGCTACAGAAAATCTGGGCTGAGAAAGAAGGGGAGGGCTTGCAAAGGCCGCAGACAAGAGATCTATAGCTTTTGCACGCAGTTTTTAGATATACTCTCAGTGATGAATGAATAATTAAATGCAGACATGTTTTCATTCTGGGTATATGTAATAAATTGTGATGTTTATTGTATTTGGCATTGTAGTGTCCCTTTAAGTGGACATGATACTAAATATTAGTTTCTCTAACTAGTTTATAACAATAAACCCAAGTGGTTTTTTTTTATTATGTATCAATCCAAACTATCAAAATTCAAATTCAGCAGTAATAACCATGTGAAGATCTTTTAATGTGGAGATTAATATTTGGCAATTGTATCACAAATGTAAAATATTTTCTGAAGTAAATAAAAAAACATTTGCCTACAGCATGTGATTCTAGCAACCAGTGAAAATCTGTGATATGACGAGCATTTACCTGTTTTTCACTGTGCAGGAAAGAGGAAAAGGTTATTTAAACGTTCTGTCTGATGTTGCTGTGTGCCCAACATGCCCAAGTGAAAGCATAGCAATTATTTATTAAGTTCTCATTAAAACAACTGCTAAATATAAATCATAGACCAGGGCTCTCACAGTTCTGGCCCAGGGGTCATTATTGGCCCCTTAAATAGTTAAATGCGACCCAGGCCAACCCATCTCAGAACAGATAGGTATGCCTGAGACCTGGACATATATATCTAGATTGCTGGTAACCTGGTCTGCATCATCACTATGATCACACCCTTGTTTGCTCAACACCCCACATACTGTGTCAGTCACTCCACACACAGTGACAGTCCCTTACAAAGAGACAGCCCATACACGGTGACAGCATTATTCAGGGTGCTTTACAGAATTTATAAATCATTCACAACAAGGGAAGTTACATAGAAAATAATAAATCAAAATAGTACATCTGAAATAGAGATCCCAGCTTTTATACATTTTATAACCACTTTGTAGCTGCATTATACAAAATGTTTAGGAATCAAACTCAGATGTGTATTATCTGAGGTTAACGTGGGTTATCATGAAAAGGTACAAGTAGAGTAAAATTATTTCACAGCTAGGGAACATGAAGGGTATCATAGAGAACAATTTTGTCTTTGAGCTACTAAGAAAAGTATGTAGAGAGAAGAAGAGTAACGTAAAGAAGAGTAAAGTAGATTGAAATCGATCTGCAACTTGTAGGCACAGGTGTTATCTTTTTTATTATTGGAAATTATATGAACTGGGACAAGGGGATTTGCAGTTAAATGAGCCCTATTGTCACCAGAACCATTCTAGCTTAATGTAGTGGCTCTGGGCCATAGAGATGGTCCTTGCAGCATCAGCAGTGTAAACACTGCCTTTTCTGAGAAAAGGCATTTCCTACATTGCTACCATAGAGAACAAATTAGAATGGCAAGGCAACTAGAGTGGGGACAGTGACAGTTACAGGACGTTATGGTGCCAGGAGTAGTATAAATACTCTACAACTGTAAGTAAACTCTTTTAGAATGGTTTAAATTTTTACCTGGGGTCCAATGGTTGCTGCTACCTGCCACCTCTACATCCAATAAAGATCCAGAAGCTCCTGCTTAGGAGCTCTGTTAATTCTCCTGAGCTAAGCCCTGCAGTGCAGAATTAGCTCATTGAGAGCATAGGCTGATGGCTTTCAATCAATAAGTGAAGCTCTACAGGTGTAGCTCAGACAGAGAGCATCCAGCTCTTTGTTGAATGTAGTGGAGGCAGGGAGACCCCTAATAGTAAGGTGGTGGGAATGTAACAGTTAGAGGAGAAGGGATGTTATGGAGGAGAACAGCTGGGGCTGTGACAATTAGAAAAGGATAGTTACAAGAGGGAACAGTAACTGAGGGTCTGATTGCTACAGTTTACAATTAGTTGACGGCGTAGTGACTGTGTCACTCAGCAAAGCACTCTTGCATGCACACACATATGGGTTTATTCACAAAACTCAATAAAAGACAAAAATATATATTTCAAATTACAAAATGTAGGCTAAAATACCCATGCTGAATGGAGAAAAGTTTGTAAACTATCTGTTGCTGCAAATATTCTTTTGGATTCTATTTAGCTAAAGTTTAGTGAGAAAAACCATTACTGACACGCCATCTTGTAGACAAACTGTGATTGAAAACCAAAATTCTTTTGTCTTTTTTTTTTATTCTTTATTTATGGACAACCACACAGTACAGCCAGAAGTATATTCACATAAACAATGATTATCAAGATGGTCAGACAAGACTGCACTTCATCACTGTAATTTTATGAAAATTATAGATTAGTTTACCAAATACTGTAACAGAAATTCAATGATGTTTCACATTTAGGAGGGTAAAAAAAAAGGTAAGAAAGAGATAAAAGAAGAAAAGAAACAGAAAAAGAAGTAGAAGAGCTGCTGTGAGAGGTTGGTTATGCTACTATCCTAATAACCAGTCCCCATCAGACAAAATACTCGCCTTGTATGATTGTTGGGCTAATACATTTTAATACTGGCTATTAGTTTACAATTGTAAATTTTAAGGTCTGTCTAAGGGTTTGAAAATATATATATCAAGGGGCACTGTCCTCTGAGTGTAGCAGAATGGAGACCTCCAAATACGTATATATATACTTTCTCCTTGTATTTGCCTGTTTCATCCTTTTTCTGTCCGGGAGACGTCATACGAACAGAATTCTCACAACTTTAAAAAAAATAAATTTAAATTCTTTATTTTTGGCATGACAGTGCGATACAATAATGAAGAACCACATGTATTACACGGTGTAGGTAACCAATCCGTAATCCAGTTTACATCTGATTATACCATCGTTACAGTTCGCGTGATTGTGTTCAGTTTGGAAGAATGTGCTAGTTAGTGTAATTTTTCGTAAATTTTCATACATACATACATTTTGTGAGAAATTGTAAGCATTATACAATAAAAAGGAAAAAGAAAGAAAAAACATGCCATAACTGGGTATTCTAAGTACCGCAAATGTCAAGCTCTGGTTTCAGCCCATAGTAATCTGTGTTATTAAATGTGAGACCGTTCTCGTTGCAGGGGCACCTGTTTAATATCGACCTTAGCCCGGTGTGGTTAGGTACTGATATTCTTGGTCTCGTTTCCAGCAACAGTGTTGTAGATAAGGTAGGGGTAGGGAAGGAGGGGGGGAAGGGAGGAGGGGTGAATTCTCACAACTTAAGTGCGAAACCGCAAGGGAAGTAATTAATGAATGCTTTCCCTGGGTGGCCGCCATTTCATATAACAGATAACACGTGGCAGACAAAAGAGTGGTGGCCATCTTGTCTCCCGAACGTGGGCAGTGGTACTTGGTCATCGAGTGCCTGGATCTCCTTTCGGCTAGGCACTCGCGCGAACGCCAGTAAAACTTAGACATCTGCCTGTTTTATTTCCAGACCACGTAGATGAACGACGTTCGGGAGATATGAACTACCAAACAGGGGGAGCATTCGTATTCTGAAATGAAGAAATTCCCTTGCATGGTGTTCACACTGGAAAATTTTGTTGGATTTTCTGTACCTCAGGGATAATTAAATTATAGGATTTTTCTTACGCCATTATCTCTCAACACAAAGGATCATGTGATTGAAACCCTTGTATTATTATGTGGAAAACCCCTTGTATGGGACCGGGCATAAAAGCTGTGTGTGTGACAATAAACTTCAGTTGTACTTCCAGAACTGTGTTTTGTCCAGTTGCTGGGAAGGAGGTGGGATATATCTTTGGTGTTTCTCTTGTTCCTGATGGTACTTTGGTGGATCCAGCAGTGAAGAGTGCCTGCCCAGACTAGGGCTCTGCTACACTGAGCTCTTCTTGCTCTGCTCAACGGATAGTGCTCCCTCACCTCCCTAAGGTGGTCAGCAGTCAGCTCTTGGGCCTCTCATGACACAAGGATTACATCGCATCTGCACAAGCATTTAGGGGCGGGGTTTTTTTTGGCTGCAGAGCAAGAAAATTACAGCTCCCTCGCCGCCTCCATTGCCTGCCAGGGACAGGATCTACACTGGACCCCAGGGAAATAATACACTCCAGCTCTCCCAAAGGTAGGGAGGCTGGGTGGCCCTATATTTAAAAAAATAAATAATACTTTGTGAGTGTACATGAAAATGTGTGTGAGTATGTCAGTATCAGTATGTGTGTCTCTGTTAGTAAATGTTTGTGTGTCTGTGAGTGAGTGTGTCTGTCATTGCATGAGTGTGTCTGTCAGTGAGTGTGTGTCTGTCAGTGTGTGTCTGTCAGTGAGTGTATGTGTGTGTCAATGAATGTGTGAGTTTGTCAGTGAGTTTGTGTGTCTGTCAGTAAATTTGTGTGTAAGTGTATGTGTGTGTCTGTCAGTAAGTGTGTGTGGGTGTCTGTCAGTGAATGAGTGTTTGTGTTTGTTACTGAGTGTATGTCTGCAGGCCCTGGCTTTATGTTGGTGCCGCATCTGCCCCTTCACCAAATTAGATTATTTTGAGAATGCCGCCGGCCATTTTACCGGGCGCTTGGAAGCACTTACATTGTTGCTCACTATTTCCCGGTAGAATACAGGTCCAGCGGCATCCACCACAGCCCGCTCAGCCAGCCCCCCCCCCTCCCAGACATGCATTGCGGCAGCACGCAGGCGCTTCAATTGCTTGCTTCGCCGCTTCCCCTGTACGTGGGGAGAAGTGGGCTGGAGCATAACAAGAAATGTGCAGAGAAAAGACGTGATGGGCAGCCAGGCACAGGCAATGAACTGCAATGAGGGTAATGTATGTCAGAGAATGTGGGTTGGTCTGCTTCAGTCAGTATGTTTATGTATGTCAGTCTATATGGGGCAGTGTGTCTGTCTGTATGGGGCAGTGTGTGTCTGAATGGGTCATTGTGTGTGTTCTGTATGGGTTAGTGTCTGTGTGTATGGGTCAGTTTGTGTGTCTGCATGGTCCACTGTGTGTGTCTGCATGGGTCAATGTGTCTATATGTGTGTGTCTGCATGGATCAGTGTTTCTCTATGTGTGTGTGTCTGCATGGGTCAGTGTGTCTGTATGTGTGTGTGTCTGCATGGATCAGTGTGTGTATATATGGCTGTGTGCGGCAGTCTACATGGGTTAGTGCGTGTGTGTCAGTTTGCATGGTCAGTGTGTGTCTACTTGAGTCAGTGTGTGTTAGTCTGCATGATTGGGTGAAGCAAATGGGGCGGCAAATTTGTTTTTGCCTAGGGCGCCAAAAATTCTTGCACCGGCCCTGTGTGTCTGTCAGCGAATGTGTGAGTGGATCTGTCAGTGAGTGTATGTGTGTGTCTGTCAGTGAGTGTGTGTGTCTGTCAGTGAACATGTGTGTGTCTGCCAGTGAATGTGTGTGTGTAAATAATGCAAATATTTGTATATTTGGCCTCAATTATATCAAAGGAGCTAGCAAATACTACATAACTTTTTGGTCTCCAGTAATATCACTGTTTACTACATGTTTTATTTTGTTTTCAGAATACAGGAGGCATGAAAGTTGTAGCTTTTTTCTCTTTACTGAACATAATTTAAAGCTGGCTATTTATAGTGTTATCCCCATCCTCTTGGACATATGCTGAAATTTTAAAAATAAATAAACCACAGTATTCACAAAAAAAAGCAACCCCTCAAACTAATGCAAAGGGAGGAGATGTTAAACACGCCATTAAAAAGTCTGGGGTTCACCAGCTGGTAATGGTTGCTTCCCTTCTTGGCTGGAGCAGAGCAGCTAATATTTTATTCAAGAGAACAAATTCCCAAGAGAATGCATGGAAAAAATGAAATACAGATTCCCAGGGCTGAGGGTGGCACTCTGTGACCAAAACGAAGTCCTTAAAAGAAAAAATATATTTAGATGTGTGGGCACACATAGAGTTTTTCCACAGTTTTTTTTTTTTTTTCATTTAAAATTGTGAAGTTTGTCATCAAGTCAAACATGCTGTAAAGAGATCAGAACTCCCTTGGTTTATTCTCATTAATTTTATACATTTTTATAAATTATTTTTTAAAAATTAACTATTCTATTTTATGCTTCTAGGAATAAAAATCATAACCACATGGTCACGTGTATTATATTATATAAGACATATGTTGTGCTATTCAAATTGTCAATGTATGAAGTTATTATATGTAAATTAGTTTGATTTTGTTGTTGCCATCATGTTAATGATTCCCCTTGTGTTGGTGTCACAAATTAATTTAGCAAATCTATACTTACAATCATAATCAAAATTATTCAACACCCATTGAAAATTAGGTTTATTCTCGACGTTTAAAGTCTTTCGGGTGTTTGCAATTTAAAAAAATCAATCAAAAGCAACTGAAATAGCTCAACACGACTAATGCTTCAAGTGGGTTCCCAAAATTCAACTGAAAATGCAAGTGAGCAATCCCCTGTATTGAATCCCTCACAACTGCACAAATATGCAAAACAGGTGCAGTCTCAAGCACACCTGATGCAACTAATCAAGGGCTTCATGTGCTTAATCTAGAACACTAGAAATACCTGACCTGGCTTGGGGTTTGTTGAGTGTCACAATTGACTACATATTAGAAATATAAGTCAAATAGAAGAATTCAAATTAATGGTTCACAAAGTTAAGGGAACAGAGCATCACCCTTCACAAACAATGAACAGGATACAAAAAGATAGAGAATGCACTGAATGTTGCTAGAGACACCAGTGGAAGCCTAGTTTGCAAGTTCAAAGTTGATGGAACATTGGTTGCACTACCTGGATGGGTCAGAAAAAGAAAGCTATCAATGGATGCAGTCAGATCTCTGAGAAGGTAGGTTTTTAAAAAATATTGAATGACTGCAAAAGACCTTCAGCAAGACTTGGTGGCAACAGGTTTGGAGGTTTCATTGAGCACAGTAAGGTGTGTACTAAATACAGACGGTTTTTATGCCAGAACACCACTACTGACCCAAAAGCAAAAGAAAATTCAGCTCCAATATGCTCAAATCAAATTAATAAGCCACAGAAGTTTTCTGGTTCTGTTCTGTGAATCGATGGAGCAAAACTGGAACTTTTTGGCCGAATGGATCAGTGGCATGTCTGGAGGAAAAAGAAACATATGCCGAAAAAAACACTCTGCCTACAGTTAAGCATGGTGGTGGCTCAGTGATGCACTGGGGCTGCTTTGCATCCTCTGGCACTGAAAATGTGCAGCCTGTGGAAGGCAAGATGGATTTATTAAAGTATCATGAAATCCTAAGAGAAAATATCATTTTGTGTGTGAGGAAGCTGAAGCTTGGGCATCAGGTGACTGTGGTGGCCACTGTAGAATTTGCAGAAGAAGTACTGGAAAATTCTACAGTGGCCATCACAGTCACCTGACTTGAACCCCATAGAAAATCTCTGGTTGGATTTGAAGAAGGAGGTTGCAGCATGCAAACCCAAGAATATTACTGAACTGGAGGCCATTGCTCATGAGAAATGGGCTAATATTCCTCAAGAACACTCTAAGAAGCTGGTGTCTGGCTAAGCATCTGGCTTGCGGCAGGTCATTACAGCAAAAGGTTGCTCAACGAAATACTAAATATGCTTGCCATGAAGAGGTTGAATAATTTTGAGACTGGAGAAGTCATTAAAACTTGCATTTTCAGTTGAATTTGGGGAAACCACTTAAAGCATTAGTTGTGTTGAGTGATTTCAATGGCTTTATTTGATCTGTTCACTGCAAACAGCTGAAAGTCTGCAATTTAGACAATAAACCTGATTTTCAATGGTGGTTGAATAAATTTGATTGCCACTGTTATTGCATATAAACAAAGCATTCACACGACTTGTGGAAGATAGGTTAATTTTAAATAAAGACTCAACATTTTAGACAAAATGAAAATTATGCTTTTTGATTTTATTCCCAGTTTGTTGACCTAAACTTTTAAATTCAGTTGGAATTCACTTTGAATTCCCAACAGTACAAACATTAGTGATCAACCCTATTAAAATACTTTTTTTCTCGCTATAATGGCCAGTATATCAAAGTCCAGTTCATGAATTTTCATGGAAATTGTACACATGAAAGTGTAATTAAACAAACCAGTATTCGATGTAAAGTAGAATTTTATTTAAGAAAAAAACAAACAATAGGCAGTTGTTGAATTTAGGTAAATGGAAAGGGAATGGGGGTATTATTAAAGGGACACTTCAGGCATCAACAAAATATTTGTGGATCTAACAGGTTATCTGGTTTTTGGAATATAAACAAATATATGTTTTTGCAGAATGTTTCAACTTAAAGGAACTCTATAGCATTAAGAATACAAAAATGCATTCTTAATACTATTGTGACCTGTCTGCGTTGAACAGCGCACCACCATGTGCATAAAAAGGTTAGATTTACTTACCTTTAATCCATCATTGCATTGTACTTTCTGCAGCCAGCCCCACCTTCTCAGTCTTGATGATCTCAGCCAATCCAGTTTTTCCCATAGAATTGGAAGGCTTGTGTTCATGTGTAGCAAAATGTCACACTGTACCAATCAGAATCTCCTCACAGAGATGTATTGTATCTCTATGGAGAGCAGTCAGCGTCTCCATACAGAGCATGGAAACAAAGAATGTTGGCCCTGCAGTCTTTGGAATACCAAACCCAGGAAGCACCTCTAGATTGACAGCCACTAGAGGTGTCACTAGGCAGCCTTTCTCTGAAGAGGCAACATTTACAATGCTTAGCCTGACGGTACATACTATATACACCAGAAACACTAGATGAAGTGTGACGAACTGAGCCTCGTCATGTGTTCTTGGAGGGGCCTGTTTGCCAGCCTCCTGCCTCAGGACTATGGGTCATGCAAAAAGGCTCATAAAAGATCTTGTTCATGCATTTTTGTTCTGTTCGGTTGATTGCATTCCCCTCCTATTCTAACATTGTCCCGTTCAACTAACGAACAACCGCACGAACCAGGGACCACCCGGGAGCATGTTAACACCTTGGAACGGTTCTCACTGCAGTGTTCTAATTGTTCGTCCGGGTGGCCGCAATTCCTATGGACAACCATGAGATGGTGGCCATCTTGTTCGCATGAACGCAGGCAGCGGTGTTTGGGCATGAATCTCATGGAACTAAAATTGGACACAGAAACTCCCAAACACCGCTGGACTTCCATCATCGCCTGCGTTCAGTTCTATGCGATTTAGAGGGGCACTGTTCTGTAAAATCGTTCATCTGGATGAGGGAAACAAGCTCCAGGGTAAGAACATTGACTTTGTTCAGTAGTTTGTTCGGCTTTTAAACTACCGAACTAGACCAACCGCAAGCCCTGATTCTCTGGAACTGTTTTGGGCATGGTACCATGCTGGTGGGCGGGCGGTCAAAAATAAGACTTCCAGGACATTCATTCCTGAACCCCTGAACTGATCTGGATGATTTTGGGATATGTTGGTCACCCAAATCAGGGCTATCAGGGGATGTAACTGGGGGTTTTGTGTGTTTTAAGGTATTTTTGGGGGTTTGTAAAAATGTGTTTTTTGTGTTTGGAGATAATTGAGTTTAGTATAGTGCTTGACTCAATTATGTACCAGGCATAGGGGAAGGATTGACCTATTTTGTATGGGAGTGTCCTGGACCTGAGAGCCAATGTGATTGTGTATTTGTTTCTACTGTAGCTTACTCTCAGGTCCAGGAAGGAGTGCCCCTTGCATGGGGACAGTCATAAAAGACCAGTTGTGGCTACCATTAAACTAAGATTCATTTTACCCTTCATGAAGTCTAGGCTCATATTTGGGGGATTGGAGAGCTATATTCACTCTGGGGATTGCTATAATCACTATACTCCCTTGGATCACAACGATTTCTCTTGTAAGAGCAGCCTGATTCCCTCTCTGGACTAGGAGAGGTCTACCTACTGGAAGCTGCATCCTGGCAATGGGTGGGTGGAGGACAGCAAGACCCCAACCAAGCTGCGGCAGTTTGTGGGGTTCACGGTGGTTATGGTGTCTGGTGCGGTGCTTATGGTACGCAAGGATTACTGGGAAGCAGCGATTGACAGATGTACCCAGTCGGGGTGCCAGGCAGTCTGTCACATTAAGAATTTCTCTTTAGCCACACACCCCATTTCAGAAAAAGACTCAATAATTATCATATCTACACAGCTCAGTTTTGACAGCACTTGTGAATAGCAGCCTGCATTAGAAGGGGGGAGCACTCAGACAAATACATAGTAAGGATCAGAGGCAGCTCTAGTTATAATTATGCCTTAGGCAAAGTTCCAATATGAGACTTACAATCCCCTCCTCAATCTGTCTCATAAGTCCCCCTAACTTCGTTATACCCTCCTCTTCTCCCATCCAGAAGTCATAATTTTATAAAATAATACCCCTAATCCCATCATTAGCCCCATCCCTCCAAACCTTCAAACAACCACCACATCACTAATTTTCCATAAACCCTTTATAATCTCTAACATCACATTACTCTTTCCCCATGAATCCTCATCACATTACCTTAATCCTTTTCCATTTATAAATAAAAACCTCACCCCAATCCTTGTAATCCTTCATCATCAAAGATTCCAATAACATTATCCCGTCTTTAAAATACACTCATTATCACATTACCCCATCATCATAATCCCTCCCTTTATCACTTTAGTCTCTTCACCCAGCCCTAAATTCCTCACACCATGTCATTCAACACAGCCCCATAATCCCTTCACCAAAATTCAAATAACCACAAACATCTATCTCCATAATCTCTTCCCTCACCACAGCCTTTAAATCCCCTAATTATCCTATCTTTATAATCTCTTCCCCACCACCATTCTCATACACATTAACTCAAGCAATAATCGCAATACTCCCAACACCAATCACATTACCCCATCCTCAATGATACTACCATGCCAAAATCAAATTTCAGTCTCATCACTACCATCTTCACATTGCCCATCCCTAATCCTCGCCCTCCCACCCCCAATTGCATTACCCCATCCTCAAAATCATCACTGTCAGCCCTGATCACATTACCCATCTTTAATTCTATCACATCCAGTTCCAGTAGCAATTACTAATCCCATTACACCATGTACCACCACCCACTTTAGTAATCTTTCATATCTAGTGGTGTAGTGGTGCAAATGCAATAAGAGAGATGGTCACAGACCAGTTCCTGAGATCCTTTTCTGGCGTTTGGGAGGCAGACAGAGAGAGATGGACTAGGCTTGAACATGAAATCACCACTCACCAGGTTATTCACTAAAATGAGAATTGTATTGTATTCAAAGTAAATGTCCTTTTCCTACAGTAAAGCAAGGAAAGTTTAAGATATTCCATGTGAGATTTTGACTGGGAGATCACTTTTGGGGAAAAAATGGTGTCCAGAGCGGTTCACATGTAGGGGGATTGGTGATGTGCGATAGCAAAAGAGTACATAAAATAATTTTGTGAAGGTTGCAACACATAAATATGAACACTAGATGGCAGTGGATCTCAGTATCGCAAACGTGTGCAGGGCCCACTGAAAGATCTATATAATTTGTGCATACAGAATGTGCTCACCACACAAACAAGAAATACCTTTCTTTCTTTCACTAAGAAGAGCCCAAGTCATGGCCATGTAGAGATTGCTACACAGAGACTGGTTTACAAAATTGCAAATCACTGTATAAGGACTGGTAGAGCTGCTATCATCTTATAAAGTTTGTTCTTGCTAAGGATGGAGTCTTCCAGCTGCAGCATCTACCTAAGATCATTAAAGACAATTAATATTGTTTACATAATTTCTAATGCATTATCTATTTAATTACTTACGCAGTTTAGGCTAAATTAATACCCATTGTTCCCCTTAATTAATTATAGCATGATTATATAATATTAGGGAAATTCCCAGGACAAATTGTTGCCAGCCCTCTACTGGTCCTCGTCATCAGTACCACGGAGCAATGACAGACAGTGCTAGAGTTGAATGTTTAAGGACATAGCTGTGCAGACTGTAACCCTGTCCCTTGCTCATCTGTTTACATGATATTGTTGAGGTCTGCTTTCCACTCAAATGCTGTCTCTGGGCCCATCACCTCTGGGCTGCATGCTTACAGTATGTTTTCCATCATCTCAATGTTGCATAATTTCAGCCTTCTACACTACAGCTCTGGTCTGCATACTTGAAATCTTCCCTTTCCCTCATAAGCTGAACTACCAAAGAGAGGGCCTGGGTACAAGATATCATGTTTTAGAGCATGGATGGCCAAAACGTAGATCCTCAACTGTCATCATACAACTCGCACAATGCTAGCTGTGGACCAGCCATTTGCTTACACACAGATCCGTACACACACTGACACTCAGATACACACACAAAGATATACACATGACACACATACATTGATACATAAATTGATACCAACATATACACATAGAAATATATCACAGCATTCGTATTTTAGCCACCCTCCTCCTTCCTGATCTTATGGCAATTCTGAATTTTATTCCAAGACACTGCAGCTTACATTTTATTCAGACATACCAGAGGCCTCTTGCCTTCCCAAGGCAACTTCCAAATCAGATTACCTCATCCAGAGGGACTTCCCTTGGAGAGCTCATAGAATAAATATGGACACTAGATGGATGCCAATACACAAGATGTCA
This sequence comes from Pelobates cultripes, assembly GCA_933207985.1. Taxonomy (NCBI): domain Eukaryota; kingdom Metazoa; phylum Chordata; class Amphibia; order Anura; family Pelobatidae; genus Pelobates; species Pelobates cultripes. The sequence continues at coordinate 234,875,705 of OW240912.1, read as the reverse complement.
TGCCATGGAATGCATGGATGCCAATACACAAGATATCCTAATGGTGAGTCTGTATCTAATGCACCTTTCTTCCCGGTATCCTGTAGGGGGAACTCTCACCTGGGTAACAATCACATAAAATGCTTGGGTTCTGGATCAGTGCAGGGTTATCGTATAGATTTTGTCCAGGTGCCTATTCAGACTTACATGGCTCCCTGACTTGTATTCTCTGACTAGTCGGCCAGTCTCATAGACGCAGGTTTGTCCAAATTCTGGGGTAAAAATGCCATATAACGGTACCCCTTTGATAAACAGGTTTCATGAGGAACATCTTTTTGGTCTAGAAAAAAGGAGGGCAGATGCATCTTGTTTCCAATCTTTGCTGGTTAA
>OW240912.1:234749772-234875236 GCA_933207985.1 Pelobates cultripes | reverse complement strand
AAAAGTGTTTTGTTTTTTTAAATCCAAGCTTTGTGTCACCAGATCTAATTGGTGGCACTGGTCACGTATCCACTGTTAGCGTAACACACCCGCTTTAAGGACACTGACTGCTATTCAATCTATAACAGTGAAAAAAGTGTTTTTAAATACAAGCTTTGTGTCACCAGATCTAAGTGGTGGCACTGGTCACCGTATCCACTGTTAGCGTAACACACCCGCTTTAAGGACACTGACTGCTATTCAATCTATAACAGTGAAAAAATTGTTTTTTTTTTTTAAATCCAAGCTATTGTGACACCAGATCTAATTAGTGGCACTGGTCAGCGTATCCACTGTTAGCGTAACACACCGCTTTAAGGACACTGACTGCTATTCAATCTATAACAGTGAAAAAAGTGTTTTGTTTTTTTAAATCCAAGCTTTGTCACCAGATCTAATTGGTGGCACTTGTCAGCGTATCCACTGTTAGCGTAACACACCCGCTTTAAGGACACTGACTGCTATTCAATCTATAACAGTGAAAAAAGTGTTTTGTTTTTTTAAATCAAGCTTTGTGTCACCAGATCTAATTGGTGGCACTGGTCAGCGTATCCACTGTTAGCGTAACACACCCGCTTTAAGGACACTGACTGCTATTCAATCTATAACAGTGAAAAAAGTTTTTTGTTTTTAAATCCAAGCTTTGTGTCACCAGATCTAAGTGGTGGCAATGGCCACCGTATCCACTGTTAGCGTAACACACCCGCTTTAAGGACACTGACTGCTATTCAATCTATAACAGTGAAAAAGTGTTTTTTGTTTTTAAATACAAGCTTTGAGTCACCAGATCTAAGTGGTGGCACTGGTCACCGTATCCACTGTTAGCGTAACACACCCGCTTTAAGGACACTGACTGCTATTCAATCTATAACAGTGAAAACAGTGTTTTTTGTTTTTAAATCCAAGCTTTGTGTCACCAGATCTAAGTGGTGGCAATGGGCACAGTATGCACTGTGAGCCTGACACAGAAGCTGGCAGCAGTGGCAGACAACTGACTGCTATTCAATCTATAACAGTAAAAAAAGTTTTTTGTTTTTAAATCCAAGCTATTGTGACACCAGATGTAATTGGTGGCACTGACTGGGGAAATGCACAGTATGCACTGTGAGCCTGACACAGAAGCTGGCAGCAGTGGCAGACAACTAAGTGCAATTACATTACATAGAAATTTTTTTTTAAAAAAAAGCATACCCTAACCCTAACCTAGCTATGCTTTTCCCTATCTAATGAACAGCAGCTACACTTTCCCTCCTCTTACTAAGCATGCAGCTTGAGAATGAATCTAAAATGGATGCCTTCCAGGAGGTGGGAGGGTCTGCTAGGGAGGGTGTGCTGCTAATTGGCTGGAATGTGTCTGCTGACTGTGAGGTACAGGGTCAAAGTTTACTCAATGATGACGAATAGGGGGCGGGTCGAACCGCGCATATGTTCGCCCGCCGTGGCGAATGCGAACATGCTATGTTCGCCGGGAACCGTTCGCCAGCGAACCGTTCGGTACATCACTACTCTTAACCCCCATTTGAATTTCTCTATCCTATCCTATGCTGTGTCTTACATCCCACTTTAGTGTATTTTATCACCCAGTTTTCCTCTTTGTGTGTCTTACAACCCCCTGTGTATGTCTCTTAAGTTTCCCCCAGCCCCTTTGTATTTATCTTACATTCCTACTGCCCCTTTGAGTGTCTCTTGCTCCCCCCAGCCACATTGTGGGTCTCTTTGCCTCAACCCCTTTTTGTCTCTTTCTCCCTCAGTCTTCTTTGTGTCTATTCCCCCTCCATCCCATTTGTGTGTTTCTTTCCCCCCTTCCCTAGCCACTTCAATGTGTCTCATTCACCTCAGCCCTTTTTGTGTGTCTATTTCCCTCAGATCCTTTTGTACATCTCTTTCTCCCTTTCCTTAGCTCCTCTGTGTGTCCCTTCCCACAACCCCTTTTGTGTCTCTTCACTCCTTTCCCATCTGTGTGACTCTTCCCCTCAACACCATGTCTCTTTCTCCCCTGTGTGTTTATTTTTCCCTTGCCCAGTCCCTCTGTGTTTCTTTACTTTCCCCCTGCCCTCCCTTCCCCAGTCCCTCTGTGTTTCTTTACTTTCCCCCTGCCCTCCCTTCCCCAGTCCCTCTGTGTTTCTTTATTTTCCCCCTGCCCTCCCTTCCCCAGTCCCTTTGCCTGTTTCTTTATTTTCCCCCTGCCCTCCCTTCCCTAGTCCCTCTGTGTTTCTTTATTTTCCCCCTGCCCTCCCTTCCCCAGTCCCTTTGCGTGTTTATTTTCCCCCCTGCCCTCCCTTCCCCAGTCCCTCTGTGTTTCTATTTCCTCCTCTCCCCTCCTGCAATTTTATTATTAGTTAATAATGTTAATGTCTTATTGTGTCTAATTTATAAATTAAACTTTATCATAGGTATCTACAGCATGTACAGTATATAGTGTTCACTACTATTTGCATCCACTGGGGGAACATGAAAACTATACCGAGCGGATACTGTAGTATGCTCTTGTACCAGTATCCTTACCTGAATCTGTCTATAGCTAACATCTACATGTTTAAGCACTGTCATTGCAAATCTACACCAACTGCTCTAATCATCAGGTTGATTCAGATGCCCCAGACTGATTTCTTTTTATTCTTTTTCAACCTCCTCACTACAACTCAGCAACTCATGACTTCAAATCCTGACAAAAGTATATAACAATAAATGAAATTGAATATATATGTTGCTTTATAGTGAAAAACAAATTAGTTCTCAGATGTCGATTCACGCCCCGATGATATAACCTGCCATTAATGTATTTAAATCTGAAGTTGCTTTGTCTGCCTGTTAACTCTGCTTTCATCTCACTAGATACAGAATCATCCATTTATGAGAATGTCTTCAACGAACAAAGTGATAAAGAGAGAAGTAGTTCAGGTGTGTAGCCATCCCATATACAAATATTTATAGGTCTCTTTCGCTATTGCTATGATAGTTAAGGCATTGAAAAGTTATACATTTCCCTTCTGAATGTAGACTTAATATAGTCATTGATGTTTTGTATCCACCTCTCTTTGTCTGACCTAATACATCCTGACTAAGCAGGCTTTTGTGTTCAATATGGCACTGTGGTAACAATGGACCGCTCCTGGACCTGTAGATCTGTGCTTGCATGTTAGTCGTGGTCTAAATATCAATGTTCTCTAGGAGGAACTGTTTTACTATTATGACAGTATTGGTTGTCTTCATTAGCCCACAGAGTTTTTTACATATCAATTAGACTTGTGCATTCCGTTTTAAACAAATTGCAATTCGTCCAAAATCCTTATTCATGGATCAAGTGAGAAATAACCAATATAGTTAAAAAAAAAAAAAAAAGGTGGAGCAGTAAAAACATCTATAGTTGTATATTGCTAATATATTATAAATATAGATTTTTTTTTTTACTGTTCCTTTTTATTTTACCCTGTATTGGTTAGTTCTTCTGACTTGATCTGTGAACCAAATGGGACCAAAATGTGCCTATACGTGTACTTTAAAACATACACATGATATTTATAATTTTCAGTACACAGTGAATGGCCCTTTTTTATGCTGTTTTGGTTCTTCTGAATCGTATTTCCTTAAAAAATTGCATGGACAAAATTCATCCAAATTGACACGCCATGTGGATGAATCCTGTATCACTCAAAAAACAAATGTTTTCACCATGCATGCTCAAGAGTAATTAATATCCACAGTGCCTAGTTATTTATTGGGATGAGTATGCACTAAACTGGAAATTGCAGAATTAATAAGGGAATTCCTTACACTGCACTGGGTAACGCCAAGTCAAGCACCTTTGAACCTGGGTTAGATGAAATTTACTTTCTTGCTATATATAGTTGGCTTGCTTTATGTTTTAATTTAATGGTCCCGAGGAAAGTCCAGAGTGGGGATTGAAAGATGATCTACAGTTGTGCTCAAAAGTTTGCACACCCTTGGAGAATTGGTAATATGTGTGACATTTAAAAAAAAAAAAATATGAGTGAGCAGGCAAAACACATTTCTTTTATTTCTTATGGGATTCATATTTAACTGTAGGTTATAACAGAATGGCACAATCATAAAACAAAACATGGCAACAAAGAAAGAAATGAAACGACCCTTTGTCAAAAGTCTGCATACCCTTAGTTCTTAAAGACCACTATAGGCACCCAGACCACTTCAGCTTAATGAAGTGGTCTGGGTGCCAGGTCCAGCTAGGTTTAACCCTTTTTTCTGTAAACATAGTTTCAGAGAAACTATTATGTTTGTAATAGGGTTAATCCAGCCTCTAGTGGCTGTCTCATTGACAGCCACTAGAGGCGCTTCCGCGCTTCTCACTGTGATTTTCACAGTGAGAAGACGCCAGCGTTCATAGGAAAGCATTGAGAATGCTTTCCCATGAGACTGGCTGAATGCGCGCGCAGCTCTTGCCGCACATGCGCATTCAGCCAATGACAGAAGAAGAGGGAGGAGAGTCTCCAGCGCCGAGGGAGCCCGGCGCTGGAAAAGAGGTAAGCGATTAACCCCTTCCTCCTCCCTCAACGCCACGGGTCTTTTAATACCGTGTATTGCCCCCCTTAGCATCAATGATAATATGCAGTCTTTTGTAATAGTTGTCTATAAAGCCCATATTTCTTGCATGTAGTATAGCTGCCCGTTCCTTTTGGCAAAATGCCTCCAGGTCATGCAAAGTTATTGGTTGTCTTGCATGAACCGCAAGCTTGAGATCTCCCCAGAGTGGCTCGATGATATTAAGGTCAGGACACAGTGATGGCCACTCCAGAACCTTCACCTTTTTCTGCTGTATTCACTGGAGGGTCAACTTGGCCTTGTGCTTAGGGTCATTGTCATGATGGAAAGTCCAACAGTGTCCCATGCGCAGCCTTCATACATAGTGATTATCGAATTATACACTTGCTAGACTCTGACTCTGGAGATCTCTTTTTGAGTAGATTGGGATATGATGTATATTTGTGATTGTACCAGGAGAAGATATTTATTCTAATGAGTTTATTTTGTAGAATCTTTAGAACAGTTTAACCTTCTCAATACTGGCCCTCTTTTTACTCTAACAGGGAGATTATTACTCTAACTCATATAATTATGCTCTAATAGGCCAGCACAATAAAGTCCATGTATATATTATTTTAGCCTAGTTACTGGATGAACCCCAAGTACTATTTAAAATAGGAAGAGGACTTTTTTTTACTTTGTGATATCCTGTTATGTGATTCCTTATCCCAGTACTGTATACATTTTAGAGTATTTTGACTTACCATTTGATACTATAAATACCTTTCCAGGTCGCACTGGTCCACATCTTGTGGGTTCTTTGTATATTTAGAAATAAAATATTAACATGTATTCCCTCCAAATTATTACTTGAGCATATCTGTTTATAAATGATCTAAAGTCATTGAACGTCATGTGCCAGTGTTTGCAGATGACACAAAACTAACTTGGATAATACAGTCTGAACATTATGTAACTTCTATACAGTGGGATTTGGATAAATTATTGGACTGGGCAGGTGAGATTCAACACAGAAAAATGTAAAGTCATGCATTTTTTTTTTAACAAGGAACCCACAAGCCACTTATACATTAAACTGGGTTGAATTAAATAACATTAAATGAAAAAGAAAAGGTAGAAATCCACATGCATCACAGTGTAAGTTGCAAATTAAAAAAATTATTGTGGTTAAAAAAAAAAAAAAAGCCTTAAAGGTGAGGGTCGGAGAGGAGACACTATGTCAAGCCCCATTATAGATAATCCGCCCCCACTTACTGGTATTGGCTGCCCAGTCACTAGTTTTAATGTTTAGTAGACATGCCCTCATCTGATAAATGCAGTACTTCAAATTATCATTCACTGGCAAATAGCAAGTGAGTGATAATTTGCGAACGGAAAACCTACAGGATGCATTTGGTTTATTACTGGCCGCAATGCGGTCGTTTATAAATCTGTGATTCTGGTACTGTAAATTGGCACGGAAGGTATTTAGTGTTCTATGAAAGTAGGGACCAGATTACCAGGTATTTTTACATATACTTCATTTTTTTTTTTTTAAATGCCATATCTTTTCAACACATGCTGCAAGGATTCTTAGAAATAGAAAAAAATTAATTTCTGACAGTTGTCCTTTAAATCGAAGCCATAGTTACTTGGTGTTTTGCTTGCATTGATTTCTATAATAGGGAAAAAGTGCAGGAACATGCACAAAACCTTTCCTTATGGTTTGTTTTATTGAAGTTATAAGGTTAGTTTTGAAAGCCTATATTTGAGATTCATGGATTTTTAAAAAAAAAATTATTTTGTATTAAGGACATTACAAGCAAATAGGAGTTATATCAAGAATACACATACATAATAGAACTCAGCATTAATACAAAGAGGAATGCAACAGCGCCTCAATGGGTAATTCACTCTCCATCCCACATTAGGTCTCCGTCTGTGACGCTGCACCACTCGGGCTTGGGCATGATAGGTGTTATCTGCAGCTTGGGAAGCTTCACCCAGTGGAGTTCCTTCACCGAGAAGTAGTGAAGAATCTGATCTAGTTGGTACAAGATCTTGCATGTGGCATCCACTATCTTGTGTGCCTATGTTAGTTATGCCTTGCGCCTGTTCCAACAAAATTGGAGCCTCAAAGGGGTAGACCAGTCCAGAGGGGGGAAAATGGGCACCAAATAGCAGCACAACTCAGAAATGGAGGTCAGTTGCCTCTCGACTCCTTCAGACATGCGAAGCCTCCAGGCCAACACTCAGCCCTCCACCAGCATGCTCACTTAACAACAGCACATATACATTCAGAAGTGACCCCAGTCGGTTCTGGAAAGTCGGTAAGGTAAGTTGCTTCATCAATGGGCTATAATTAGCAAAGTTGCATCCGTCCGACATGACGGTCAGGCCCTGCCCCTGAGATTTATGAATTTTAAAGTATATGAAATATATATATATATATATATAGAGAGAGAGAGAGAGAGATTGTGTCTGACAACATCCATGCTGCATAATATTACTGTAATAATACCTATACTTCCAAACAGTGCAACAGAAGATAAGTGTATTGCCATAACATGTACCATAATAATTTCTTTTACTAATTACTAATAATTTCCTTTATCTAGAAGATGACTATGTGCATCCTGACCTTGACTGATTTGAAATAATTGTTCTACTTATGGTAAGAGACCACAACTATCATTATTTGTTCTTGAAAACCTTTAGTATTTTACTTCCTGCATCCGTTTTCTGTATTGATTAAAGGAACATTCTAAGCACCATAACTACTATAGTGCACTGTAGAGGTTAATGTGCTAGGATTGGCCTGGTGAACCCCAAGTACAAGAAGTCAAACTGTTCAGTAATCATTTGACTTCTAACTTGGGGTCTGCTGGGTGCAGATTCATACCTGCTCTCTTCCGAAAGAGACTAGGAAGCTCCTACGCAGGAGATACTGTTAACTGTCCTTAACTAACCCCGTAGTAAAAGGATAGCTCATTGGCTGAGAGCATCAGCTGGTCACTCTCACTCCAGGGCTTAGCTCAGTGAAGAAAGTAGGTGTGGAGTGGTGCCCGGCAGGCATAGGTAATTTAAACTATGTATAACTCCTTACCTGGGAGGGTGCCAGGACACTCCTGACAACATTACCACTACAGTGTACTGTAGTGGTTATGGTGACTGGGATTTTTCTTTAAGTGAAACTGCAGATTTGTATACATGTTACATAATATTATTTAATTTTAAACTGTGTTTTAAATTTATTTTAACTTTTTACAGGCAGCAGGGGGACTACCTGTCATTCCAGGCACTCCCCCTTCTGGCACTGCTATTCCGTCCATGTGAGGGCCGGATCGCCGGCCGGGGGACTCCCTGGGATGTCAGGTAAGTCCCTCCCCATCACGATCGCCGGCGAGCAGATAAGTGAATAGGACGGTGTGGACGTGCTATACCACCTGCCGACGTTTAGAGCTGGGTCTTCACGCCTGCCGTCCTTAAGGGATTAAAGAAGCACTATAAGGTCAGGAACGCAAACGTATTCCTGACCCTATAGTGTTAAAACCGCTATCTAGCCCCCCAGGTCCCTATTGCCTCCCTAAATATTGTAAAATCTTACTTATATTCAAATCTGGAGCTCCTGGCTCTGCCTCTGTCTGCTTACATTATCAGAAGTGGTAGTCTGAGCCAATCATAATGCTTCCCCATAGGATTGGCTAAGACTGTCAAGGAGGCAGATCAGGGGCAGAGCCAGCATGATTCAAACACAGCCCTGGACAATCAGCATCTCCTCATAGAGATGAATTGAATCAATGCTTCTCTCTGAGGAAAATTAAGTGTCTGCATGCAGAGGGAGGAGACACTGAATGGCAGTGCTGCTTACTCTGCAGCACTGCTCAAGGGAGGAGCGTTAGAAGCCATCTAATAAGTGGCCAGTGGAGTTATTACTAGGTTGTAATGTAAACACTGCATTTTCTCTGAATTTACAGCAAAAAGCCTGAAGGCAATGATTCTACTCACCAGAACAAATTCAATAAGCTCTAGTTGGTTCTGGTGACTTAAGTGTCCCTTTAACCCCCTAAGGACCAAACTTCTGGAATAAAAGGGAATCATGACATGTCACACCAAGTGTGCCAAGTTGTGCATATTTTTGTTATGCACTTCAAAAAATCCTACTCTGTATAACTATTTTTAGCAGACTTAGACAATCCAATAATGATTTCAAACTTATGTATCGGTTTCCATACGCACTCGTAAATCAAATTTATTGTCATGAAACTCCAGCATAGAAAAATCACAAAACACAAGCTTAACATCACTGTTGACCTACTGTGGTAATTTTGAGTCTGGCAATACACGGTTTATTTTCTGGGATATAAAGTCTATTGAAACTGATCATTGCATGGAATGCTTAAATTCTAAATACAATAAATTGTATTACAAATTATATATATTTCTTTCATATTCACAAAGAAAAGTACTCATTACAATTTGAAGAAGGCTAAACACTGTCTTACTCCTATACAGGAATACGAATTGGAATGGGGTACTCGTTTACACAGAGAGCTGGAATTTTTCCAAAGACTGTGTGCTGATGTAAACAGAGCAACCTATATACTGGGCAGATAACTAATGGAACTATAAGAAAGCTATTCCTGCACAAAACTGACAACATAATGTATAAAACTGCAACTTGTAACCAAGTATAAATAGTTGGCACTTGACAAAGAACAATCGATTTGTAATCTGGACCTAAATCAAGTTTACTCACTATATTGCTATGGACTACCAACATTTTCATATACATCATGTAAGGAGATTTTACTATAAATGTGGCACATTTCAATAATGCATTACATCCAAAATTAGAGTTTTTCCAGCATTTAACATGCACAGACATTTACAAGAATGAAATGATTCTAGAAAATTAAGTGATGAAAACAGACAGGTCAGTTTAATCATTATTAGAGTATTCGACTGCAGTCTGGACAGCTATCCAAAGGAAAATCTAGAATTTAAAAACTAGGTCTCCCCAATTATCCTACATAATAAGTTTACTCTGCATCCCTGTAAGGAATTTGGACAATTAAAACACATAGACAGGTGTATTTAAAAGTAGCATATATATTGATTGTACTGCTAAATTAGGCTTCTCTTACAGTTTGTCATAAGTATAAACATAAAAACATTGTATTAATGCATAGGCCTTGAACAAGATATACAAAATAATACGTTTTTTTTATTTATAATTCTGTATATCGGTTTATGGCTTGGTTTCTTATGTCCTCCATGCTGGATACACAGCTACCTCCACTCACATGGACAGATTAAAAAGACTCCTTAGCAGCAGTTCCTCCCCAGGGCTGTCCTCCTTGGAACTCTCTCCCGAACTGTTCTGTTTTTATAAAAGTTTTACCCTTTGATCTTTTCCCACAGCTATACTAGAATATTCTGTAAGAAATGACCAGTTAGGATGGGTTTTAAGCTAGGTTGAGTATACCTCAGCTTTAAAGACAGGATGGCTTGCAAAAACAAATACTTGCATGTTTACACCTAGATGTTAATTACTCACATTCTGATCTCCTGATAACATCAACTGTGTAACCTCTATATACCTCTCCTTTTATATATTTTATATCAGGCCCAAAGGTCAATCGTACAGATGTACACTCCAATATTTCGAACACCTCCACCCACCCACACATCTGTGTCAGAATAGCATAAATCCTAATATGTAGAACTTGACACTGACTTTCCAATCCCCTTAACCTATGTCTAGATCTGCTTAGATCTTTCATTAAAACATTGTCATCTCCTTTGTTATGACCTGCTGATACGGTAATGAAAACAGAAAAAAGTACACCACACCTCTTTTAAATCGTTACACTAGGAAGAAAATTTATATTGTTCTTCTAACCATGTTACATAGTTGTCTAGGTTGCAAAAAAGACTAAAGTCCATCAAGTTCAACCTTCAAATCTATTCTTTTATGCTGTTGATCCAAAAGAGGGCAAAAAAACCCCCAACAATTCTAGCAGTTACTATAATGAATTATCCTTGATTAAAGGTATCACAACTTGTAATTGACGCATGCATTGTTGGATTCTATGACATACTAACCCAAACAAAAGTAGGACTACTTTGTCTCAGAATTTTTCCTACACCTGACACTTCTAGACATTGGGCGAAGTGTAAATCCCCCAGGAGCAGAAAAGAACCGGATGGAAGAATATGGCACCACCCATGAGGTACAGGTTCAAGTAAGATAAACTCACCAGCCTGTCCCCTCCCAACTCATCTTTGCCGGACTCCCAGCGGCAGTGTCATATCACCGAAGACAGTTATATTGCCACTTTTATTTTTTTGAGTTGAAAGGAAATGCTTTTGTAAAGATGAGTCCCTGGTTATTCTCTATATTAGAGATGTGATTTTTCCCACTTCAGGACCTATTCATATTGCTGAAGGAAAACAATCATAAACTTGATGTCTTCCTTACAGCTACGTGCCAAACCTTATTTTATGAACCGTTTGTTTAGATAAGGAATTACAGCTATGCCTCTTTCCCTTAATACTGCTGCAAGTTCTACCATGATTTTGATTCAAAAATCAAAGGGAGAGACAAAATGAAGGGCCTTGAACTTTAGCGGTAAGATTTTCCTTTCTGATATTACAAACCTAAGAAACTTTCTTGACTCTTTATGCAATAGGTAAATGCAGGTATCTTTTAGAGCTAGTGATACCTGTCCTTCTCCTCTACTGTTCTAGTGATGAAGACACCTCAGCTGAGTTATAGGAACATTCCCTAGAATGGTGATGGCGAACCTTTTTGAGCCCGAGTGCCCAAACCGCAATACATGCCAACTTTTTTTTCCTCAAAGTGCCAACATGGGAATTAAACCTGAAGATTTAAGGAGATTTAAATTTAGAAAAAACAACTCGTACAGTTGTCCGAACTAGTTAACATCTTTTGTTTTAACCCCTTAAGGACTGGACTGTTTTTGCGATGTTGTACATTTGCGACCAGGCCTTTTTTTTACACTTTTGTTTTGTATGTGTTTAGCTGCAATTTTCCGCTCTCTCATTTACTGTTCCCATACAAAGTATATATTGTTTTTTTCAGGACAAAAGGGGCTTTCTTTACATACCATTATTTATATAATCTCATGTAATTTAATTTTAAAAAAATAAACAAAATGATGAAAAATTGAAAAAAAAAAATTTTTTTGACTTTTACTTGAAAAATCTTTTACTCATCTACAAAAGCAAATGAAAAAACTGCTAAAATGCTTTTTTTTGCACGTTATAGGGCTATAGGTACAAGTAAGATATTGCGGTTTCAAAACATACATTTTTAAAATTTATCAATAGTGACATTGTAACACTATTATCTGTCATAAATCTCTGAATCACACCCCACATGTACATATTTTTTTTTTTTTAAAGTAGACAACCCAGGGTATTAAATATGGGGTATGTCCAGTTTTTTTTAGTAGCCACTTAGTCTAAAACACTAGCCAAAGTTAGCGTTAAACATATATAATTTTTTTTTTTTTTTTTAACATTAACTTTTATTTATTTTTATGATTTTACACTAGCAGGGAGACTGCCTGTCAGCACAGACAGTCCCCCTGCAGGCAGACACATGGACACCTATTGTGACCATGTGGTCGCTCTGTTGAGCGATCACATGGCCCCAGAGGTCCTAACCTGCCATGAGTAGACTGTCTGGGCTGCAGGCAGTCTCCCCACACCGGGAGCACTGCCGATCGCCGCTGGGGGAACGACGGCGATCGGGTAAGTACATTGTACCGTTAGGACGGTTCAGGACCGTCACCAGTCGGCATTGCAAAAATGCCGATGACGGTCCTGTACCGTCCTCGATCCTGAAGGGGTTAAAAGATGAACAACAACAGAGAGTTCAATGATACAAATTTTAAATAATGATATAAATTAAGCTTTTATTTATTAGTATCCCCAGCAAATGCAATACATACACACAGACTGCTCAGTACATTCACACACCTACTGCTTAAAAATACATACACACCCCGACACACAGACTGCTCAGTACACACACAGTCTGCTAAATACACACACACACACACAGTCTGCTAAATACACACACACACACAGTCTGCTAAATACACACACACACACAGTCTGCTAAATACACACACACACACACACACACAGTCTGCTGAGTACACAGTCTGCTAAATACACAGTCAGCTGAATACACACACACACACACAGTCAGCTGAATACACACACACACACACAGTCAGCTGAATACACACACACACACACAGTCAGCTGAATACACACACACACACACACAGTCAGCTGAATACACACACACACACAGTGTCAGCTGAATACACAAAGACTGCTGAACACACATATATACTGCATTGAGGGGTGCAGTGTATGTGTGTGGGGGGTGAGGATGCGGTGTGTGTGTGCTCTGTGTGGGGGGGGTAGGAGTGCTGTGTGTAGGGGCGCTGTGTGTGGGGGGGTTGGGGTGCTGTGTGTGGGAGGGTGGGGTGTTGTGTGTGGGGGAGTTGAAGATGCAAATCAGTATCCCCCCCCCCCTTCTTCTTACCTTTGGTGAAGGGGAGGGGGGGAACACAGCCATCCCTGGTGGTCCAGTGGTGACAAGTATCTAGGACAGGATGACAGGTCCTGCAGCTCTCCTGTCCTCCCGCGCAATGCTGTGTGGAGCATTGCCATGGTATCGAGCTGCTTCCTCGATCCCTCCCCTCTGCTTCCGGTCCTGCCGACAAGAAAGCAGAGTAGGCACCTGCCGTTTTGGGCAGGCAGGTTCCTACACTGCATTGATGGCGAACCTATGGCCGGGTGCCCACAGAGAGGGCCCGGCGTGCCATAGGTTCGCCATCACTGCCCTAGAAGATACATTTGAATGGAATGATCTATTTTGCTTTAAATCTAGGAGCATGGTTAGTAAGAATTTGAGTATCCAATAAATATAAGATTACTTTCACAGCTTAAGAAAGAAAGAGTACTGCTCTTGTTGCTTAGACTTTACTAAGAGCATAAGTTAGAATATTTATTTTTTACATCCATCAAGTTAAGGAATGTTGCAAGCTAGTCAGAAATGTGGACGTAGCTCTGTGAGAGATTTTTACACAAGCTCTGTCCTGGAAAGAAGAGAAGACGTCTAAAACCTTATCTATATTCAAAATTATTAGATTTTACAATGTATAACAAAGAATACCTCCCAAAAATACAAAATTATACTTTTTCACCTAGTATATGGTTTCACGTTAATATTTGCACCAATAATGATGTGATTACTACAGAGCATGCGTAACATCACTTCATAATTACAATAGAAGGTGAACACAACCCGAGTATGTATTCCATCAGACTATGTATTTGCACATACTCCATACTGGAAATGATTTCCACCCAGACCAGCATTATGTTTGTCAGCAGAAGTTTGACATGCACTCTACCACAGAGGATAATCAGACACCACTTGAGTTATTTAAGAACTGGAATACCTTGAATTTGGGATAAACATAATGCCTGGGGAGGAAAATATAGGAGTCCTTGAACAGTTGACCCTGCTACTCCACCTACCACCATGGCTAGTTCCCCATCTTTCATGAGAAAAATGGATAAGGTAGAAGGATGTGCAGAAGGAAGTTATTCTGTATGTTAATAAAGGAGAGAATGAACCTAGTTTTAAAATTCTAAGTTTTAGTTTGATCTACAAGTTCTATAAATTGTTTTATATAAAACAATATTTCGCATTTTAAGCAAAATGAAAATTATAAATTCAAGTTAAAGATAAGTTTTGATGCCACCAGTACTCAATAGTCACACCACTATTAACAAATGTGATTCTTGTTGGGAAAGTAAATTTAGTCTGCTCATCTTGTTCCTTAAATCATTTTCTAATTCTTGGTATAACAAAAGTGGGCAGGACATGTTCTTTATAACCGGATTTGACAGTGCTTAACCGAGTTTCTTATCAATTTGGGGTGGGTGAATCTGTATCTAAAAAGAGAACAGCATGTAGGTTGTGCCAAGTAAAGAATGTTAGGGAACAAAATGTGAAAAAAAATATATAAAGAAATAGTTCTACCAGTGTGTTAATTATATTTTTTAACTGTGGCACCTTAACTGATTGACTATTGAGTTCACTCTGCACTTGTGTAAGTTAACACTTTGTATTTGTGTTAGCTTGACATGTGGGACTGAAACTTGTGGTTTTCCAATAAGATATGCCATAAAACTATCTATATGTACCAGGTTCAAAATTCTTTACTATTATTAAAACGTTCAGAATGCTCCGCCCTGGTCTGGAGGCACTACGGATGGAAATTTTTAGTGAATGCCCATACACTTTATGCATATTGAGTAGACTGTGTGTGAGTCACAGCCAGGGGAGGTGTGGCTAGGGCTGTATGGATAGAAAGTGGTTTAACTCCTAAAGTCAACATGGTTGAGCGGTGAGATTGCAGGGGCATGATGTATACCAGGAGTAGGAATGGTTTGGTATGGCAGCTGTTGTGGACTCCACTCCACTGATGCTTTGCAAGCTTTATAGCTGGTAGGAGCATTATGGGGGATGTAGTCCATAACATTTGGAGTGCCAAATATCGCCTACCCCTGATCTTTACACTATAATCGCTTCAGTAAGCTAAAGTTATTTTGATGTCCATATGCAAAATCAGGAGAGACTGCATCCAATAGGATGTATGTTTGCAAAGCATTGTTCACTTGATTTTGTAAGTAAGCGATCACAGGTAGTAAGCGATCACACGTTTCACCTGACTGGACAACTGTTCACAAAATTAAGTGAATGACTTTTTTATTTTACATTCTTAGCATATAAACATTACAAAGGAAAGATTTCACAATAAAAATATATATATAAAAAAAAATGAAAATAATGCAATGTGGAAGAACAAAAAAAAAAACCCAGCAAAAGACAAAAACGTAGAGAAATACTGCCCCACTATGCATTTCATCTTGACGTTGTTGCAGTCTTCTGACAAAGTCGAGCTAGAAGTCCAGCCATTTGTAAGAGAGAGTTGACGCCTTCAGCTACTTTCATGTGTGTGTAACCAATTTCCTGCATATTAAAATATAAATATTTTACAATTATTTCTTATAATAAAGCTTTTATTTGCATGTGGAGACAAAACACATTTGCAACACTCGTAAAATATGTGTTAAAAGGAAATACTAAGTGGATCAAAATTTTTGCATTCCACAATCATGTACTGCCTTGACATGAGATGCAACCTGCTTGTATACAAAAAGCAGACATAAGTAAGAAGGGTTAACGTTGCATTAGATGTATAGAGGTAGGTTTCTATTAACTATTACAACACTGGTTTCCAACACAGTCCAATCAAGGCACACCAACAGTTTAGTATTTATTCATGGAAAATTCTGTTCCACGGATACCGACAAACCCTGGACGAAAGGTTTATTTTTCATGTTTGTGACAGCGAATTGAACAGTTCCATAAAGTTTAAATCACAACCACATATTGGCCATGTGCAGTCTTACCTTTATAAATTCCAGCTTGAGGTATTCAGGCATTTGAAAAGTCTTGCACACTCTGAAAATATTGCCTATGATATCTTCAGGAGAATACCCAAGTTTCCACAGATGAGCCACTATCTAAAAAAAAAATAAAAAAATAGTAACCTCCCAGAAATAGATACAGATTCATGTAATAAAATATTTTAGAAGTTTAAAGCTCAAATTTGTGCATTGCACCCAAATGCTATTGCCTTGAAAATTACCGTAAATATGTAATACATTTTGTTGCTCACACAGTACATGTAACTGTGACACTCTTCTGTTATAATATATATATATATATATATATAAACCTACTACAGAATCACTGCTATAAAAATATACATATGGTGATTTTTAAAAAATATATTTGTAATATATAGATATATAAAAAAAAACAATCACTCCTGCATGAAAAATGCATACCTTATATGCTTCATCTATATTTGCATTCACACAGTGCTGTAACATTTCTTTCACCAGTAATGGATGAGGTTCATCACATACCTAGAAAGACAAGAGACAAACTGTTAGACATGTAGCAACAGAACATAGAATATTCAACGTTCTTCACCAGAAAGCACACAGTGAGGTTTCTATCATTTCAAATATATGCAGGAAATATACAACAGTTTAATGCTGAATTTTACGGTCATAATTTTCTAAAGCTAGAAAAGCAAAAGAACATTTGAACATATACAACAGCATGTTCACTAACCAAGTGACCTAACACTTTGGCTCTGTATACATAAGATTATTTATATTTTGATACCACAACTTTAACTTTTTAAACAGGGGTTTAATCATAAAAATAAGGGTAGGGATTTTTTTTTTTTTTTTAAATAAAGCTTTTAAGCATATATTCTCAAATTACTTAATGCACTTAGCACTGTCGGATTAACGTGAAAGGTTAACAGGTCACATGTTATACATAGCTAAAAAAAAACAAATATGCTAAAAATGAAACGTCTTGACAGCAATTAGTCAACTGATAAACAATGACAATGGTTTTTCATCATTTAAAATAAAAGATAAAACATCATATAGTAATGTGTACTTATACATATATACAGAGGGACCTCGGTTTACAAACGCCTCGGTTAACATAATTTTCGGTTTACAAATGAAAATCCATTGAAAATAATGCCTCGGTTTACAAGTTTGTTTCGCAATACAAAACAAGTTTCCTCAGGATGCATTGCACCTGGGAGGTTTATTGCACCGCCCCCTGCATGCTGGAGCCTGTGGGTAGCACGTGGCGTAGAGTGTGGAGGTGTTGGAGCGGCTTTTGCATCGAGTTTTGGAGCCATTCTGGAAATTGTTTGCAGTTGTGTTGGGACTTTTTGGTGCATTTCTCAAGCTGTGGAAAGGTAGGGAGCTGAGTTTCGTCGTTTGGATGTCTTTTATTGTGTGTTCTGCATTGTGGGTTGGTTTCCATGCCAGCTCATCTTTACTTTTTTCTGAGCTCCAGAACGGATTAATTGGTTTTCAATGCATTCCTATGGAAAACCGCGTTTCGGTTTACACATTTTTTGCAATAAGAAATGTCCCGGAGAATGCATTAAATTTGTAAACCGAGGTCCCACTGTACCTCTTTTCAGTGAATATATCCACTTACCCTAGCTATATGCAATTAGCCATCTTTAGGTTGTTTTGTTGACAGCACCACTAATCCCACCAAAGACCATACAAGTAACGGAGAGTATGTGCGTATTTTGTAATCCCATCATCTTGCACAAGCACGGCACATCACAAAATGTGCTTTAAGACACTTCCAATAAATTACCTATGGTCTTCAGTCAGATAAGCAGAGCATCAGATCAAAAAGGATTTAAAGTAGGTTGCCCTATGGTGCAAGGGTTATCCAGATATACTGAACCGATACAGAGTCACTTCCCAAATTTCATCTTATGTTTACTTATGCCCTATATTTAATAGCCGGTATGTATTTGCAATTTGACAAAAATAAAATGAAATGTAGAAAACCACACGACTTTACCCTGCAGCTAGGCACCTCCCTTCAGAGTTTTCTATCAGTGATTGTTATAAGCTCTAAGATTTTGGCCCTCCTAACACGGAGTAGCCCTTTTTGGTGTGTACATTGCCCTCTTCCATTTGTGAATAGAATTGTTGTAAGCTCTATCTATTGCACTTGACCATTTGCAGAGAGAAAGCATAGAAAAGAGGAGAAATGAAACAATGTTTCTCTTTAATTTCCTTCATTAGCAATATGCTCACTGGCTGTGCATGGACTGAAGTGATTTGTGAGATAATTTGCTAAATATACTATATCTACTACACAATTAAAGAAAGTGAAAATTCCCATTACAGTTAATACAGGACATTCTAAGTTTCATTCCTTGGTGCAATTTTCCAGAGTGATGGTTCACCTTTAAATGTGCATTAGAACGATTGATTAATCAACGAGAAATCAGTGAGAAACAATAGAGTCATAGCAGAGTTTATCTCACACAAATATCATTAACATGATGTCCCCGTACTGCGACTACTGAGGTTTAAAACATTATTTGAATATACATTAGTATTACAAGCATTCTTGATAAAATAATGGAGAATACGATCATAATTGTCACCTAGAACAGGGTTTCCCCATTAGTCTAGAATTTACTGATATCCCAGGTTGGTTCCTACAGGGATACTAACAAAACCACTTGTGTCTTAAGCATCAGAGTCAGTAGAGATGTTTAAGCAGCAACTGGATAAATACTTGCAAAAAAATAATATTCAGGAATACACTTTTTTTAATATGTCAGGTAACAGCTTCTTGATCCAATGAGAGATTTGACTGCCATTCTGGGGTTTGGAAGGGATTCCCCCCCTAGTTTTAGGCAAAATTGCAAAGCACTACAAACTGGGTTTGTTTGCTTTTCTTTTTTTGGATCAACAGCAAAAATAAATGTAAGAAAGACTGAGGTCTCTTTTTAGCCTATAACTGTAACTATGTGAGAATATTTAATTGGCAATTTGCCCTATGGGTAAGGAATGGATTGGTTGAGATCCTCATTCTTGATAAACTCAGCCAGGGAGCAGTGTGGAGAATGACACTTCAAGGGCTGAAAGGAGCTTTTTCACTGCTTACATTGCAGGCTGGTAACCTAAACAGTTAACAGGACACTATAGCATTAAAAATGCATGTTTGTATTCCAAACACCATAGTGATCCTTTAACCCCTTAAGGACTGGACTGTTTTTGCGATGTTGTACATTTGCGACCAGGCATATTTTTACACTTTTGTGGTGTTTGTGTTTGGCTGTAATTTTCCGCTTTCTCATTTACTGTTCCCATACAAATTATATATTGTTTTTTTCAGGACAAAAGGGGCTTTCTTTACATACCTTTATATAATCTCATGTATTTTAATTTAAAAAAAATACAAAAATCTGATGAAAAATTGAAAAAAATACATGTTTTTTGACTTTTACTTGAAAAATCTTTTACTCATCTACAAAAGCGAATGAAAAAAACTGCTAAATAGATTCAAAATTTTGTCCTGAGTTTAAAAATACCTAGTGTTTACGTGCTTTTTTGCTTTTTTTTTTGCATGTTATAGGGCTATAGGTACAAGTAGGATATTGCGGTTTCAAAACATACATTCTTAAAATTTATCAATAGTGACATTGTAACACTATTATCTGTCATAAATCTCTGAATAACACCCCACATGTACATATTTTTTTTAAAGTAGACAACCCAGGGTATTCAATATGGGGTATGTCCAGTCTTTTTTTTAGTAGCCACTTAGTCGAAAACACTGGCCAAAGTAAGCATTCATATTTGTTTGTGTGTGAAAAAAGTAAAAAAACTAAATTGAGCGCTAATTTTGGCCAGTGTTTGTGACCAAGTGGTTACTAAAAAAGACTGGACATACCCCATTTGCAATACCTTGGGTTGTCTTCTTTTGCAAATGGTATGCCATCATGGGAGTAATTCTCATTCCTGGGCTACCATACGCTCTCAAAGGCAACGTAACCAACCTGGCCATTTTCAATGTAAAAATATTTGACCCATATATTTGACCTTGTAACTTTCAAAAATGCTATAAAACCTGTACATGGGGGGTACTGTTTTACTCGGGAGACATCGCTGAACACAAATATTAGTGTTTAAAAACTGGAAAACGTATCACAACAATTATATCATCAGTAAAAGTGCTGTTTGTGTGTGAAAAATGCAAAAAAAGTAACTTTCACTGACAATATCATCGCTGTGATATGTTTTACTGTTTTGAATCACTAATATTTGTGTTCAGCGAAGTCTCCCGAGTAAAACAGTACCCCCCATGTACAGGTTTTAGGGTGTCGTAGAACGTTACAGGGTAAAATACAGTGCTAGCAAATTAAATTCTCTGGAATTTCGGCCTGGGTTGGCAGGCAGGTCCCTCAAATTGCAATCAATAAAATTACTGAATTATGTAAAAATATTACATAAATACGCACGTAGAATTTAAATATATATGCATATTTATATATTTGAAGTCTACGTGTATATTTATATAATTATTTATGTAATTTTGTATATGGACGTATGTATATTTCTTATTTATTTTTATATACATAGATATATATACAAATTCATTCTAAGTGTATTTTGATATAAATATATATATATTAATTTTAAAATACAGTTAGAATAAAATTTCATATACTATATAATTTTTTTTTAATTTTTTATTATTATTTAAAAAAAAAATTATTTAATTTAAATTACTTATTATTTATATTTTATATATACAATATATATAGTTATTATATATATTATATATATACGTGTGTAATTTAATTATAAGTGTATTTTTATATTAATATAAGTACATATTAATATAAAAATACACTTAGTATGACATTATATATATATGATATATAGACATATTATATACATATAATATATGTCTATATATCATATATACACATATATAATTATTTATTTATTTTTTATTAACATTAACTTTATTTTTTTTTTTTGATTTTACACTAGCAGGGAGACTGCCTGTCAGCACAGACAGTCCCCCTGCAGGCAGACACATGGACACCTATTGTGACCATGTGATCGCTGTGTTTAGCGATCACATGACCACAGGGGTCCTAATCTGCCGTGGGGAGACTGTCTGGGCTGCAGGCAGTCTCCCCACAACCGGAGCCACGCTGATCGCCGCCGGGGGAACGATGGCGATCAGGTAAGTAGCTCTGACCGTTAGGACGGTTCAGGACCGTCATCGGTCGGCAACGCAAAAATGCAGATGACGGTCCTGAACCGTCCTCGGTCCTTAAGGGGTTAAAAACAGTCAGGACTACAATTTTCCCTTTATTTTTTATAAACATCTTTCCCAGGTTATGTTAGGTCGTAATTTGATATAGATAATACTTAATAAGCAATAATTTAGTTAGATGCATATTGTGTCTTTACTCCATCTTTCTATGTACATGAATAATGCATGCAACCAATAACAATCTGATCAACACAACCGTATTTGAATGTTAAATCACTTGCCTTAAACACATTAGTACTGTTAACAGAGCCAAACCCAGCATGTGTAGATTGCAAGTTATTCAATGCCTGAAAGAAAATAAAAAGGTAAAGAAAGTATTATATACAAAGCCAGAATGCTCTAAGTGAGATACAAATGTTTTATTGACTGAATTTTAGATGGCATCTTATGTTCCATGGATACTCTTTAGCAGGTTTTTGTATGGTCCTTGATGTATTAACTTGCAAAAGTTTTGGGACAAAATACAAGCTCCCAGTTGCACTTTATCCCTTTCATGTCTTACCATTTTCAAATAATACCGTTTCAGCTACCCAATATTAAGTGTTTTCACTTGGCCATTTTATCACAGATTTTGCACACAAAATATGGTGTTTTGTGTTACTGTAAATTCGAGGGTTTACTTATGTTTCCTTATGTACTTTTTCATAAAGTTGGCCACTACAGCTTATGTGATTTCCCCTTTATCATCATATACTACTTTCTTAGGCTTTGAGCCGTAAGACTGTTTGTACTCTCGGCTCTCATGTCAGCTATTACACATCAACACTTTAAAATGAATTTTTGCAACAGAAAGTTCAAATCCATAGTACAAAACACAAATAATAAATTCAAGCTTACAGTATGCAGATTCCAAATAAGAATGTAAAAAGAAACCCCCATTAACTACCTGTCTCATATCACCTTGTGCAGTGAACACAATGGCTTCTAAGCCATCATCAGTACACTGAACATTTTCCTTCTCCACAACAGTCATCAACCTTGCGAGAACCTGTGCATCTGTCAGTTTTGTGTAGCGAAGTACAGCACAACGAGATTGGATGGGTTCTAGAAGTAAAAAGAAAAAGTGGTCAGAGTGCTAACTCAGTAATTACTGCCTGAATGAAATAAAAACAGAAAATAAAAAGTGGAAAATACCTATAATTTTGTCTGAAGCATTGCATGCAAGAGCAAAGCGTGTTGTCTTGGAATAAATTTCCATTGTTCTTCTTAATGCTTGCTGAGCTCCATCTGTCATACTTCAAGAGCAAAACAAAAAGAAACAGTAATTTTCACTACTTGGATAAGAAATAAATATCAAAATTTCCACTAGCCCCTTGCAAAATTAGTGGAAAATGAGCCATGGGATGCCTTACTGAGTGTAGGGATGCCGGCAAAAAGCTGCAAAACCTTTGAGAGCTGTTCTGTGGAAAGTTCTAAATATAGCATCCCTGTGGCTGCCTCTGAAGTGATACATGACATCACTAAGGTGCAAGCAGCAATACAGGTGTGTTTAGAACTCACTACAACCCAGTAAGAAGAAAAAGCATGGGGAGAAAGGTTAATGATTAGAGGAAGGGACATTGGGAGAAATGATAGATAAAAGTAAATGGGATAGCAACTGGGTGGCAATGAGGAGGAGAAGAAACATAATTAAATGGTTAGAGAGTGAAAACTGACTTGGTTTAAAAATGGCATTGAATGGGCAGCACATCACACACTTCAGAAATAGCAGCAACAGAGAAAAACAAGGTACCTGTCTGCTTCATCCAAGATGATAATTTTATGTCGGCCTTTTGGAAGAGTTACTTTCTGCTGTGCAAACATTTTTATTTTGTTTCTCACTACATCAATGCCTCTAGGGAATATAAGAGCGTTATAAGTTAATATAGTCTTCACAAATGAAAAAAAAAACAAATGTTAAAGTTACAAAAGGCCAAATATGTTTGAGTGTGAATAATAAACACGTGCAATGGTTATACTGCTTGAGTGCTAGAATTCCCTTAAAAGAACACTGTAGGTACCATAGCCACTTCATATGTTGACATGGTTTTTGTTCCTACAGTGATCCTTTAAACCAAAGCCAGCTGTATAACTGCATTTGGGATATGGAAAAAAAACCTTTAAGGAACACACCAAAAATCTACAGCACCTTAGTTTGCTGAAGTGCAAACTAAAGTGCTGTAGATTTTGCAATGTCAATCTTCCGTTGCTAAGGCCAGTAAGGTTTTGTCATGTATAAATAGGGGCATAAATTCTCGATATGAAAACAATTTTTCCTCTTTATAAATCGCTGGTAAGACCACATCTTGAATATGCTGTGCAATTTTGGGCACCTGTTCTAAAGAAAGATATCATGGCACTAGAAAAAGTGCAGAGACGAGCTACAAAATTGATAAAAGGAATGGAGCATTTTAGTTATGAAGAAAGGTTAAAAAAATTAAATCTCTTTAAGTTTGGAAAAACGGCACCTGAGAGGGGATATAACATTATACAAATATATTCAGGGCCAGTACAAACCATTATCTGGAAATCTATTCATAAACAGGGCTATACATAGGACACAAGGTCACACATTTAGGCTGGAAGAAAGGAGATTTCATCGAAGGCTAAGAAAAGGTTTTTTTACAGTAAGAGCAATAAGGATATGGAATTCTCTGCCTGAAGAGGTTGTTTTGTCAGAGTCTATACAGATGTTTAAATTGCAATTGGATAAATACTTGCAAAAACATAACATACAGGGATATAATTTCTAATTAGTGGGGTAATAGCTGCTTGATCCAAGGAGACATCTGACTGCTATTTCGGGTCAAGAAGGAATTTTTTCCTAGTTTGTTGCAAAATTGGAAGCGCTTCAGACTGGGTTTTTTTGCCTTCTTTTGGATCAACAGCAAAAACATATGTGAGGAAGGCTGAACTTGATGGACGCAAGTCTCTTTTCAGCTATGTAACTATGAAGTGCTGTATCTGTGTGTCTTTCTCATTTTACAAAAAGTGCAGATTTCAATAGAAATTGGTACTTGTTTGACCCCTCAGGCTGTCAAGGACAATTGGTCCTGTTACTTTCTTGTTTGGTTAGCTCAGTAGGGCTAAACTTAAGAGGCATGCAATTGCTCACAACAACTGCCTTAAAAAGTCTTCTCATTGGGCTGCATTGGAAAATCTGTGATTGGACAGTCACAGAAAGTCTGGTCTGGGGATGAAGGGGCTTGCAAAGGCAGCAGACAAGATATATGCAGCTTTTGCAATCCCAATGATATTTACTAAATAGGAATTTGCTATTTTGTAATTGGGCAGTGGAGTGTCCCTTTCATACCCATTTAAAAAGTTTCCTTCCACATAAATATTTACACACACATTCCTAGTACACAACCAGTTTCAAAAGTTTACAGCCTGAAAAGAAAATCAAGTAATTTTGAAAGGAAATGTGTAGAAGTCAAACTTACAAAACTTGACAATAGGCGGCGCTTGAAGTGAAAAAGGTTCTTACAGTTGTCCATCAAATTTACACAGAATACATCAGTAAAATCAATCCCACAGGGCCACTTTTAGCCCACAACTTGGGCATTTCCTACTCAAGCTACAAGTGAACAAGGAATGCATTTCTACTGTAAGTACACTTCAAAAAAAGGGTATCAAAGATAAATGTTACCCCATACCGATCATTTGAAGCATTGAGCTCTAGCACTGCATCTTTTAGTGCTGATCCCAGGAGTGCACGGGCCAAACACAATATACTTGTGGTCTTGCCAGTTCCAGGAGGACCCTGTAAATGTAAAAACAGTTTCCGGTCATTGCATTTCATACTATCCTGATCTCAGCAGCTGGCATGCAATACCTAGAAGTGTTATTCATCTAAGTGAGAATTCAAAGTAAATTTCAAATTTAAGGTCAAAACAGCAGAACTCGAAACATTTTCTCAACTATGCTTTCAATTCTACTATACTGTCACTAATTTAGAAATTCACTTTAAATTCTAATTTTAGAAATTAACCCTGCAAACTAGTGTTTCCTAAATCTTCACTCTGCAAATTTAAACATACATGTTGTATGTACATATAAAGTTGTTAGATATATTGAGTTGTCAACAAAAAAGTTGCTTGCACACTATCCCAAATCCCTATGCATATTTAAATAACTGGAAGGTTTTTTTTTTTTTGTAATGCGCAAGTAACTTTTTTATTTGGCTTTTATTATAAGTATTAAGGCTGATGTGTACTATAGTCATTGCTGCAGCCCAGGAGTAGTGATAGTTTGAGCGCAGGGCTTAATTTTGTTCTTTATTTAGTTATCAGTATTAACCAGTTTACAAGTTCCAGGTGCAAAGACTTACTGCAATTATGATGTTTGGAACATTTCCTTCCCTTGCAAATACCTAATAGAAAAATATATACAAAGTTATTAAAGGGATATGCATAACACAATTATGTTTTTAAACCAGCAAGCAAACACTTTTAAACAAATATGCAAACAAAAATAGGAAAACTTAGAAAAGTATGTAATAAACGTTTATAAATGTACTATAAACTTGGTCAGATTTCATTATGAATTGCTTACAATTCTCCCTTTAATAAATAACTATTAGGTATGGGTTGCCTTATGTCAGTTTTGTCCATATTGTGAATGTACCTACAATGGGGAAATATATCTCTTTTCACCCCGGGGAACCAGGCAGTGTGTACAGTGAAATAATTTGAAGTATGGCTGCTATCAGTTAGAATACAGATCCTATCATCATTTGAGGATTGGGACTGGGGGTAAACTACTGATACTATAAACTCCTGCTGGACAATGGTTTAAGGCAGTGGTTGGCATCCACTGGACCCCAACTTTACAAATAGGCATTCATCGGATAGCGAAGGATACCAAATTAGCGAGCTATCTACAGATATTATATTTTTAATTCTTTAGCTATATAGTTGAAAGGGGCCCTCCATCCATTTACAGAAAAGGCATCCGGTTCTCACATGGAAAAATGTTTGTGGACACACAGTTTAATGGATAAGATCATACCCTAAATGCCAGAATAAGAAGCCCCTTAGAAGTATATCAGCCTGATGTGGGAGGTATATGCTACAGACTGTCTCACTAAGCAGAGCACAAAGTGTCATTTTCAACATAATTCTCTTTTTTATTTTATGCATTAACTATGCAAAACATTAACATTGTCACCTTGACATTCCCCTTATGCCTTCAAAGTACAATATAAAACAATCACCTCTAACCGACTGACAGTTTCTTCATTTCCAACTATTTCATTTAACTTCAAAGGTCTGTATTTCTCCACCCTGTACAAAAACAAACTAATGTCAAGTTCTAAACATCTCCACAAAATAAATTATGAACTGCTTCCATGTATTTACAGTAATATGCCTTATAGCCCTTAACGCTGGCCCAGTTTAGGTTCTGTGCTAAACAAGCCATCATAGTAAATTTGCATTAGGAGACCACTGATATTCCATGCATGTAAATGGTCAGTACATCTATAGAAAGTAAGTGTTCTGACAATCATTTATTTTGAATCTGCCCAGAAATAAATTATAATTTTTAATGCCACAGGATCCTGAAAAGTCATAATCCTCAAGTATCTTTGCTCTTGGGAACCAAAATACTACCTCCTTCATTTCCCTGGTGCAATTGAGTCTTTAGACACCTCCTTTTCATACATCATATAAACTGCAGCAATTGGCTTTATGGTGTTGATGAAACTGCTACTATTAAAGAAACATTATTGCGCCAGCCCTGCCCATGATCATGACTTGACAGCATTAGATTGCAGACAATTCAGTGTTTACACTGATGAGGACGCATGCACCGTATTAACCCCTTCAGGACGGAGTCAATAGTGCACGTTCTGATCAAAACAAAACCTGGAATTTGCGCTATATGTCTGTTCAACCGTAATTCACCGCTGTCACATTAAGTGCACCCACACTTATTATCTATCATTTCGTTCAGGAGAAACAGGGCTTTAATTTATCATTAACTATTTATATATGGAACATAATTTATTATGAATAAAATGTAAAAAAAATGTGAGAAAATAAGATTTTTTTTAAATTTGTATTTCCGTCTGACATTTTAGCTGTGAATGTCATAATACTGTTAGGTTTTACTGCAAAAAATGCACATATTTGTAATCAGCAATGTCTCATGAGTACAACAGTACCCCCCATTAACAGGTTTTATGGTGTTTTGGAAAGTAACAGGGTCAAATATAGAACGTTCCATTTTCAAATTGAAATTTGCCAGATTAGTAATGTTATCTTTGAGAGGTTGTGGTAACCCAGGAATGAGAATTACCCCCATAATGGCATACCATTTGAAAAAGTAGACAACCCAAGGTATTGAAATTGTGGTATGTTTAGACTTTTTTAGTAGCCACTTAGTCACAAACACTGGCCAAAGTTAACGTTCATATTTGTTTTTGTGTGAAAAAAAGCAAAAAACTAATATTTGGCCAGTGTTTGTGACTAAGTGGCTACTAAGAAAGACTGGACATACCCCCCCCCCACTTGCAATACCTTGGGTTGTCTACTTTTGCAAATAGTATGCGATCATGGAGGTAGTTCTCATTCCTGGGCTACCATACGCTCTCAAAGGGAACATAACCAATCTGGCAAATTTCAATGTCAAAAAAATGAAATGCAAGCCTTATATGTGACTTTCTAACTTTCCAAAACACCATAAAACCTGTACATGGGGGGTACTGTTATTCTCGGGAGACTTCACTAAACACATATTAGTGTTTTAAAACAGTAAAACATATTACAACAATATAGTCCATAAAAGTGCCGTTCGTTTGTAAAAAATGCAAAAAAACTTCACTTTTACTTAAAATATTATCGTTGTAATAAAATTTACCAGTTTGAAACACTAATATTTGAGTTCAGCGAAGTCTCCAGAGTAAAACAGTACCCCCTATTTTTCACATTGAAATTCGCCAGATTGGTTACGTTGCCTTTGAGACAGTATAGTAGCCCAGGAATGAGAATTACCCCCATGATGGCATACCATTTGCTAGGGATCAACCGATATTGATTTTTTTTAGAGCCGATGCAGATAATCTGTGAACTTTCAGTCCGAAAGCCGATAACTTACCATTTTAAAAAATAAACTATTTCTACACAAATCTACTGTTAACGGAACATATTTTATTTATTTAGCAAAAAATTTTTTATTAAAGGACCACTATAGTGCCAGGAAAACATACTTGTTTTCCTGGCACTATAGTGCCCTGAGGGTGCCCCCACCCGCCCGGCTCTGGGGAGAGGAAGGGGTTAAACAGTTACCTTTCTCCAGCGCCGGGCGGGGAGCTGTACTCCTCCTTGCTCGCGACGTCATCGGCTGAATGCGCATGCGCGACAGGAGCCGCGCGCGCATTCAGCCGGTCGCATAGGAAAGCATTTACAATGCTTTCCTATGGACGCTTGCGTGCTCTCACTGTGATTTTCACAGTGAGAAGCACGCAAGCGCCTCTAGCGGCTGTCAATGAGACAGCCACTAGAGGCTCTGGAGGCTGGATTAACCCTCAGTATAAACATAGCAGTTTCTCTGAAACTATGTTTATAAAAAAAAAGGGTTAATCCTAGAGGTACCTGGCACCCAGACCACTTCATAAAGCTGAAGTGGTCTGGGTGCCTAGAGTGTTCCTTTAAGGTGAATGCACAAAATATACATGCCAGTCAGAATTTTTTATGTTTTCAAGAATGTGTGTGTAGTGGATGCAGTGAGAGTATTTGATTAGTGAATGCAGTGTGTGTTTATGTAGTGTGTTTGTATATAATGAATGCAGAGTGTGTGTGTTTGTGCAGTGAGTGTTTGTGTAGGTATGTTAAGTGTGTAAAAGGGGGGAGGGGGCATTATTATTTTTTTCTTAACTTAACTTTTTTCTTAATATTTAATTTTTTTTAAGTGATGTTTTAGTACCCTCTCCCTGCTTCTTATCTGGTCAGGGAGGTGGGATATGGCATTCTCTGGGGGTCAGGTGGCTTGGACTGTGCAGAGGGGGCCCAGCACACTCTTACTTACCTTCCCAGCAGCTCTCCGGTCTAACTCCCACAGCCAGTGTGCCGCGCGGAGTGTTGCCATGGTAACCCGTGGCAACACTCTGGCGGCCACGGGACTCACACAAGGCAGCTGCTGGGAAAGTAAGTAAGAGTGTGCTGGGCCCCCCAGGACCCTAATGTTGGCCCCGGTCTGCATTATCGACCAATACCGATATTGCAGAAAAACTGAATATCGGCCAGACCGATAATCGGTCGATCCCTACCATTTGTAATAGTAGACATTGCAAGTATTGCAAATGGGGTATGTCCAGTCTTTTTTCGTAGCCACTTAGTCACAAACACTGGCCAAAGTTAGCGTTGATATTTTTGTGTGTGTGTGAAAAATGCAAAAAACTAATTTGAATGTCAATTTTGGCAAGTGTTTGTGACTAAGTGACTACTAAAAAATACTGGACATACCCCATTTGCAATACCTTGGGTTGTCTACCATTGCAAATGGTATGCTATCATGAGTGTAATTCTCATTCCTGGGCTACCATATGGTGTCAAAGGCAACGTAACCAATCTGGCTAATTTCAATGTGAAAAAAACTGAAACACAAGCCTTATATTTGACTAACGTTTGAAAACACCATAAAACCTGTACATGAGGGGTACTGTTATATCCAGGAGACTTCGCTGAACACAAATATTAGTGTATCAAAACCGTAAAACATAGCACAACAATATCGTCAGTGTAAGTGCCGTTTGTGTGTAAAAAGTGCGAACAAACTTCACTTTCACTTATGATATCATCGTTGTAATACATTTTACTATTTTGAAAACACTAATATTTGTGTTCAGTGAAGTCTCCCAAGTAAAACGGTACCCCCATGTACAGGTTTTATGGTGTCTTTTTAAAGCTACAGGGTTAAATATAGTGCTAGCAAATTAAATTCTCTGGACTTTCTGCCTGGGTTATTAGAAAAGTACTGTGGATAATCAGCAACTTTTCACAGAGATGCATTGAATCAATGCACCTCTACAGGGAATGAGCAGCACTGACCCAGGAAGAACCTCTAGTGGCAGCCAGAGTAACTCACTAGAGGTGCTACTATGCAGCAATATAAAGCATGCAGGGACAGGTTATAGACACCAGAACCACTTCATTAAGCTGTAGTGATTCTAGTGACTATGGTGTCCCCTTATGTGTACACACACATACACAACACTCAGGCTTTGAGCACGTGCACATTGACCCACATTGGGTTACATTTTTAGAATTACATGCCAACCTTTACACATGCAGAAGCTGCATACTCACACCTCATGGAGGTATCTTAATACACTTTTTACTTTTAAATTGTTTTAGTAGATTGGACTACCACCACCTATGTCCCTATTTTTAGATCTACAACCCCTGAACAAGGGAAATAACTCAAATTCTGCTCGACTTAGACATTTCAGTTCTCTCTCTTGGTTACTGTGGGTCTGCATTCAATAAATACAAACTTGCACTGAATACAAAGCCTGAACAGTACATTTGGGACTATGCAAGCCGAGTGGAAGAATGACCCCAGCCCGTGTATATTGCAGTTCCCTGTCCAATCAATGCTACTCTCTGTGTGTGTGTGTAATGAATGAGCCATGCAGGGAATGTCAGCATACAGCCACACTAACTCCCAGCCTGGCAGACACCGTGTGGCCCGGCCATTGCCTTGGACTGCCCGTCCTATGACTCCCAGCCTTGCAGCCGCCACGCTGGCTGAGCTCCATGGGAAGTGCAGTCCGCAGCAGAGCCGCTCGGCTCTCTCAGGCAGAGAGTGACAGTAAAGCCCGCACGCTTTATCCCCCGGTCTCACCAGGGCAGCTCATAGGTGCCGGCGGGTCCTTTGCTGCCCGGGGCTGGCTGCTCTTTAACCCCTGGCTGCCCGCTGGGAGCGTCTTCCATGTCCACCTCCATGTTTATTTCCCGCCAGCGCCAAACGCCAGTGACAAGAGACGCAAAGCGTGCCGCGTCATCGCCTGGCTCCACCCCCACCGTGCGTCGGTGAGCGTGGCTAGATCACGTGCCCGCCCGGAGTCTAAGCGTTCTCCCAGTGTTAACCGTGTCATTGCCGAGCTGGGCGGTAGCTGTGCTAGGCGCATGCTGATCCCACCAGTAGGGACATAGTGCATGTTACCTGGGGGGGGGGAGGGAGGGAGGGGTAACGCTATATGGGATTGCGGCTGCCTTGCACCCTATGGTTAGCCGTCATTGCTGACAGGGTTATTCACTAAAGGGAGAATTGATGGGAATTCCCTAATGAATTAGAAATTTGTGGCCAAAATAGCTCAAAGTAAAACTTTTCCAGTTCACCGATTTTGGTCCAAAATTTGAATTCCCCACAATTCACACAGTGAATAACCCTGCCTGCCCTGTTGCAGACGTGCTAGGACCTATTATAATAAATAGTAACTGTATTACAAGCGGCAGAACTAACATAGAGAGGAACTGGTGCAAGAATCGTTTAGCCGCCCAATCGCAAGGACTGCCGAAATGTAGATCCCCATTTGTCGTACAACTCCCACACTCCTTTGCCAGCTGGGGATCTACCATGCGCACATCCTTGCAGGGTTGTATTTGGCACTGAGCAGTGTTCGTGTGCTTGAATGTAAGCTAGCAACCAACTATAGGGACAAGCACAACCAGAGACATAATGATATGGCTCTGGAAGATGAGCCCTTCAGGTCAGAAGGTGCCTACCATATTACTGTAGAAGAGTATTGGGCGAGTACGAGTTGCACCAGATCTAATGAAGTAATTGGGCCAAAGCTGAAAGGACACCCAACTGCAGATGTGTTTGGAGGGGGAAAGAAAGTCCTCTGCTGCAAAGAACAATTTAAAATAGGAACCTGGAATGTTGGCAAAATTGGATGTGATCTAACATGAGATGACAAGGTTAATCATCAATAATCTGGGAATTAGTGAACTCAAATGGACAGGAGTGGGACATTTCACATCAGGCAACCATCACATCTTCTACTGTGGTCAAGAATCCTGCAAAAGAAATGGAGTAGCCATCATAGTAAATCATCGGGTGGGCAAAGCAATAAATGACAGAATGATTTCAATTTGAATTCAAGGCAAGCCATTTAACATCACAGTGATCCAAGTTTATGCTCCAACCATGGATGCCGAAGAGGCTGAAATTGTCCAGTTCTATGAAGATATTCAACACATGATAGATATAACACCAAGAAAAGAGGTTACTATCCTCATAGGAGACTGGAATGTTAAAGTAGGAAACCAAAAGACACCGGGAATAACTGGCAAGTTTGGCCTTGGAGTTCAAAATTAAGCAGGTCAGAGATTAGCAGAATTCTGTCAAGATAATTCTCTGGTCATAGCAAACACCTTCTTCCAACAGCCTCCAAGATGATTCTACACATGGACATCACCAGATGGGACAATATAGGAATCAGATTGACTATATACTTTGCATCCAAATATGGAGGAGCTCTATACAGTCAGAAAAAACAAGACCTGGAGATGATTGTGGCTTAGACCAAGAGCTTCTTATTGCAAAGTTCAGAATTAAACTGAAGAAAAGAGGGAAAACCATCAGACCAATCCGATAGGACATAAATAATATCCCTTGTGAATATGCAGTGAAAGTAAAGAATAGATTTGAGGGACTCGACATGGACGATAGAATGCCTGAAGAACTTTGGACCAAAGTTTCCAATACTATCCAGGAAACCGCAAGAAAAAATATGAACAAAAGAAAGAAATCTAAGAAGGCAAACTGGCTACCTGATGAGGCTTTAAAAATAGCCGAGGAAAGCGAAAGGTAGTGGAGATCGGAAAAAAATTGTCCAACTGAATGCAGAATTCCAAAGGATAGCAAGAAGAGACAAGGAGACATTCTACAATGAGTAATGTAAAGAGATAGAATAAGATGATAGAATGTAAAAGTCAAGAGATCTATTCAAGAAAATTGGGGATCTAAAAGTTACCTTTCGTGCCAAAGTAGGTGTGATAAAAGACAAAAATGGCAGGGACTTAAAAGAAGAAGATCAGATAAAAAAGAAATGACAGGAATACACTGAAGATCTATACAGGAAGGATCTTAACAGCAGTGATGACCTCAATAGTTGGTCCAATGAGATGAAACCAGAAATCTTGAAGAGCGAAGTGAGATGGGCTCAGGATGTCTTGCAGATAACAAGGCTGCAGGAGTTGATGATATTACACTATCAACAAAGGTCCGCATAGTCAGAACTATGGTATTCCCACTAGTAACATACGCATATGAGAGCTGGAGTATAAAGAAGGTTTAGCGTCGTAGAATTGATGCCTTTGAACTGTGGTGTTGGCAAAAACTGCTTAGAATCCCTTGGATTGCAAGAAGATCCAATAAATCCGTACTACAGGAAATCAAGACAAACTGTTCACTGGAAGCTATGATCATGAGGCTGAAGCTCAAATATTTTGGCCATATAATAAGAAGGCAGGATTCTTTAGAGAAGACTCTGATGCTGGGAAAGATTGAAGGCACACTAAGAACGGGACGACGGAGATGGATAGACGAGGTCACTGAAGCCATGAACATGACGTTGTTGGAGCTCGGAGGGGCAGTGACTGACAGATGTACCTGGCGTCCTATGGTCACGGAGAGTCGGACACGACTGAATGACTAAACAACAACAACAAGTGTTTGTGTGCTTGAATGTAAACTAGTTTGGTATGGTGTATATGTAAGTGAATTTAGGGGTTTGTATGTAGTGTTGGTGTGTGAATACAGGTGTGCATTTGTGTGTAGTGTGGTTCATGAATGCAGTGGTAAATTATTTATAATGGTGGTATTTTAATACAGAGGTATGTTTGTATGTAGTTTTAATGTTTGAATGCAGGAGTGTAGTGTTTAGTGTTGGCAAGATGATGAGAACATCTCAATGAGATGTATGTGCATATACACACACAGGCACACATGCAAATTCACTGTTGCACGCAGATACATAGACACACACAGTGGCATAGATGCAGATACACAGTTACACACACACATGCAGTTACACAAACACTGACATATACTGATACACAATGACACATATTCAGGTCAAAATGTACACATTTTCAGCCACCCTCCTGTTACTTACCTTTTGGGTGCAAGAGGATGGATTATGCTGGCTGACGCTGTTGGGAGTCAGGTTCTGGCTCTCCCAATCTGCGCCTTCTCCTCCCTATCTCTCCTGCATGTTTCTGTATTAACTAGGAGGAAATTACTGGCTTTCATTTCCTCCAAGCGCTGCCATTACATTATTACAGGGGCCCTTAAAGGGCGCTGTAAAAGGGCTGCAATGCACAACAGAGCCCTTAAAGACACTTGCCCATTGGGTGGCCCTAAGTGCATTGGCCACCCGATGTAGCCGCAGTTTTACAGATGCATATTACACTTCTTCATTGCACATAAGTTTACTAGTGCAGTGGAGCGCTAGTCCTGGCAGGGATCCTTCATTGCTGGATCCATCAAAGTACTATCAGGAACACAGATAAGAAAAAACACAGAAGAAATATCCCACCTCCTCCCCAGCAACAGGATGACACATAGTTCTGGGAGTACAATTTAACTTAATTTGGTCACACACGGTTTTTATGCCCAGTCCCCTAAAGGGGTTTACAATACAGTGAAACGGGTTTCAATCCTCTGTGCCTGAGAGATAATTGCGTGAGAAAAACCCTCTAATTTAATTATCTCTCAGGTAAAAAAAAAAATCGAACAAAATTTAGTATACCCCAAAAGTGCCCCAATCGTACATAGGAACTCCACAAACAGTACATTCCCCGATAGCCCCGATCTGTGTGTATAACATATCCAAGAATCACTCAAATCTGTTCTATGAAACGGAAATGCCATCGAGGTAAAGTTGTGACCAGCCAGGCATGAGGCTCTAGCCCAAAATAGTTAAAGGGAAATAGGTGCCGTGGCCGGTCTCTGTTCGTGAGGTTCCAGTGCGAACACTATGCAAGGGAATTTCTTCATTTCAGTATACGAATGCTTCCCCTGTTCAGTAGTTCCTATTATGTATGTATTTTTAATTTGTTTGACAAATATATTGTTTAAAATATTACAAGGGCATTGAAAATTCACAAGATCCTTACTCATAGTAGCAACCCCTGGCAACCAACTGGTGGAACTCCAGTTGCCTTTAACAGAGAAGGTGTGACTTCTCTCCGTTGATCAGGAATTCTAAGTGGGTCAAGTGATCCATCGTCCAGTCCAAGTGTTTAAGAAGCTTTGCATGATCTTGTGATAAAAGAAGGATGTCATCAAGGTATACTATGTGGTGAACCCATCTGCTACGGAGGAGCACCAAAACCGGTCATAGCAATTTGGTAAAACACCAGGGGCCAATGACAGGCCACATGGTAGACGTGTGAAATGCCATAGCTCACCATTCCAGCAGAACTGAAGGAAGTATCTGGAAGAGGTTATGACTGGAATACGTTTCCTTCATATCCAACTTATTCAATCCTGAGATAGGAGGAGATCCCACAGTAGAGTTACTCCTCCATTTTGAACTATCAATAGCGCATGTTGCCATTTAACCAGCAAAGATTGGAAACAAGATGCATCTGCCCTCCTTTTTTCTAGACCAAAAAGATGTTCCTCATGAAACCTGTTTATCAAAGGGGTACCGTTATATGGCATTTTTACCCCAGAATTTGGACAAACCTGCGTCTATGAGACTGGCCGACTAGTCAGAGAATACAAGTCAGGGAGCCATGTAAGTCTGAATAGGCACCTGGACAAAATCTATACGATAACCCTGCACTGATCCAGAACCCAAGCATTTTATGTGATTGTTACCCAGGTGAGAGTTCCCCCTACAGGATACCGGGAAGAAAGGTGCATTAGATACAGACTCACCATTAGGATATCTTGTGTATTGGCATCCATGCATTCCATGGCATGACATCTTGTGTATTGGCATCCATCTAGTGTCCATATTTATTCTATGAGCTCTCCAAGGGAAGTCCCTCTGGATGAGGTAATCTGATTTGGAAGTTGCCTTGGGAAGGCAAGAGGCCTCTGGTATGTCTGAATAAAATGTAAGCTGCAGTGTCTTGGAATAAAATTCAGAATTGCCATAAGATCAGGAAGGAGGAGGGTGGCTAAAATACGAATGCTGTGATATATTTCTATGTGTATATGTTGGTATCAATTTATGTATCAATGTATGTGTGTCATGTGTATATCTTTGTGTGTGTATCTGAGTGTCAGTGTGTGTACGGATCTGTGTGTAAGCAAATGGCTGGTCCACAGCTAGCATTGTGCGAGTTGTATGATGACAGTTGAGGATCTACGTTTTGGCCATCCATGCTCTAAAACATGATATCTTGTACCCAGGCCCTCTCTTTGGTAGTTCAGCTTATGAGGGAAAGGGAAGATTTCAAGTATGCAGACCAGAGCTGTAGTGTAGAAGGCTGAAATTATGCAACATTGAGATGATGGAAAACATACTGTAAGCATGCAGCCCAGAGGTGATGGGCCCAGAGACAGCATTTGAGTGGAAAGCAGACCTCAACAATATCATGTAAACAGATGAGCAAGGGACAGGGTTACAGTCTGCACAGCTATGTCCTTAAACATTCAACTCTAGCACTGTCTGTCATTGCTCCGTGGTACTGATGACGAGGACCAGTAGAGGGCTGGCAACAATTTGTCCTGGGAATTTCCCTAATATTATATAATCATGCTATAATTAATTAAGGGGAACAATGGGTATTAATTTAGCCTAAACTGCGTAAGTAATTAAATAGATAATGCATTAGAAATTATGTAAACAATATTAATTGTCTTTAATGATCTTAGGTAGATGCTGCAGCTGGAAGACTCCATCCTTAGCAAGAACAAACTTTATAAGATGATAGCAGCTCTACCAGTCCTTATACAGTGATTTGCAATTTTGTAAACCAGTCTCTGTGTAGCAATCTCTACATGGCCATGACTTGGGCTCTTCTTAGTGAAAGAAAGAAAGGTATTTCTTGTTTGTGTGGTGAGCACATTCTGTATGCACAAATTATATAGATCTTTCAGTGGGCCCTGCACACGTTTGCGATACTGAGATCCACTGCCATCTAGTGTTCATATTTATGTGTTGCAACCTTCACAAAATTATTTTATGTACTCTTTTGCTATCGCACATCACCAATCCCCCTACATGTGAACCGCTCTGGACACCATTTTTTCCCCAAAAGTGATCTCCCAGTCAAAATCTCACATGGAATATCTTAAACTTTCCTTGCTTTACTGTAGGAAAAGGACATTTACTTTGAATACAATACAATTCTCATTTTAGTGAATAACCTGGTGAGTGGTGATTTCATGTTCAAGCCTAGTCCATCTCTCTCTGTCTGCCTCCCAAACGCCAGAAAAGGATCTCAGGAACTGGTCTGTGACCATCTC
This sequence comes from Pelobates cultripes, assembly GCA_933207985.1. Lineage (NCBI taxonomy): Eukaryota > Metazoa > Chordata > Amphibia > Anura > Pelobatidae > Pelobates > Pelobates cultripes. The sequence continues at coordinate 234,837,441 of OW240912.1, read as the reverse complement.
TCTTATTGCATTTGCACCACTACACCACTAGATATGAAAGATTACTAAAGTGGGTGGTGGTACATGGTGTAATGGGATTAGTAATTGCTACTGGAACTGGATGTGATAGAATTAAAGATGGGTAATGTGATCAGGGCTGACAGTGATGATTTTGAGGATGGGGTAATGCAATTGGGGGTGGGAGGGCGAGGATTAGGGATGGGCAATGTGAAGATGGTAGTGATGAGACTGAAATTTGATTTTGGCATGGTAGTATCATTGAGGATGGGGTAATGTGATTGGTGTTGGGAGTATTGCGATTATTGCTTGAGTTAATGTGTATGAGAATGGTGGTGGGGAAGAGATTATAAAGATAGGATAATTAGGGGATTTAAAGGCTGTGGTGAGGGAAGAGATTATGGAGATAGATGTTTGTGGTTATTTGAATTTTGGTGAAGGGATTATGGGGCTGTGTTGAATGACATGGTGTGAGGAATTTAGGGCTGGGTGAAGAGACTAAGGTGATAAAGGGAGGGATTATGATGATGGGGTAATGTGATAATGAGTGTATTTTAAAGACGGGATAATGTTATTGGAATCTTTGATGATGAAGGATTACAAGGATTGGGGTGAGGTTTTTATTTATAAATGGAAAAGGATTAAGGTAATGTGATGAGGATTCATGGGGAAAGAGTAATGTGATGTTAGAGATTATAAAGGGTTTATGGAAAATTAGTGATGTGGTGGTTGTTTGAAGGTTTGGAGGGATGGGGCTAATGATGGGATTAGGGGTATTATTTTATAAAATTATGACTTCTGGATGGGAGATGAGGAGGGTATAACGAAGTTAGGGGGACTTATGAGACAGATTGAGGAGGGGATTGCAAGTCTCATATTGGAACTTTGCCTAAGGCATAATTATAACTAGAGCTGCCTCTGATCCTTACTATGTATTTGTCTGAGTGCTCCCCCCTTCTAATGCAGGCTGCTATTCACAAGTGCTGTCAAAACTGAGCTGTGTAGATATGATAATTATTGAGTCTTTTTCTGAAATGGGGTGTGTGGCTAAAGAGAAATTCTTAATGTGACAGACTGCCTGGCACCCCGACTGGGTACATCCGTCAATCGCTGCTTCCTAGTAATCCTTGCGTACCATAAGCACCGCACCAGACACCATAACCACCGTGAACCCCACAAACTGCCACAGCTTGGTTGGGGTCTTGCTGTCCTCCACCCACCCATTGCCAGGATGCAGCTTCCAGTAGGTAGACCTCTCCTAGTCCAGAGAGGGAATCAGGCTGCTCTTACAAGAGCAATCGTTGTGATCCAAGGGAGTATAGTGATTATAGCAATCCCCAGAGTGAATATAGCTCTCCAATCCCCCAAATATGAGCCTAGACTTCATGAAGGGTAAAATGAATCTTAGTTTAATGGTAGCCACAACTGGTCTTTTATGACTGTCCCCATTCAAGGGGCACTCCTTCCTGGACCTGAGAGTAAGCTACAGTAGAAACAAATACACAATCACATTGGCTCTCAGGTCCAGGACACTCCCATACAAAATAGGTCAATCCTTCCCCTATGCCTGGTACATAATTGAGTCAAGCACTATACTAAACTCAATTATCTCCAAACACAAAAAACACATTTTTACAAACCCCCCAAAATACCTTAAAACACACAAAACCCCCAGTTACATCCCCTGATAGCCCTGATTTGGGTGACCAACATATCCCAAAATCATCCAGATCAGTTCAGGGGTTCAGGAATGAATGTCCTGGAAGTCTTATTTTTGACCGACCGCCCACCAGCATGGTACCATGCCCAAAACAGTTCCAGAGAATCAGGGCTTGCGGTTGGTCTAGTTCGGTAGTTTAAAAGCCGAACAAACTACTGAACAAAGTCAATGTTCTTACCCTGGAGCTTGTTTCCCTCATCCAGATGAACGATTTTACAGAACAGTGCCCCTCTAAATCGCATAGAACTGAACGCAGGCGATGATGGAAGTCCAGCGGTGTTTGGGAGTTTCTGTGTCCAATTTTAGTTCCATGAGATTCATGCCCAAACACCGCTGCCTGCGTTCATGCGAACAAGATGGCCACCATCTCATGGTTGTCCATAGGAATTGCGGCCACCCGGACGAACAATTAGAACACTGCAGTGAGAACCGTTCCAAGGTGTTAACATGCTCCCGGGTGGTCCCTGGTTCGTGCGGTTGTTCGTTAGTTGAACGGGACAATGTTAGAATAGGAGGGGAATGCAATCAACCGAACAGAACAAAAATGCATGAACAAGATCTTTTATGAGCCTTTTTGCATGACCCATAGTCCTGAGGCAGGAGGCTGGCAAACAGGCCCCTCCAAGAACACATGACGAGGCTCAGTTCGTCACACTTCATCTAGTGTTTCTGGTGTATATAGTATGTACCGTCAGGCTAAGCATTGTAAATGTTGCCTCTTCAGAGAAAGGCTGCCTAGTGACACCTCTAGTGGCTGTCAATCTAGAGGTGCTTCCTGGGTTTGGTATTCCAAAGACTGCAGAGTCAACATTCTTTGTTTCCATGCTCTGTATGGAGACGCTGACTGCTCTCCATAGAGATACAATACATCTCTGTGAGGAGATTCTGATTGGTACAGTGTGACATTTTGCTACACATGAACACAAGCCTTCCAATTCTATGGGAAAAATTGGATTGGCTGAGATCATCAAGACTGAGAAGGTGGGGCTGGCTGCAGAAAGTACAATGCAATGATGGATTAAAGGTAAGTAAATCTAACCTTTTTATGCACATGGAGGTGCGCTGTTCAACTCGAGAGCAGACAGGTCACAATAGTATTAAGAATGCATTTTTGTATTCTTAATGCTATAGAGTTCCTTTAAGTTGAAACATTCTGCAAAAACATATATTTGTTTATATTCCAAAAACCAGATAACCTGTTAGATCCACAAATATTTTGTTAATGCCTGAAGTGTCCCTTTAATAATACCCCCATTCCCTTTCCATTTACCTAAATTCAACAACTGCCTATTGTTTGTTTTTTTCTTAAATAAAATTCTACTTTACATCGAATACTGGTTTGTTTAATTACACTTTCATGTGTACAATTTCCATGAAAATTCATGAACTGGACTTTGATATACTGGCCATTATAGCGAGAAAAAAAGTATTTTAATAAGGTTGATCACTAATGTTTGTACTGTTGGGAATTCAACGTGAATTCCAACTGAATTTAAAAGTTTAGGTCAACAAACTGGGAATAAAATCAAAAAGCATAATTTTCATTTTGTCTAAAATGTTGAGTCTTTATTTAAAATTAACCTATCTTCCACAAGTCGTGTGAATGCTTTGTTTATATGCAATAACAGTGGCAATCAAATTTATTCAACCACCATTGAAAATCAGGTTTATTGTCTAAATTGCAGACTTTCAGCTGTTTGCAGTGAACAGATCAAATAAAGCCATTGAAATCACTCAACACAACTAATGCTTTAAGTGGTTTCCCCAAATTCAACTGAAAATGCAAGTTTTAATGACTTCTCCAGTCTCAAAATTATTCAACCTCTTCATGGCAAGCATATTTAGTATTTCGTTGAGCAACCTTTTGCTGTAATGACCTGCCGCAAGCCAGATGCTTAGCCAGACACCAGCTTCTTAGAGTGTTCTTGAGGAATATTAGCCCATTTCTCATGAGCAATGGCCTCCAGTTCAGTAATATTCTTGGGTTTGCATGCTGCAACCTCCTTCTTCAAATCCAACCAGAGATTTTCTATGGGGTTCAAGTCAGGTGACTGTGATGGCCACTGTAGAATTTTCCAGTACTTCTTCTGCAAATTCTACAGTGGCCACCACAGTCACCTGATGCCCAAGCTTCAGCTTCCTCACACACAAAATGATATTTTCTCTTAGGATTTCATGATACTTTAATAAATCCATCTTGCCTTCCACAGGCTGCACATTTTCAGTGCCAGAGGATGCAAAGCAGCCCCAGTGCATCACTGAGCCACCACCATGCTTAACTGTAGGCAGAGTGTTTTTTTCGGCATATGTTTCTTTTTCCTCCAGACATGCCACTGATCCATTCGGCCAAAAAGTTCCAGTTTTGCTCCATCGATTCACAGAACAGAACCAGAAAACTTCTGTGGCTTATTAATTTGATTTGAGCATATTGGAGCTGAATTTTCTTTTGCTTTTGGGTCAGTAGTGGTGTTCTGGCATAAAAACCGTCTGTATTTAGTACACACCTTACTGTGCTCAATGAAACCTCCAAACCTGTTGCCACCAAGTCTTGTTGAAGGTCTTTTGCAGTCATTCAATATTTTTTAAAAACCTACCTTCTCAGAGATCTGGCTGCATCCATTGATAGCTTTCTTTTTCTGACCCATCCAGGTAGTGCAACCAATGTTCCATCAACTTTGAACTTGCAAACTAGGCTTCCACTGGTGTCTCTAGCAACATTCAGTGCATTCTCTATCTTTTTGTATCCTGTTCATTGTTTGTGCTCTGTTCCCTTAACTTTGTGAACCATTAATTTGAATTCTTCTATTTGACTTATATTTCTAATATGTAGTCAATTGTGACACTCAACAAACCCCAAGCCAGGTCAGGTATTTCTAGTGTTCTAGATTAAGCACATGAAGCCCTTGATTAGTTGCATCAGGTGTGCTTGAGACTGCACCTGTTTTGCATATTTGTGCAGTTGTGAGGGATTCAATACAGGGGATTGCTCACTTGCATTTTCAGTTGAATTTTGGGAACCCACTTGAAGCATTAGTCGTGTTGAGCTATTTCAGTTGCTTTTGATTGATTTTTTTAAATTGCAAACACCCGAAAGACTTTAAACGTCAAGAATAAACCTAATTTTCAATGGGTGTTGAATAATTTTGATTATGATTGTAAGTATAGATTTTCTAAATTAATTTGTGACACCAACACAAGGGGAATCATTAACATGATGGCAACAACAAAGTCAAACTAATTTACATATAATAACTTCATACATTGACAATTTGAATAGCACAACATATGTCTTATATAATATAATACACGTGACCATGTGGTTATGATTTTTATTCCTAGAAGCATAAAATAGAATAGTTAATTTTTAAAAAATAATTTATAAAAATGTATAAAATTAATGAGAATAAACCAAGGGAGTTCTGATCTCTTTACAGCATGTTTGACTTGATGACAAACTTCACAATTTTAAATGAAAAAAAAAAAAAACAGTGGAAAAACTCTATGTGTGCCCACACATCTAAATATATTTTTTCTTTTAAGGACTTAGTTTTGGTCACAGAGTGCCACCCTCAGCCCTGGGAATCTGTATTTCATTTTTTCCATGCATTCTCTTGGGAATTTGTTCTCTTGAATAAAATATTAGCTGCTCTGCTCCAGCCAAGAAGGGAAGCAACCATTACCAGCTGGTGAACCCCAGACTTTTTAATGGCGTGTTTAACATCTCCTCCCTTTGCATTAGTTTGAGGGGTTGCTTTTTTTTGTGAATACTGTGGTTTATTTATTTTTAAAATTTCAGCATATGTCCAAGAGGATGGGGATAACACTATAAATAGCCAGCTTTAAATTATGTTCAGTAAAGAGAAAAAAGCTACAACTTTCACGCCTCCTGTATTCTGAAAACAAAATAAAACATGTAGTAAACAGTGATATTACTGGAGACCAAAAAGTTATGTAGTATTTGCTAGCTCCTTTGATATAATTGAGGCCAAATATACAAATATTTGCATTATTTACACACACACATTCACTGGCAGACACACACATGTTCACTGACAGACACACACACTCACTGACAGACACACACATACACTCACTGACAGATCCACTCACACATTCGCTGACAGACATACAGACTCACTGACAGACACACAGGGCCGGTGCAAGAATTTTTGGCGCCCTAGGCAAAAACAAATTTGCCGCCCCATTTGCTTCACCCAATCATGCAGACTAACACACACTGACTCAAGTAGACACACACTGACCATGCAAACTGACACACACGCACTAACCGATGTAGACTGCCGCACACAGCCATATATACACACACTGATCCATGCAGACACACACACATACAGACACACTGACCCATGCAGACACACACACATAGAGAAACACTGATTATTAGGATAGTAGCATAACCAACCTCTCACAGCAGCTCTTCTACTTCTTTTTCTGTTTCTTTTCTTCTTTTATCTCTTTCTTACCTTTTTTTTTACCCTCCTAAATGTGAAACATCATTGAATTTCTGTTACAGTATTTGCTAAACTAATCTATAATTTTCATAAAATTACAGTGATGAAGTGCAGTCTTGTCTGACCATCTTGATAATCATTGTTTATGTGAATATACTTCTGGCTGTACTGTGTGGTTGTCCATAAATAAAGAATAAAAAAAAAAAGACAAAAGAATTTTGGTTTTCAATCACAGTTTGTCTACAAGATGGCGTGTCAGTAATGGTTTTTCTCACTAAACTTTAGCTAAATAGAATCCAAAAGAATATTTGCAGCAACAGATAGTTTACAAACTTTTCTCCATTCAGCATGGGTATTTTAGCCTACATTTTGTAATTTGAAATATATATTTTTGTCTTTTATTGAGTTTTGTGAATAAACCCATATGTGTGTGCATGCAAGAGTGCTTTGTTGAGTGACACAGTCACTACGCCGTCAACTAATTGTAAACTGTAGCAATCAGACCCTCAGTTACTGTTCCCTCTTGTAACTATCCTTTTCTAATTGTCACAGCCCCAGCTGTTCTCCTCCATAACATCCCTTCTCCTCTAACTGTTACATTCCCACCACCTTACTATTAGGGGTCTCCCTGCCTCCACTACATTCAACAAAGAGCTGGATGCTCTCTGTCTGAGCTACACCTGTAGAGCTTCACTTATTGATTGAAAGCCATCAGCCTATGCTCTCAATGAGCTAATTCTGCACTGCAGGGCTTAGCTCAGGAGAATTAACAGAGCTCCTAAGCAGGAGCTTCTGGATCTTTATTGGATGTAGAGGTGGCAGGTAGCAGCAACCATTGGACCCCAGGTAAAAATTTAAACCATTCTAAAAGAGTTTACTTACAGTTGTAGAGTATTTATACTACTCCTGGCACCATAACGTCCTGTAACTGTCACTGTCCCCACTCTAGTTGCCTTGCCATTCTAATTTGTTCTCTATGGTAGCAATGTAGGAAATGCCTTTTCTCAGAAAAGGCAGTGTTTACACTGCTGATGCTGCAAGGACCATCTCTATGGCCCAGAGCCACTACATTAAGCTAGAATGGTTCTGGTGACAATAGGGCTCATTTAACTGCAAATCCCCTTGTCCCAGTTCATATAATTTCCAATAATAAAAAAGATAACACCTGTGCCTACAAGTTGCAGATCGATTTCAATCTACTTTACTCTTCTTTACGTTACTCTTCTTCTCTCTACATACTTTTCTTAGTAGCTCAAAGACAAAATTGTTCTCTATGATACCCTTCATGTTCCCTAGCTGTGAAATAATTTTACTCTACTTGTACCTTTTCATGATAACCCACGTTAACCTCAGATAATACACATCTGGGTTTGATTCCTAAACATTTTGTATAATGCAGCTACAAAGTGGTTATAAAATGTATAAAAGCTGGGATCTCTATTTCAGATGTACTATTTTGATTTATTATTTTCTATGTAACTTCCCTTGTTGTGAATGATTTATAAATTCTGTAAAGCACCCTGAATAATGCTGTCACCGTGTATGGGCTGTCTCTTTGTAAGGGACTGTCACTGTGTGTGGAGTGACTGACACAGTATGTGGGGTGTTGAGCAAACAAGGGTGTGATCATAGTGATGATGCAGACCAGGTTACCAGCAATCTAGATATATATGTCCAGGTCTCAGGCATACCTATCTGTTCTGAGATGGGTTGGCCTGGGTCACATTTAACTATTTAAGGGGCCAATAATGACCCCTGGGCCAGAACTGTGAGAGCCCTGGTCTATGATTTATATTTAGCAGTTGTTTTAATGAGAACTTAATAAATAATTGCTATGCTTTCACTTGGGCATGTTGGGCACACAGCAACATCAGACAGAACGTTTAAATAACCTTTTCCTCTTTCCTGCACAGTGAAAAACAGGTAAATGCTCGTCATATCACAGATTTTCACTGGTTGCTAGAATCACATGCTGTAGGCAAATGTTTTTTTATTTACTTCAGAAAATATTTTACATTTGTGATACAATTGCCAAATATTAATCTCCACATTAAAAGATCTTCACATGGTTATTACTGCTGAATTTGAATTTTGATAGTTTGGATTGATACATAATAAAAAAAAACCACTTGGGTTTATTGTTATAAACTAGTTAGAGAAACTAATATTTAGTATCATGTCCACTTAAAGGGACACTACAATGCCAAATACAATAAACATCACAATTTATTACATATACCCAGAATGAAAACATGTCTGCATTTAATTATTCATTCATCACTGAGAGTATATCTAAAAACTGCGTGCAAAAGCTATAGATCTCTTGTCTGCGGCCTTTGCAAGCCCTCCCCTTCTTTCTCAGCCCAGATTTTCTGTAGCGCAATGAGAAGTCTTTGCAAGGCAGTTGCTCTGGGCAATTGAAGACTCATGTGTTTAGCTCCACTGAGCTAAACAAACCAGGTGGTAGCCAGGGGTGTAACAATGTTACTTTAATGCTAAAGTGCCTTACATATTGGGTGTGTTCCTTTAGATGACATTCTCCACTGCAGGGAAGGGTAAGAGCTATGTTTATTAAATTCTAAATCTGAAATGATTTAAGTAAAATAAAATAAGATATATTTTTTTAAGTGCACGCTTATATATAGTGTAAATCTATATAGCATATTTAATTAAGAAAATCATATATGTGAATCATACTAAAAAAAGATTTATAAATGAGCTTTCTCTGTCCTCACAGGAACAATAGGTAGATGAGGACCCTGCTCAAAAGAACTGGGGTACAAATACACCACAGGGCATCTATGATATGTATTATCACCTTGCAGAGCATACTATTGCCCATCATATGGCTAGTTATGGCATGGTATAGTGCAGAAGTCTAGGGAAATATTGGTCAATCTGCTATTGTGGTTTTCTTGAAATCCGCCCTCCCTCTCGGTTTTCTGCACAAGAGCAAATCTGGGAAACAGAAGCCTCCATTCTCTGCTGCCTCATAAAAACAGCTGGATTCCCCTCCTCCCCTTGACTGCTGCTCTCCCCTCTGCTTCCTCTTTTGTTTCATACATTCAGTAAAACAGACCGAGTCCATAGCAGCCAAGCGAGGAGGAAGCAGCAGCTTCAGCTCAGCTCTCTCCCCTTCCAAGGCTGCTCCTACGGCCAAGGCTAAGCATCAGGCTCCAGCCAGTTATCCCTGCACTGATACTGTTACAATTCTCCGTTCCAAACACCACGTTCTACGTTCTCTGTATTAAACAGCTTCTGTTTTTCCACGAAGCGGATACCCTTTACTCCCAAGAAAGCAGGGGGTGTAATTTGGGATGTGTGGCCGTTGAGGGCTGCTGCTGTCATTGCTTTGCCCACTCTGGAAACTGGTTTCCTCCCCCACTTTCTCTCCTATGCCTGCAGGGAGTGGCTGATCACAGAGCTAAGGCAGACTGCAGGGCAGGGCTGATGCTAGGATCCCTCTTCTAAAGTGGTGGCGGTGGGCGCTGGCATGCCAAGAGGTAAGGGAAGGGTATGTGGGTATTGTTGGGGTGATGGTGCTGGCGAGGGGTGTGCGTGGATGGTGGCCACATCACTGATCTGTAACAAAAGAGGTAGGATTACAGATCCAGGTTGGCATTGCTGACCAGCTCCATGCTGCCTGTCACAGATACAGGGAAGGGTGCATAGTGCTACATACTAGCAAGCCACAACACACAGACACCTATCTGCATCCTCTGATGCACACATGCTTGTCAGATGAATGCATTGATTTATGTTGTAGGTTACATTATGTTAGTGCATTAATATACTCAATAATCAATATCATCATGTGCAGCATGTGGTATGAAACAATGATCCTTAAAGGTAATGTTGTCTGTATTCGGTGTAATGTGACAGAAACGTTAATCTGTGCTAATAGATAGAAATTTCACGTACCATATAGTGCATGCTATTTAGAAATGGTTTGTACAGAGACTCCATTTGTAAAGAACAATAGATGCAAAGGCAGTTGTTTTAGCTCTCTGTCGGCTCCCTTTAGTCAACTTGGCTAAGCGTGATGGGGGTTGTACTATATGTCTGAAGGGGTGTCAGGCCATTTCAATCTGTCTGTACCCCTGCGGGTTCATTAAGTGGATCACACTAAATGCTGCATAAAGAAAATGGCAAATAGCATGCATGGGTCATATCCAGTGTAACCATAACCGTATGACTTCCAGCATTTTTTCTATGAGTTCTTCTGATCCCTGATTTTGATAAAAAGTTATAATTTTTAATATTGAGAATATTTTGCTATTATGATATTTTTTTTTTATTATGGCAGCATTTGCACTTATGCATGCATATTAATGAGCAATCACACAGAGAATTCAATGATTTGGGTGTCAAAGTTCAAAATTCTAAACTTTAATATTGGTGGAAAAAGGATGGATTTGCAAAGCTTACTGAAAACTGACAATTCAGTATAACCAAAAAAATTAAATGGGGAGGAAGGGGGTTGTTCCAGTTCCCAATTACATGTTTTCTATGAAATGCATGTCATGGAGTATACATCTCTTGTGTTAAAATGAATTTCATTCTGCTAAACCCATTCTCCAGATCAGATCCATAATGTGTACATCATTATTTATTATATATTATGTTTATATATGGGTATATATTAATGAACAAAGGTATGCATGGAGAGTTGTCCGTAGCCATTTGTTAATACAGGCTAGTCTGAATTTTGATATTCTTGTAAAAGGCCACCCATAGTATTCTAAGCAATGAGTCAAACCAATGCCCTCCATTGCATTCCACTCTGATATCTCATTGGTGTTAATAGAGTTGATGACAGCCCAAAGCAGACCACAGACTGGCCTGGGACTGAGAAATTAGGAAATGCATGACTCTGCTGTTACTCTTCCAAATTGGGTAAATAAATATTTATATTTTATTTTTGTTTTTGCCTGTGAAAAATGATTTTCAAAGCTTAGGGGACTCTTGGCTTTACTCAGAATAGTGAGGAATTGGAAAGGGAATTACACGTTGGAGGCAAAATAAACTGACAAAATAGGACTTTAGGTGGTGAGTTTGGACTTAATCTTTTTAACATAAACCTCCTGCTTTGCCAGTATGTTAGTTCTATCAAAGAACGTTTTATTATATTACTTCACCTACCCAAACTGTTGATGAACTTCAACTACTGTAAAGCACTAAAATGAAATTATGAACTTTGTAGTTGGACAACTCCTGTTAAAATATATTCATTGTATCTAGGGCTTTACTAATGACAAAGCCATATAATTAATATCACCATTAACGATAAAATGTCTTATTACAAACATGCATTACTAATTACAAAATGATGTACTGTTTATTACTGTAGTAATTTGAGTGGTAATTCATTCTTCACACCCAGTACCAAGAGAATTAAAAAATGATAACAAAAGTAAATTTTAGGAAATTTGTAAACATCACTAATCATTCATACACATCCCAATAAACACTATAATTAGATTTATTATATATCGGAGGTTTGTTCACCAGCTGCCAAAATGCAATCAGAGAAATTCTATGGATCATACAGTGCATTTTTGTTTTCTATAATTACAGTTTGTCCTGAAACTCTTCATCTGAGCATCTAAGAAGGAAGCTTTAGAGAGGCTGTAGCTGTATCCAGGGTAATGCAGTCACACTCTGAGATTTCAGTTTGAAGAGAAGCACTCCCTCAGGGTGTGTGAAGTCTACAGTGTACTGTGTGTTTTATGACATTACCAATTTCCTGCTGAGGTCCTTAGATTATTGGATTCTTTATCTTTCATATGTTAAGTGGTTTTCATTTGTTTGAAGTTGAATGTACATTTATTTATTGGAAATAGGTATAGTGTATGTGATTTCAAAGTGTATCCCAAACATCAATGCAAACCGGATTTATAAAACACACACAATGTGTATACATAGTGTATACATCCATTTTTAGTTTCATCAAAGGAAGACCAAATGGTTTGAAAGGATTATAGTCTTTCATTCTGGTAGCTCAAGCTATAAACACTATAAACTGTAAAGTAAAGACAAGACACTTTTTTGTGTTTAACCCATTAAAGGCCAATGGTTGTTTATGTAGTAATCTTAGCAATTTGCTGTTTAGAGATCCTACTGTAAACAGTGCATTTCATACTGGACCAGATTGTGGTAATGGTGAAGTTCAATGTTTTATATTAAGGGGTTTAATGCACACAAATAAAAAGCCTGTGTCATAGTACTAATCACCAATATAGTATGGTACATAGGATAGTTTCATACAGGTTTTTTATCAAATGTGAATGTCCCTGTTCTAGGTGTAAACATAAGTAAAATATTTAAGAAATTATTGTCATTGTCCTTATTTTTATTTATAAAGCACCAATATTCAAAATGACAAGTTTGATTTGCACGAAAAACAGATAGTGAGGGCCCTGCCTAAACAAGCTATCTAAAGGATTGCTTTGTTACTGCAGTCAAATGTATTGCTGCACGTGTAATTTAAATTGTTCAGTTTTTTAAAAAAACAAATGTTGCTGGAATTTTGCATCATGGAAGCCTGCAGGGCATATGTGTCAGCCCTTGTTACTGTTAGTTTGTGAAATACATTTCTCATAATGCTTAGCCATCTTTCAGGAAGGATTATAAAGAAATCTGGATATCGTGGACACAAATAAAAATGAATGTATTATTTTACAAACCCATTCAAATGTTTTAGTGACGTTTACTTTAAAAAAAATCATCTCTGTGTCGCTGTTGGATTAAAATTGTGTTTAAATCCAGGAAGAGCTGATGTGTAAAAAAAAAAAAAAATCAACAAAATAATGTACTTATTCATTATCAGAAAACAAAATCTGATACATGTATTACACATTTAATAAGCGTGATAATTTTGTTTTAATTTTGTAGTTATTTATAATGCTTTCAAGAGTTCCTTGTGTAGTGTATACAAAGCAGTTTGACTAAAAAACAGCACCTTGAATACTCCTTAGATAATGTGTACATTTCAGCTTCATTTTATCAATCCAATGAAGTCTAAGCTGGTTTGTCAAACAGGTAGAAAGTGTGTGTGGCAGGTGACAGTGAGAGACTGGGCTTTATTATGCTGGGAGAACCCGTTTTTTTCAAAGCATTTCAAACAGTTTAAGTATAACCAGAAGGGTGACACCCAAAAGACTAAGCTAGTTGTTGCAGTGTTTACAGTGTCCCTTTGACATATACTACACTAGATCAAAAGTGATGTTCAAGATGTTTCCCTGTTAAGTCGCTTTTCTATAGGCATCAAATAGTTTCTTTAGAGTGTTCAGTTCAGTCACTTTAAATGCTGTAAACATATTTTAAGCAGCACTTTGTGTAAAACCTACAAAATAAGCTAAAGTTATTTTTTTCCCTTTACTTACTCTGATTTATAATATTGGCATGCTGCAGTGCTATTCATGACTTCAGAAGTGGATTTGATGATGTGGCACACATTAACAGCTTTACAAGGGGACAGAGTAAGAATACACATATGTATCATTTTAATGGAATAGTAAAGCTAAATTCTAAATTTGGAATTAAAAAGTGAAACCATTCATGTTTATTTTTCATCAATGTTAAGATGCATTTTGATTTCAAAATATGTGGAGGCATGACTGCTATAAGGGAGTCAGCCAACATATATGGGATTTGCTGATTCTGTGACTTGCTAGTGTTATAAATGTCTGTCTCCCCTTATCAGATCAGATTATTAAACTACAGAGGTGTGAATAGCTTGCTGGTTGATACTGAGAGGCCCTTTGGTATACCTTTGTGGCAGTGGCAGTGATGTCATATCCCTTCTTTACCTAGCCATTCTACATTTAAGAAGAAAGCAGCTTATAGTGTATGTGTGTGTCTGGTATTGTGCATTTGTATGTGTATGGCAGTATGTATTTGTGTGACAGCGTTTATGTGGAATTGTGTATCTCTATGTATGTGTCTGTCAGAATGTATCTGTGTGGCAGGGTGTGTTTGTGTGTATATAACAATGTACAATTCTATGTAAAACTGTGAAAATGTATGAGTGAGTTTATGAATCTGCATGTGGAATTGAATGTGTGAATGTGTCTGGGAGTGTGTGTCAATGAGGTAACCAGTCAGTGGTTTTGTAAGGGGCCCTGAGTTCTGAAGATCATATTACCTCTGCCTCCTGTATTGAGTGCATTGAGTAGTTGAGTATGAAATATCATTTACACTTGTGGTTGAAGCTCTGCTTCAGCCATGCATCACAGGTGTGTCGATGTGTGTGTAGAGAGAGTCATATAACTGTTGTATTTTTTGCAAATCACTGCATCTCTAATTAATAAAAACAGACACAGGTATTTAAGTATTTATGATGTTTACCGTTAATAATGCCTTGATAGATTAATCTGCACAACTAATATACAGTTTTCATGGGGCATGTCAAGAATTTGAACCTGGCATTCAAAGGACTACTAAAGGCACCTAGACCACGTCATCTCAATAAAGTGGTTTGGGTGCAGTGGTCGTGTACTTTTAACCCTGCTATGTAAAATGTTGCAGTTATGTAGAAGCTGCAAAGTTTCCATTGCATGGTTAAACACACCTCTAGTGGCTGTAGTGGTTATGGTGCCAGGAGTGCCCTGTCCCGCAATGTAAGTAGTTTGCTAACTGTTTGACAGCTTACTTGACAGGTTTACCTGTCACTTTCTCTATTGAGAGCAGAAAGCTCCTGCATGGATTTTAGCTCTCTTGACCAAAACCCTCCCTTACAATGCCAGCTGATTGGCTGAAAGTGTTAACTGTTTGACCTGCCCCACCTGGTTTAGCTCAACGCAGAGAGCTTCCAGCTCTCATGGAAGAGGTGACTGGCACCTGGAGGAACCCAGGTAAGTTTTCAAACTGTTTGCAAAATGTTTGACATCTTACATTGATGAGGTTGTCTGTGAACTCCTGGAACCATAACCAGTACAGCACACTGCAGTGTAATGGTGCTTGAAGTGTTCCTTGATTTTGCTGTTTAAATAACATTGATATATCTCTTTTACTCTTATTCAATATGTGAAGCCATGAAATGTATGCTACCTAGGACAGCTCTAGGAAATTTATATCCATAGCTTGAATCACAATGTTGAAAGCTAACTTAGGTCTTTGTACTTCATTCGTTTCTTGGTAACCTGATAAGTTGCATCTGTGAGACCTTGCTCTGTTCTGCATAATGGTATTTTATGAAATGAACAAGCAATAAAAGTGCAGTTGTTCGAAGTCTTGTATTACCTAGTTTGCAGAATAGATCAAATAAAGAATAATCCAGGACGTTCGAAAGCTACTGTGTTATGCCAGTTAAAAAAAATAATATATATTTTATATATTTATATGTTTTTCATATATTTATCTCTTGAGGGTTCTGGAGATGTTGTGGAATTATTCCATTACTCGCAGGCAAGCATTTAGACTTTAATTAAAATAATTCTAAGTCTCCTACCCCTAATCTTTTCTGTATTACGTTCTTGACAATAGTAAAGTTTAAAGGGTTATTCAAATCACCATGACCAATTCTGCTTTTACAATTGTCTTGGTAGTTGGAATTTTTAAGTGCAACGTTTCTGCTTGAGAGATGAAGTTGCACCCCCGGCACAAATGACTCTGTTAGCCCGGAACTCTGTGGCTGAGTCTAATATGAATTCTTTACAAAAATGATGTCTGTCATCAGTGCACATTGCAATAAGCTTTTATCCTTTAAAGGCAGTAATGGGAGTGCGTCTGAAGCTTCAATCTCCTCTCTCCCATTGGTCCTCCTAGCTTCCCTTTATTTCTTATGTTTTGGCCACTTATCTTCCCTCCCTTGTCCACCCTCATCCCACCCTCCCTTAACTGACTCAGAGGTCATGTATGTGGTCTGAGCTTGGGAGAATGGTCCAATCAAATGCTTGCACCGAGATGCACTTGATTGTACCACATAGTGGGAAGTAGTGACATCATACAGGGCATAGAACAAGCTAGGGGAGTTTCATCCAGTGATGGATTCCAGGTAAATTATAGATTATAGTACAGGTTTCTAAAGGGTGGACCTAATTACTAATGCCCAATAGTGGTAGTAACTTTAAAAATGTTTAGCTCTAGCTGTCTGGATTTACTTGTTTTTAAATCCCTCTGTTAATGACTTCTAAATCACCAATTCTTTGTAGAACCATTACCTGTTGCTAATAATGTTTGTTAGAACAGTTCCTCTGTATTTGGTAAAGCATCACTCATGTAGCAGGATATGAGGGTCCTGGAGGATGGCCTTTAGGGTTCATGAAGCAATTATTCTGGCAGGCTACATTTGCATTCAGACTTTTAAATAGTCTCCACTGCTCCTGGGCAAAGGAACAGATTGTAACAGACCGTGCTAAACCATATGCATTGTCTGGCATGTTACAACAGCAACATGGCCCGTCAGAGCTCCAGGCTTTTAAACTTAGTATCTGTACTCGCGTCAGGCTGCTTGCTGAAATAAAGTTCAGTGACTTGAGTTGTGAGGATAATTTAACTGTACATTCTTTTTGCCATTAGTCCTGATTTTATTCATAACTATTGACAGCTGCTTGCATGATTAGCATGATAGGTTTTGAGACCCCAAACCAAATATGTATTTGTAGAATTTTGCTCTTAATTCAAATAAGTATAATTTATCGTAACAATTATCAGAGAAAAATTCCTCCTGCAGAATTTCAGAGGCTTTGTGTTCAAACTGTCATAGAGAAGTTAGAAGCTATTGGACAAGATGGAGGCATTTGTATTGGGATACCTAGATAAAAATGTCTGCACTGATGAGCAGAACTGTATGTAATATTAAAACCTTGAGGGCCAGAAGGAAATAATAATAACAAGGTATTTAACTCCTTAAGGACCAAACTTCTGGAATAAAAGGGAATCATGACATGTCACACATGTCATATGTCCCTAAGGGGTTAAGCAGGAAAGGTGCGTTCAGATTACTCTGGTTTTCCAAGTATGTCTTACTGTTACCCAATTTAATGGTACTCATTTTATCTACTTCAGAATGATGAAGGGCTGAGACAAGCTTGCAAGAATTTGAACAGTCAAGGGTTGAAAAGATTCCTCTGATGGTGCATTAGCCCACTGAGCTGTCTCAAGCAAATTGTTTATATATAAGGCAACATTTAACAACAATAATACACGCACAGTAAAACACATAAAATAACACATATCTCACATAATTGCCCAAAATTTGTCAATAGATTATAGACTGATACATAGCAAAAGGGAATTAGATAATCGGCAGAAATGATTGATTTGTTTATTCACTACTCAGCTCTTCCTTAGCAGCTTGTGCTTTCTTAATGTTTGCAGGTATTGTCAACCTTGTTGACATGGTAACATGTGGCAAATTACGAGTCTTCTGCTTGGTGTTCAGTCTCCTCCTCTTGTGTGTGGATGTGGTCCATATCACTTCCACTTTGTGTAGGTAGATGAACTATTTATTAAACTGTTTAAACCATTACCAGATATGATGATATGAGAGTTGAGTGAATATATAAATTACTCAGTAGTCATGGCATATAAATCTTTAATTGCAGGGATAGCTTGTATCCTCCTGGATCCATAACAATGGTTAATGTCTGATATCGCTTAGTCTGGTGTATTTGCTTGAGGGGACTGTTTCAAATGCAAGAAATAAAATAAAAATAGAGAGCTTGACTAAGCCTGATGAGTTGCTCTGCTAGCTTTAGCCTCTCTATAAGTCTTGGTGTTCAAGGGGAGCCATCGCATTAATAGCTGCTGTATTCCGTAGGATGAGCCTTAAGGGTATTGTGGCCATTGGGACTTTGCAGATGAATGATTTAGTATCTAATTGAAGATAGAGTATACTTTTAGATTGCCCTGTCATTATATCCCATATAGGGTGCTCTTACGGGAGTGTTGGCCAGGGTGGTAATTTCCCCTAGGCCACTAGTACGAGGGGTTGTGAACTACCGCCTTGCAGTATTCCTTTGATGATAAAATTAATGGGAGCTGCTGGGGTATCTGTTGGCAGAGTAGAGCAGAAGTGAGACAGCAGGCAGGATTTGTGCAGGCCTTTGCCAGCCTAGCACTGTATTAATTTGTGCATTGGCTGGTTGCCCGTAATCCTAGTGCTCTGCAGACCTGGATTGACCCATTGGGATCTTTCCCAAGAGACTGCAGTATCTGGGGTTGGCCAGACTGTCAGTCTATGATGAGTATTATGGGGTTCAGGAGGTGTTTTCAGGTGACTACAGGATAAGATGGGACTGTACTTATGACTCTTATAACACAATAATTGTCACTGGTCGTGAAAGAGTCAGTGGAAAAAAGCATGTGTATCTTAGGTTAGCACAGATGTATATGGTCTTTCCTGAGTCCTGCTACACGTCCTACTGATGGAGCTTGCAGGGATATAGTGTCACACCTCCTGCAGCCCCTGTCAATCAATTGAGTATACAGTCCCTGTATGCAGGTTATATTGGTGTCTACCTGCACTGAGTGAATTGCTAATGGTGCAATTGATATAAGGGACCCAACCAGATCACCTGTGCTGATTTCATATTAAAACAACCATTTTGTCACAAATCACAGAGAAAGAACTTCACAGACTGATTTCTAATTGTCAACAGCCAACAATGTCTTCACCACTTTCACACTTACACTTGTGCACTTCCCACTATTTTGAAAGGACAAAGAGGGACACTTTAATCTTTGGCGTGTGGCTGTGGACAGTAGTGGGACTGTTCTGTGAAATTGTAGGTGACTTACTAATAACAATTTATACAACTAAAATGTAATTTACAACAAGGACAATGCATCTTATGTACACAGATTGATTTCTGAACACATTTATTGCAGCATAAAGACACATTACTGTGAGTATTTTTGTTGTACACTCAGACACACCAACAATATGGAGCTCCTACAAAAGAGGGGCAATAGGACTGAAAAGAGGGACTGAGACTTGGACCCAAAATAGGGACTGTACCTCCTAAATAGGGACACTTGGTTGGTATGTTAATGGCGAATGCAGCCTGAGGAGATCTCAGGAGGTGGTGAATGTCAGTGCACTAATACTCAGGCCTCACTAGGATTTACAGAAATAAAAGTTAAAGTTACTCTGAAAAACTAGTTTAATCTCTTCAACAGCTGCCCAAAATAAAAACAGTAACTGCTTTGGTGGGCAGAAGATGCACTGTTTTGAAAGTTACTCAAGAAAGCTTTTTACTTTGTACCAATTTACAATGTTGGTATACCTTCGATAGGATGCTCATATCTATATAACTCATGCTTACTATCAAAACTTACAGAAAATGCATGTAAGTTGCCATCCTAATTACCGGTATTAGATACCATATGCATATTACAACTATGTTAGAGAAATGTTGTTTGTTATATTAATGTTGACATCTTCACAATATCATGCTTTTCTTACATAATTCATAATTTTTAAAAAATGATCTTGTGTTTGTTTTTAGTTATTGAAACAGTGCATTAGTCGTTAAGCATCTGCAGTGTAGAATGGCATAAAATCTGGGTCATAACCTGCTTGCTGGAGTGGATTCTACACAGCCAGCTAACTCCAGCCTTATCAATTACCAGAGAAGGACTTTGTTGGGAAGCTATTTTTAGTGGACATTATCAGATGTATATTTTATGCTTCCTGTCTGCGTGTGAGGAATTCCAGACCATGTAGATACTATGAAAGCTGGGCTCCATTTTTGTTAACACTTTAGAGATTATTCACCAAGGACTCTTTTTCAATGTTGTCTGTACGTTTCCGTGTAGTGGTTGTTTCACAGTTACAAAATCTCTGCCCTAGTGACTCTGAATTAGTGACTGGTGTTACTGTTGGCTCCCATCGAGTATAGTGAGTGGAACATTCAGCGCATCCATGTAGAGCGTGGAGCGAAAGGATCTAAGTGACTTTGACAAGGGCCAAATAGTGATGGCTGTACAACTGGATCAGGGCATCTCCACAATGGCAAGTCTTCTGGCATGTTCCCGGTATGCATTGGTTAGTACCTACCAAAAGTTGTGTAAAAAAGGACAACTGGTGAACCGGGGTCAGGGTCATGTGCGCCCAAGGCTCATTGACACACGTGGAGAGCAAAGGCTAGCCAGTCTGGTCAGATCACACAGAAGAACTCAAATGATTAATTGCTGCATATGGGGCTGCATATCAGAAGACCGGTGAGAGTGTCCATGATTACCCCTGTCCACTGCCAAAAGTAACTTCAATGAGGATGTGAGCATCAGAACTAGAGCAATGGAAGAAGGTTGCCTAGTCAGATGAATCACGTTTTCTCTTAGATCAGGTGGATGACCAGGTAAGTGTGCATCCTTTACCGGGGGAAAAAAATGGTAGCTGGATGCCATATGGAAAGAAAGCAGGCTGGCAGAGGTAGTGTTATGGTTTGTACTCTTGTGGAGTCTGTGGCTTGATGCATTACAGCTGTTTTTGCAGCACAAGGGGGACCTACACTATATTAAATATTTGGATTATAGGTATATATTATACCTTTGTGACTGTTTTACTTACAGGCACTTGCAATGTGGCCATCCAGGGTGGAGAATAGCCACCATTCTTTCAGTCACTGCATTCTGGACTTCTATCCTCATAAGGGCTGGCATTTATTTTGCAGCTTTGAATGCTGCAGGATAAAACGAGCCAGTAATTCACAATGCAAGAGCAATTAGTTTAACTGTTTGGGATGCATTCCAGCACCTAGTGTGTGTCCTTTTAAAGTAGCAAAATAGCACATAAAATTTATGGATAAGATGCAGCGGACATATGCAGAAAATGCTTGCTTTAAACCTTACACACAGCTTAAGTATTCCTAATGGCCTGGCTTACCGGGACACTGTAATCAGTGGTTTTGGTGTCTTTTGCCTAACCTGACGGGCTCAGCACTGTAAACGCTGCAATTTCAGAGAAAAGGCATGTTTACATAGCTGCCTAGAAACCCCTCTAGTGGCAGTTACTCAGACAGCCACTAAAGGGTGCTTCCAATTTCAGTGCCCCACATTGTGCAGCATTGACGTTCAGCGTCTCCACCCTCTGCATGGAGGCGCTGAATGTTCCCCATAGAAATGCATTAATTTAATGCATGTCTATGAGGAGATACTGATTGGCACAGCCCGACGCTTTGCCTCACATGTGCAATAGCCTCCCAATGCTTTCCTATGGGTAAGAAGATCTCTGCCAAGGAAACCACAGTGGGGACTGTGGACATTCACCACAGAGCTCCAGTGTACTAATATACTTGTGTGCAACACCTTACTATTAGTGTGGAGGCATGGAGGCAGAGCCAGGCTGGGCCAGCCACGGCAAGACTGTCATGGTGTGAGAAAGAAAGGTACATTTAAACACCTTTCCCATGCAATCAGAGGGGAGCTGGTCACCTAAATAGTTAGTTAAACACTATAGTGTCAGAAATAGATGTTTTATACACTATAGTATTCCTTTAAGCCTGTGCTCATAAACATAGGGCATTGATGCTGGACGTGAGTGAATCTGACTCCATTGAATGGTGCTTGGTGTGAATAGTTCAGCTTTATTAGCTTTCATTTGTATTCAGTGTGAGTGCCCTGTGACTGCATTACACATTCACAGCCTTCAATCACAGTCTGTGTGCAGCACAGACCTCTCTATAGGCTGATACTCACCAATTTAAAAACAGTTCCGGCTTGCAGGTCATTTAAAATGGAGAAAGGTCATTGTAGTCAGTATCACAGTCTGTGTATGGTTGGAAGTGAACTTAGTTAAAGTGGCCTTCATGATTAATTACATGCTTTTCTGCTACTGCAAGTATAACAATACCTGTTTAAAAAGTGAAATATTTACCTTGGGGGGAAATCCCTTTAAAACAATTCATGTGACCTCTGTAACTCTAAGTAATGCTATTTCATGTGACATACTCTAACCACCAGGGGAAACCCTTTAATAACGGCCCAACATGTAAAAGGGTCTAATTCCATTAGCCTGTGGGTGCCATCTCCTAGTTCTTTGTGAAACCACTTTAGATTAGTTTGGCAAAAAACTGTGTCACAACACTGCCACTAGCTCACTTTGCACCACAGTTGTCATTCAGACACCCAAAAATCTAATTTCTGGGTTTCCTGTATTAAACAAACATGTATTCCTGACCCTGTAGTGTTTAACCCACCTTTTAGGTGGTTCCCCAATCCCCCCCATTAGCCCCCCTATAAAAGTTTACAACTCACCTTATTTCCAGCGCTGCGCTGGTCCTCTGGCCTGGCTTCGCCCCCTTTGTGACATCATCAAAATGGCTGATTTTTAGCCAATCCAATGCTATCCCATTGGGAAAGCATTGGATTGGCTAAAATTGGCATGGGGCGGGGCCAAATGCCGTTTTGCCAATCAGGACCTCCTCATAAAGATGCATTGAATCTCTATGAGGAAAATGCAGCGTCTCCATGCAGAGTGTGGGGACGCTGAATGTTAGGGCTGCTTTTTCGGCAGCACTGACCCCGGAAGCACCTCCAGTGGCCATCTAAGGAATGGCCACTTGGAGGTGTCCCTAGAGGCAATGTAAACATTGTTGCAGTGTTTGCATGAAATAAAGCCTGAAGGGAGCTATTATACTCAGCAGAACAACTACATTAAGCTGTAGTTGTTCTGGTGACTATAGTGTCTCTTTAATGTTGTCTATTTGTACTTTCTTCTACTGTGGGAAAGAAACTTGGTTTTGGACCCTGCATTTCTAGGCCACAGCTCTGCTGCTCGGTGGCTACAGCCTGGTTCACTTAACAATGAAACTGGTTGTGTGTATACTATTACCAGCCACGTTGTGGCTGAAGGCAATTTGCAGAGTAGTTACATTCACCCCACTGTATTTGCCAAGGCTGGTACAAGGATTCTTGGCTATAGAAAGGCCAGATAATGATGATCCAAGTCCACCTGCTGTGCACGGACACAAGGCTCTGCCAACAGCAACAGTAGAAAAAAAGTCCAGTCAGTCCCAATCTCCAAACCTCAAGTTTCATAAAGACCATGTTTAGCCAAACTTTAATATCCATAATCCATAAAGGATTTTTCGCTACACAGACAAAGATGCATGTTGCCGCCTTCCCCCACACTGCCCCAAAAATATTTGCTTCACCAAATTCAAAATCACAGTAATATGCATAATGTAAACACAAAGCTCCACAGCTATAAACACAGAGTAAAATGCTGTTGAATGACACTATGTTCCTCTGTAGTAAATCTTCCGATTGCTGGTGACGTGTCTCTGGTGTCTCCACCAGAGGACCTAAGAGAGGGCAGGAAAGCGTTTGGTCTGTAAATAGGTCTGTGTTGCGTTTGTGGTGTATTATGTGTGTCTGGGGGCTGTAGAAGAAACAATACCTGTGTATAGAGTATATAGTGATCCAGTGTGAACAGTATTGATCTAGTCTAGTGCTTCTGGACTGTACCCTCTGCTGGGTTAGAATCTGGTATGTGTCTATCGCAAGCTCTAGACTGGTTGTATCAGAGTGTTGCTGTTGACAAGCAGTACAAGAATTAAACAGGGGTGCTTAGGGCTCAATTTTAAGCAGTGGTAGGTAGTCTAGAACCCACACTTAATTAACACATTGTTGCAGAGGCAGTGTACCATACGATGTTAGAGTCACTCATATCACACATAAATAAATGTTCTCTGGTTTGATGAGACAAAAACTAAACACTCTGAGAACACCATCCCCAGAAAGACGCATGGTTGATCTAGCTTTATATTGTCGTGATATCTTTCATTGGGACTGGTAAACTGATCAGGATTCTAAAAGGAAATCTGTTTCTTTTGGAAGACTGTGGCAGTAATAAAAAATATTACTCTATGGAGATTGCATGGTTGTGTCATTGATTTTATACAAAAGTTAAAATCCAAAACTTGCTAATTACTATACTACATGCATTCTACACCTTCTTTTATTGGAAAATAGTTGAATTTAAGGGCAAGTATGAAAATTATGTAGGAAGTAGAATCATAGTTCTTGTGGTAGTAAATAAAACGGATATGGAGTAGATTCTGACATATAGCATTAAAAGGTAATGAAAATTATGGTAAAAAATATGGGTAAGGGGCCATTTTAAAGGACTGTAATAAAAGAGTGAACAACTGCAAAGCACACATCTCGGAAATCTTCAGTTTCCTCTGAGGCTTCCATTTTGCAGAGATTTGACTGTTGTGATCGATTTTCTTGTGCACTGTAATCTCAAACCCATCCCTAGGCCTATATGAGCCATTTATAAAGTTTGACAGTTTATCTCCGATGATTCCTTGCATCTTCTCCTATAAAATCAGTACATTCTGTACAATTATAGATAGCATTACTAGACACCCTGGCAAATTAGTAACTGCTATTAGTAAATTGGTGGTTGGACAGTGATGTTTTTCTCAAAGCTATACTGAGAAAGATTTTTTTTAGTTGCCATTGCATTCCACCCCCAAAACTAGTCTTTTATTTGAGTGACTGTGAGTTATAGATAGTGACTGGGAAACTAGTGTAAAAACTCATTGCTATGCAAGCACTGGTCCTGGATATTCTGTTATGAGTACATTTAGAGGAATGCTACAAGTAATTTATTTAGAAGGCAAGGGCTGAACATATCAATAGCTCAAGGTCAGAGCATTAATTTCCCAGAGAAATTAGTCTTGCATCAACAGAATGTTTTAGACTTCAATAGTGGATTATCTATCAGAGAGTGCAGACAGAGGATGTGGACAACTGAGTGGGAGGGGGCTGGATTACACTTACTAACTGGTTCGTATTTATTGTCTCTTGTATTTGTGTTTGGTGACAGGATAAACTATATTTTATTGAAACTAGGTTTAGGAACCTGCTCAAATGGTTCATTAAGATATATTTATTATACAAAGCAATGTAGTGAATAAAAACCCAGATTTTAAAATCTAGACAAAAAAACGAAGATTTGAAACACATCTCAGGCTCAGCTATAGACTCAACTTGGTTATTTTAGTCTAAATTCTGCAAAATTGCTTTCAAATCACAACTGAATAAACTCAATAAGTGAAACCTAAATTAAACAGTGGAATCCTCCAAAAACTTTATTTAAGTTCAAGAATCACAGAACCTGTCACTTGTTCAAACTAGTTATTCATATTTTGTTTCCTGATTATAATACACCCTACACATATTCTGTAGAGCAGTATGTATTCAGGGCTAGCAGAAGACATTATGTTGCGTGCGTCAAAGAACAATTTGTTGGCCCCACCACTTCCCAATGCACCCAAAACCCACTCTCATACATCCTGTCTGCTGTTGTGTCAGCCAACATTTGTGTCTCTCCCCCACTCTCCTGTTTTGTGTAGCAGAGCTGAGCAACAGTAGAGTGTCCAGTTTTGTCAGAATTCTTCATGATAGGTGTTGAGTGCTAGGTGGAGGGAATGGTGATGGAATATAACATTATATCACTGCTCCCCATATAGACACATACAGCACCTTGGTACTTCCAGAGTGGGAGGAGGGGGGGCAGCATTTGCTTCTTTATCCAGGGCACATTGCCCTGGGGTGGCATTCACAATGAGAAGGATGGCAAAGCCAAGTGGGACCCTTTATGGTCTGTCGCGGAGTACAACGGAGAAACAAATCATATAAGTAATTGTGTCAAAACATGTTTAACAGATGGTTAGTGGCCTGTGCAAGGGAGCTTACAGTCTAAAGGTCCATTAGTGTACTATCCTCACAATAGATCTTATTAAAAATGGACTATTTCTATATAACTGATTTCCACATTTATTTTATGGACAATGGGCAGACATATCTGGGGCAAACAGGTGATTCAGTTCCAGTTAAGACTATAGTCCTAAATTTGCACTATATGTGTAAAGTGTTTATATAGGGCCTGCACTTATGTTTAGAAGGCACTGTTATTGTTTGAGTTATTTTTGCAGAGACTGCGAGCCGACTCTGTGTCCATAATGAAAGGAATGCCATAAACTGAGATGAGGTTTACATCCTGTGTTTCAGGGAATTACTACCAATAACATATTCCTCTAAATTTCACAGGATTGCACCAGAATCTCTATTTGGACAAATGTTTGTGACTCATGCTAACAAAAATGATATGAGGTTTTCCAGGCTTCCTGTAAAAGCTGCCACTGATTTAATTACTAACATATGTTCTAGTCTTGTTTCCAGTAGTAAGAAATGGCAAGCAGTAATGATATATAAATGTGGGGGGAGCAGGCTTGAAAACTGCAAGAAGAGAGTAAATATAGAAACAAAATGAAAATAAAAGACAAATTATCAATACTGTATTTGTAGGTTCATATATTGCCTGAAATTAAACACTAACCGGTGATGGCTCCTGCATAATTCATGCTGTTATTAAAGCAGTTCTGACACCGACTGGGCATGTTACATTATTTGCAAACACCCCTGACTGTGCTACAGCTCCTGGGGGTCTGGTGGCCTGGGGACAGGCAAATGTAAGTGTTACTTACCTGAACCTGTCCCTCGCGGGTGTCACAATCCTCTTCCGGCTAGTATTTTTTTGCTCCTGGTGCTCCATCGTCCAGGAACTGACATCACGGATGTACTCTCGCTAATTCTCCGGCAGAAATCACTGGTGTCGCCGGGGGAAATGACACTGCTTGAAGAAGGTAGCTCCGCCCAGTAAACTCAATAAATCCTTTTGTCTCAGTAAATCCTTTGACTAGGTTGGAAGTTCAGTGAAATTTCTACCCAGTCGATATAAGTATTTCATAGATTCTACATTTAGGGAGGGAGGGGACTAACAGTGCCTCTTTAAATATATCTATGTCATATTCCCATATATTACTAATATGTATTCCCTGCATATTATTGCTAGAGACACACAGGATTATTCATTAAACTCCAAATTTGAATTGCAAAATGAGATTAAAATAGCTGATTTAGCAAAATACTCCAACTTGTTTATGGTCATAACTTTGCTGTTTTGACCTACATTTTGCCATTTTGATTTTAGCCCACAGTTTAGTGAATAGCCCTGTCAGTTATTCACTAAAGTGTAATTTGTTGTAAATCAAAAGGAAAACTCGAAGCACCAAAGCCACTTTATCTTAACGATGCATGGACCCATTTTCCAACAATGTAAAACTGCTGTTTTTTAAGAAACGGCAATGTCAAGGGAATGAAAGGTAAATAAAAATTTTATTGCAAACTGAATGAGAGGGGAACAGACACCTAAATTGCTAGAAAATACTATAACTTTAGGAATATATTATTATAATAATAATAACAACAACAAAGTATTTAACCAGGAAAGGTACAAAAAGGATCCTTTTGGTTACCTTAAAGGACCACTATAGTGCCAGGAAAACATACTCGCCGGGCTCTGGGGAGAGGAAGGGGTTAAAATCTTACCTTTCTCCAGCACCGGGCAGGGAGCTCTCCTCCTCTTCGGCTGAATGCTCATGCGCGGCAGGAGCTGCGTGCGCATTCAGCCAGTCTCATTGGAAAGCATTCATTTGCTTTCCTATGGACGCTTGCATCTTCTCACTGTGATTTTCACAGTGAGAAGCACGCAAGCGCCTCTAGCGGCTGTCAAGAGACAGCCACTGGAGGCTGGATTAACCCTAGCTGGATCAGGCACCCAGACCACTTCATTAAGCTGAAGTGGTCTGGGTGCCTAGAGTGGTCCTTTAACCCAACATCCAGGGGTTGTTACTATTACCCAATTTAACAGGGTTGGGCAGATTCTACTGATGATAATGCATTAGCCTACTGAGCTATCTCACCAGCAATATGATATTCTTTTAATATTTTTCCAAGACACGCCTCTGGTGATTACCACACTGATATCCACTAGAGGCTGTTCCTCCTTAAAATCAAAGGTATTCACATTCAGTGTCCCCACCATGCACAGTGTGTTGACATTAGTCTGGGGGTTTCTCATAAAGAAGCACTGGATTTAGTGTTTTCTTTTTTTTTTTCATTCATATTCTTTATTAAAAAAAAATGTTTTAAACATCACATTACAATCATATAGTCATCGTTGAATACATTTATACATCAGTAACAAGAAAAAAAGTAAATATTACAAAATATATAAGATTTATCTAACAGAAATCTTATAAATTTATCATCATAACTCATTTTCGAGATTGAGAACCTACATCCAGTCATGACTCTTCCCGGATTTAGTGTTTTCTTTTTTTTTTTAATTCTTTATTTTTGCACACGATAGGCAATGCAAGAATAATACAACTTGGAGGCTTGCGCAGAAGCCAAAATATAAAAGAGCATACTTATAAACATAAAAATTGACATCGGCCCATATGACAAGCCACTTTATAAATTCCATACAACTTGCCCCCTATCGAGGATTTTGTGTTTTTTATATAGCTACATTATTTAAATTCCTTATTTTTGCACACGATAGGCATAGCAAGAGCAATACAACTGTGAGGCTTGCTCAGAAGCCAAAATGCTAGAAATCAGACTTGAAAACACGAAATATGACATTAGCCCAAAAGACAAGCCTCTTTATGAATTCTATTCCACTCGCCTCCCATCGATGATATTGTATCTTTTAGTCAGGCCATGCATCCTAAGAAGGAGCCCTAACTCTATCCATGTCAGGGTGTACTTTAGGAATCCTCAATTCTCCGTCAGTATACTCATGCCTGAGTGAGGAAAGTAAATAATGACAACATAGACTGAGACAATGTTAGAAATAAAGAGGTAAAAAAGAAAAGATACCCTTGTAAACCAAGGGTTTAGTAACAAGATGGAGAAACGTGAAAAAGAGAAATAGGGAAAGAAAAGAAAAGATAAGGCGAGGAAGAGGGATTAAGAGGACAAGAAAGATGTGAGTATGAAGGATAGGGAGGAGCGGGGGGGGGGGGGTTGGTTTAGTGTTTTCTATTAGACGCATCTTGATTGGTGGAGTTTGTTGATTGGACAAAAGACATGATAACTGATGGTTTCATTGGAGGAGATGAGTCAAAGAATTTGTCCTAGAGTTGGATTACATATGGCTTATGGCTGTTTTTCCTTTTAAGAAACCCAAAAACAAAACAGGAGAGGCCCTAGATACCAATAGGATCACTCTCCTGCTTATATTTATTTTAAAAATGGAAATTTTCATGTATTTTCAAAAAATAATTATATTTATTTTTAAATTTGAAAATGTTATTGATTGTTTTTAAAGTGAATTAAATTAGATTTCAAATTTTATGAAAACAGTAATTCAAATTGGATTTCAAAGTTGGAGAATGTTTGCATTTGGATATTTTGGCCTAAATAATTTACACTTTCATGTCTACAGAGGACCTGGACATAGTTTATATTGATGGGCTCCTTTCTTCTCTTGCTTGTCTGGATTGTAGTGAAATATACTGATAGGATTGCCCATTTGAGGACTGTTTATGATATTTCTTTATCCATTAGCAGAATACTTTCTCACAGTACAAAAGGATCATGATAGGATAATGTCAATGCATTAAGACTGATGCTTGTGACTCTAATTGCATGTGTACAAAGCATGGTAATGAAAGCAGTTTAATAACTGCAAAAGGCTGGTTAAGCATCCAAAAGACCAAGTGAGCATTCTAAAGGTTTGTAAGTCAGTCAGCTTTTATTCACAAAAGTGTCAGCTGTAGGGGAATTTAAAGTTAATTTTAAATATATTGATGTAAAATACGTCAACTGAACACATAGTTGATGTTGCTGACTTGAAGTGTTCTTCTATTTTGATTTAAACATTGGAAATCTCTGTTAAAGAAACACTATAGCGTTAGGAATAAAAATATGTACTCCTAACGCTATAGAGCCCTCGTCACCATTAATTAACCATTTATATGCTTACCTTAATCCTCCTCCATCTACGTAAGCTCCCGAGTGAAGCCAAATGCACATGCGCGGCCAGAGGTGCACGCGCATTTAAACCTGACCATAGGAAAGCATTACTCAATGCTTTCCTATGGGGATCTTTTTTGACGCTGGAGGTCAGTGAGGACGTCCAGCGTCAAATAAGTGCGATTTACTCAGTGTTAATTCTCAGAAACTGCTATGTTTTCAGCTGCAGGGATAAAACTAGGAGGGTCTGGCACCCAGACCACTTCATTGAGCTAAAGTGGTTTGGGTGCCTATAGTGGTCCTTTAATTCACTCTGAATTGCCAACAAGTTACACTTTAGTGAATAAATCGTATAGTACAAACACAATTTCATTACTGTTAGGGTGCTTGTGGTATTAGGGTCAGAGGATAGACTATTACCCACCCTGTCATGGGCATTGAATAAAAAACCTTGTTTGCCAGATTGAAAATGAATACTTTACAATGAGATTTCAGCAGCTGTATTTGTTAAGGAATGGTACCCAATTCCTCAGGCAGAGATGCATTTCTCTTTCCTGATTATCTGCTTGACTACTTTGGGAGGAGCGCCATTTTCTAATTCAAAAAGAACCTTTTTCTTTACAATATTTTTTCAGATGTTAAACAAAATTGGTGATTATTAATACTTAGTTGTTTAAACTCCATTTTAATAGAGCCTTGTAGTATCTCTGGAAAAAGTCCAGCAATCCAGATTTGTCATATGATCAAGAGTTTTGATCATCACCATAGTAACCATGTTACTGTCATACTAAGTTAGACTCCCTCATAGTTGGCTGGTATGTGTATATATGAGCAAGCAGCAAGAGTTTGTTTTTACAGAGCATTTTAAGTTATAATAAATAACACTCCCTCCTTTATTGGCCTGTAATATGGTACATTTACTTTGCTTTGGACCATTATGTAGCATTTGGTCATGAGATAATTTGGCACATTAATAATGGTATTGTTTTCTGACATTGAAGTTAGAATTCAGTCTTTATATTATGGACTTTGTGGAACTATATAATTTTTCTTCCCTTAAATTGTTAATATACGCAACTTAATTTTTTTTATGATTTGTTCTTCATTTACAGAGATATATTGAGGAGATTGCAGCCTCTTTTCCCATCTCCATCCAGACTGCTTTAGCACTTATTCTATGCATTCAATATTTCAGAGAGGGTCTGATAAATTAGCAAAGAAGAAAAAGAAATATAATTTAGGCAGTTCTTCCAGATATTATTCTTTTTAATTCTGAGGACTTTCGAGGAATTTCATCAAATGCACCACAGAAAAGCCGAAAAATAACCTTGACAAGTCACCTTGATAAAATCACACAGAAGGTACCCACAATACCCTGAGGTTACAGCGTCTGAATTATACACAGCTGGCTAGATAAATCAAATATGACATTCTGCCTAGCATCTCCGCCGTCTGCTGACAGACCTACTAACCCAGTGTGCACAAGCTAAATGAACAGCATTTTTAATAGAAGCTTTAAATAATTCAATATATTCTGTCATTTCAAAATATTTCTAAGTGACTTTATGGCATTCAAGTTCAAAAATGATTATTGTCCCTGTTTCTATTTAATTTCATGATAACTAGAAAAGCTTGAGGACAGGTAAAGTTAGAATAGTGTGGCAGTGAACTGCGTTCAAGTTGCTTGCAACAGATACAGTGTGTTCCAAATGTCCAAGAGACTGTGAATTGAATATGGTGTTATATTGTGACAAGGAACTGGATGGAATTTTAGGCTTTATAGCCACAGTGTGCTGTGAACATTTCAAAGTTAAATCCATGATTGTTCATTTTATCCATGTTGGTATAATAAAGTTGTTAACTGGATTAACAGAGATCTGGGATGCTTCTTTTTACTGACGAAGGTGTACTGATGGTTGGCCCAATACATGTACCTGCCTTGGTCCTAGAACAAGATGCTGTCCCTCTTTCTTGGAGAACATGACTGAGTCACATCTTTGATGCACTGTTCCTACCAAATCTATCCTTCTGCAAGAGGTCCAATCTCTAGCCTGATTAGTAGCAGCATATGAAACTTCGGAAACATGTTTAGATTTCAGTTTGAGAAGACACAACTAGGAATCTGAGTTGATTACAAATAAAGAAATGTTTGGTCTATAAGATACATGTTTTTTTTCTTTGTTACTCATACATGAATTGTTTTCTTCAATTTATAGATCTCTAGATATGGAAGGTGGTCTCCACTGCAGAGAAGCCTGACAAACCCTAACTGTTTGTAAGCTGAACTGAGATCGATTGCGTTTATTGCTGTAACAATGCTGAAACCAAGTGGACTTAAAATCCCAGGGAGAGGAGCGAAGCACTCCAGTCCGGTCGGCAGGTCTTCTGCAGGAGCAAGTGTTACAGGTGGCACCAGCTCCAAGGAAGGTAATTTTTTTAAAGTAATGTCTAAAAATATGCCCCTTACTTGAGCTAAATGGCGTTGCAATGAGCATAAGTCAACATGTTGAACCCGTATAAGAATATCAATGGAACACAGATATTTCTCCTTTAACAACGCAAATTCAGCTTGAATAAACACTAGCTATACACTGCTGCAAATTTCTCTAATTCATCTTCTTTTGTTTGCTTTTCTGACTTGATAATATTTTATTGTGTTGCTAATAATACCAATAAGTTTTCCAATGCATTTGTTGCTGATATTGCAGTAATTGCTTTTTAAATGTTGATAATTGAATTCTAGGTAGGTTCACAGGGTGCCTTACAGCAAATTCAACCCGTAATATTTATTAAATGGGAAATTGGCCATGGGGCTTCATATTTATGGACCTTACCCTTTAACTGCTGAAGAAAATATTTGCTGCAGTCAGTGACTCACTAGGATTGACAGGCTGTCTTGGGTCGTCTCTGATAGTTCACTGCATCCTCAGAACATATATAATCTCACATACATGAATATATGACTTCTAACATGTTTTACAATGTATGATTAACCCCTTAAGGACACATGATGGAAATATTCTGTCATAATTCCCTTTCATTCCAGAAGTTGTATCCTTAAGGGGTTAAAACTTAATCTGACCACTGCTATTATTAGGTGACTTTGGTAGTAATCTGTTTTGTTTGCATGAAATTCAGTAGAAATGAGGAGCTGTCTGACCTTAACCTCAGACTTGTGTGGTGTTCCACTGACAGTAACCCAGCTTAAAACTCTTTGCAGTTGCAAATTATTTTGCAACTTGACAAGTTTATCTAAAAACATTAAAGGGATTCTCCAGTGCCAGGAAAACATATTAGTTTTTCTGGCACTGCAGGACCCTGTAGTGCCCCTCTCCCTCCCACCCCCCATCCCAAGTTGCTGAAGGGGTTAAAACCCCTTCAGTGACTTACCAGAGTCCAGTGCCCATGTCACTTGGCGCTGGGTCAGGCTCCGCCTACTCTCCAGCGGAGGAGACCTAATGCGCATGCGTGGCAATCATTAGACCTCCTCATAGGAAAGCATTATTCAATGCTTTCCTATGGGGATTTTGGCGATGCTGGAGGTCCTCACATAGCGTGAGGACATCCAGCATCGTATAACACACTTTTCTTGTTCTAAGAATACAGAAGTCCCTCTAGTGGCTCAGGGGCTCAGCCACTAGAGGAGGACTTACCCTGCAAGGTAATTATTGTAGTTTATGAAAACTGCAATAATTACACTTGCAGGGTTAAGGGTAGTTGGAGTTGGCACCCAGACCACTCCAATGGGCATAAGTGGTCTGGGTGCCTAGGGTGTCCCTTTAACTTATGGCCACAGTGTGCAATCGCTCAGCAGACATATTCCATACAAGTACTTGACGGCAAAGAGGAAGCATTAGCTTCCTTCTGTAATATCTCTGAGTGAGGGGATGTCTTGTAACTGCAGTGATTTTTGCAATTCACATAAATTTTGAAGGAACATCCCAGGCACAATAACCACTACAGAATGCTGTAGTGGTCGTTGTGCCAAGAGTGCCTTGGCTTCCCCAATGGTAGGTAGAGACTTCTTAGCTGAGGTCCGCCAGGGCACCGCCTCCAAACTTCCAATTCACACTCTCTCTATAGGCTATAGTAGAAGTGTGGAGATAGTGTACTTAGCCAGGGCAACATGCTGTAGTGGTTATGGTGCTTGGAATGTTCCTTTAAGCCTCTGTGTGTCGGAAGGCAGGAGGAAACACCTACTCGCAGTATAAAAAATGCAATTAGCATAGGTTGTTGTGGTGTTTGGCGTGTTCTGTTGTGACAATTCAGTGTTTACTATGGTTGCTAAACTATTAAAGGACCACTATAGTGCCAGGAAAACATACGCGTTTTCCTGGCATTATGGTGCCCTGAGGGTGCTTAGAACTCTCCTCCTCCTCTCCGCCTCCTCTTCGGCTGAATGCGCATGCCTATAGTGGTCCTTTAAGTAATATGTTTATGTGAAACATATTTCATGGTAAGATTGAATCATTTCTGATATCAGTATGTGTTTGTTGCTTGCATTACTAGACTAAATCACACCAAAGCTGACTCAGAATTTGGCTCTATGACAAAGTCTTTCTGGCTGATGGGTACAGTTTCCCTTTTGTCTTTTAGCATAATTTAATGCCATTTGACCACCAACACAAGTTGTTCCATTTCCCCACTGTTTCATCTTCTAGAATTCCATTTTACATATTTACACATCATCCTTAAATGAAAAAGGGTATGCTGAAAATCAACAATACAGGGTTTCATATTTCTCTAGATTTCCCTTTAATTTTACTGCTAGTGTTATCTATAGATTGTCATGATCCAGGAATTGTAGTACTAAAGCCTTCATGATTAATGTCAGCAAAAAATATGAATTAGGAGAAAAACTGAGCCTGCCATGATGTGGAACATCATATATGGCAATTTTTATAATAAGATAAAACAGATTTTCTAAATATTTACATTATGCTGCATCCAGCACTTATAAAACTAATCACACACAAAAGGCACAATTACATTGCTGCCGGAATCTGAAATTAGAGCAATTTAGTTTCTGTGTTACGTTTTTTTATTTTTATTTTTATTACATTACAAATTCTCTTCCCAAAAGAAATATATAAAAATAAACACAAAGCTTAAATTACCTCCCCATTTAGATATAATACATTTTAGATACATAATACATTCACCAATGAATTTTATTATATTTTTGGTTTCAGGGTTTAACTGCAGCTTCTAAAGGGACCACAAACGAGCTATGTTTTTATGAAATCTGTTGTTCATCGTTCAGAAATAAGTTAATTATTGAAAAGTTTTAAATTAGTCATGCTCACCATGCAGCTTCTATTAGTTTGCTATTGAATTAGGTTCATGTTTTTTTCAGGAATAAATCTATATTCAGCTGCACATGTGCATGGCTGCTTATACACTTATCTTTGAATTGTCAGAAATTCACCAGAGAAATGCAAATTTTAGGCTAAGATAACCAAACTGGAAACGTTCTCCAATGCATCACGTGCAACTATTTTGGCCTTAATGCAACTATTCAGTGCCATTCCCACAGAGTGCTTAGCGTGGAAACCAGACTGAAGCGGGTCTAGCAGAGAGTTGGACTCTTTTCATCACTACTTTGCAGATGCATAAATGGCAGTCTGTTATTTTACCTTTAGATCACAAACAGTTTTGGTTTTGGAGCATTGAGGCAAAACAATGATTCTCAATGAACACCATTACTTCAGCACTATAAGAGTCAGTGACAGTGACAGATCTGGAGGAAGGAAAGACATATAGCCCTGTAACTAAATGTCTGCTTGCCAAATCTCTGCCAGATATCAATGGCCACATTCTGCTTCATAACAGAAACCTTTACATGAACTACATTAAAATCATTCAAAATACCAAATTTTCCTTCTCCTGCTGGAGGTGTCTCCAATGATTGTCATAATGTAGCTGCAGCATATTTCACCACTGCCATGTTGCAAATGGTTACAATGTTGCAATAGATGTATACAGGCATAAATCCAAACAAGACAACACACTGAGCTTGAGAGAGGTAACTGGTTTAAAGTTGACATCTAATAATATGCATTTCCAGAGGGGAGGGAAAATAAACCATTAAAAACAAGATACAATCACTGCATCTTCCTTCCTACCCCAACCTTAAACTAGAATAGAGGGTGTAATACAGAAAACAGACACAGAACAGAAAATGGACTGCACCCAGGTAAACAGGTAACATTGGCCGAATACTCTAGAATTAAAGGGACACTATAGTCCAACATATCACTTCATTATTATTATTATTATGTTATTTATATAGCGCCATCAAATTCCGCAGCGCTTTACAATGGGTGGACTATTAGACATGTATTTGTAACCAGACAAGTTGGACACACAGGAACAGAGGGGTTGAGGGCCCTGCTCAATGAGCTTACATGCTAGAGGGAGTGGGGTAAAATGACACAAAAAGGTAAGGGTAGTATTAGACTAGTGACAGTTGCAGAAGAGGAATCAGTCAGGAGCTATTAACAGTTTAATTGATACGCTTTTACGAAGAAGTGGGTTTTTAACGATTTTTGGAAGGAGTGGAGACCGGGTGAGCATCTAACGGAGGAGGGAAGCGAGTTCCACAGGAACGATGCAGCCATCGAGAAATCTTGAAGGCGAGCATCAGAGGTGGGAGTACGGACAGAAGATAGACGTAAGTCTTCAGCAGATCGTAAGGGCCTAGACGGGATATACTTGTGTATAAGGGAGGATAGATAGGTGGGAGCAGCATTATGTAGTGATTTGAAAGCAAGAACCAGAATTTTAAATTGAGCTCTATATTTTATAGGAAGCCAATGTAGGGACTGACAGAAGGGTGAGGCATGGGAGGTGCGGGCAGACAGGAAGATGAGCCTCGCTGCTGCATTCATTATGGACTGTAACGGCGCAAGTTGGTAACACGTTAGACCACTGAGAAGTGGATTACAGTAGTCAAGGCAAGAAAGAACAGTGGAATAGACCAACATCTTAGTCGCATCTGACGTTAAGTAGGGGCAGATGCGCACAATGTTTTTGAGATGGAAATGACAGGATTTGGCGATAGATTGAACATGAGGCTTGAAGGAGAGGTCAGAGTCAAAGAGAACACCTAGGCAGCAAGCCTGCGTGGTGGAGCTGATGGTAGCACCGTCGACTTGGAGGGAGACAAACATAGGAGTAACAACACTTGAGGGAGGAAAGACCAGAATTTCAGTTTTGGTCAAGTTTAGTTTAAGGAAGTGGGCAACCATCCAGTTAGAAATAGCAGAGAGGCAGTCAGAGACACTAGTCAAGAGGGACGGGGAGAGATCAGGAGAGGACAGGCAGATTTGCGTGTCATCTGCATAGAAATGATATTGGAAGCCAAAGGAGCTAATGAGTTTACCAAGGGAGGCAGTATAGATGGAGAACAGTAGGGGACCAAGGACTGAACCTTGGGGGACACCAACAGAGAGTAGTTGGGGAGAAGAAGCAGAGCCAGAGAAAGAAACCCTGAAAGAGCGCTGGGAGAGGTATGAGGAGCACCAGGAGAGAGCAATATCTTGTAGACCGATATTGCGGAAGATGAGAAGAAGCTGTTGATGATCAACAGTGTCTAAAGCCGCAGACAGGTCAAAGAGAATTAGGATAGAGTAGTGACCACGAGATTTTGCAGCTAGTAGATCATTGGATACTTTGGTCAGTGCCGTTTCCACAGAGTGCTTAGCGCGGAAACCAGACTGAAGCGGGTCTAGCAGAGAGTTGGACTCGAGGAAGTCTGTCAATCTCACATACACAACTCTTTCAAGGATCTTGGATGCAAAAGGCAATAGTGAGATAGGACGATAGTTGGATGGGGAGTTAGGATCAAGATTGGGTTTCTTTACAATTGGGATTACAGTTGCATGTTTAAAGGGCGATGGAAATATACCAGAGGAGAGAGGATGAGAATTTTAGTGAGAGGTGGAGAAAGAGAAGAAGACAGAGTACGGATGAGATGCAAGGGAATTGGATCTAGGGAGCAGCTAAGTAGTCTGTTTACATTGCAAGGCTAAGTCTATCTTTAGTGGAGCTTGCTGCTGCACTGACCAAGTAAAATTTAATTATGTGACATAGAAGCCCTTGTAGGAAAGCATTGACTTAATACTTTCCTATGGGGAAAGAGTGAATGCGCTCAAGGCACTTGCTAAGCATGTGCATTATGTATTCAGTGCACTTCTATAAAGAGCATTGAATTGGCCTATCGCAGAGGAAGGGGTGGATCTTCCCACTAGGGACAGGGGCACTATAGCTTTAGGAATAAAAGATTCTATTGCTAACGCTATAGTATTCCGTTAAATGCACCAGGGAGTCAGTAAATTGTAAATGCAGGGATTAAGAGAGTATAGAGTGTTCTTCCAGTGTGTTTACCTCTGCTATATCACAGTTTCTTGGCATAAATTTTCCCAATTAGGTTTTCACCACAGTTCAGTGAGAACTTACCTAGAGAATATTGAATTATAAAAATAAATTGTGGACTATATTGTGCTGATAAAAACTAGCTTTGTTTTTTTATTTTAAGTGTAGAATAAAACATACGTATTCCATGTCATTTATGGTTAGCTTTATTTTATGTTCATATAGTATCTTATAAAGGCCCTAATTTAATATTTTTGGATAAGCTTTTCACATTATTTAATATTTTGAAAAAAAATAATTTTAATAGCTAATCCAAAAGTATTAAATCAAGTCCAAAGTATGATACCAACTCACAGCAAATTGTAGTTAAAAAAAACTGAATTGGAAAATGTAAAAAAGTCTCCCTTCACAAGCTGCAACAGCAGTGCTGTCAGTTCCCACACTTGCCTGATGGGCCCTCCGGACTGTCGGCAGTGCACAGAGGTGAGTATGGAATCCCAGGTGGAAGTTTCCACAGGCCAGAGGGGGCACTGTGCTGGGAGGAACTGCTGGGTCATCTAGAGCAGCGCAGGGGAGAGACAGGAAGAGGAAGCTTAGCTGCACAGAATGTGGGGGTATTGAGGCATCCAGGCAGCTGCTGGTAAGTGTTAGTCAGTGTGTGTAAATTAGTCTGTGTGTGTGTGGGGGGGCAGGGGGATTAGTCTTTATGTGTGTTGGGGGTCAGATTGTGCGTGTGTGGGGGTCAGTCTGTGTGTGTGTGGGGGATGTCAGTCTGTCTGTGTGTGTA
Organism: Pelobates cultripes; assembly: GCA_933207985.1. Taxonomy (NCBI): domain Eukaryota; kingdom Metazoa; phylum Chordata; class Amphibia; order Anura; family Pelobatidae; genus Pelobates; species Pelobates cultripes. The sequence goes on along the minus strand of OW240912.1, from coordinate 234,798,302 downwards.
TTGGACAGTCTGTGCATGTGTATAGGTCATTCAGTGTGTGTGTGTGGGGGGGGGTCAGTCTGTGATTGTGAGGGTGGTCAGTCTGTGTGTGTGTATAGGTCAGCCTGTGTGTGGAGTGGGGGGGTCAGTCTGTGTGTGTGGGGTGGGTCAGTCTGTGTGTGTGGGAGAGTCAGTCTGTGTGCGTGGGAGAGTCACTCTGCATGTGTGTGTGGGTCAATCTGCATGTGTGTGTGTGGGTCAGTCTGTGTGTGGGGGTGTCAGTCTGTGAGTGTGGGGGGCAGCCTGTGTGTTTGGGGGTGTCAATCTATCTGTGTGTATTGGTCAGTCTGTGTGTGTGTGGGGGTAAGTGTGGGGGGCAGTATGTGTGTGTGTTGGAGGGGCTCAGTCTGTGTGAATGTCAGTTTGTGTGTGTGTGGATGGGTGGGTCAGTCTATGTGTGTGTGGGGGGGGTGAGTCTCTGAATGTGGGATGGTTCAGTCTGTGTGTGGGGGGGTCAGTCAGTGTGTGTGTGGGGGGGTCAATGTGTGTGTGTGTGTGTGTGTGTGGGTGGGTGGGTGGGTGGGGGGAGGGGGTAAGTCTGTGTGAGTGTGTATTGGTCAATCTATGTGTGGGGGGTCAGTCTGTGTGTGTATGGGTCAGTCTCTGTGTGGGGGAGCAGTCTTGAGGTCCATGAGAGATACCTGTCATTTTGTGACCTCCCCTGCACCCATGCTTGTCTGTAGTGAGCTTGTGTGTGTCACTGAGCTTGTCTGTAGTGAGCATGTGTGTGTCAGTGAGCTTGTCTGCAGTGAGCTGTGTGTGTGTCAGTGAGCTTGTCTGTAGTGAGCGTGTGTCAGTGAGCTTGTCTATAGTAAGTTTGTGTGTGTATCAGTGAGCTTGTCTGTAGTGAGCTTGTGTGTGTAGTGAGCTTGTCTTGTCATTAATAAACTCACCCATGGAGGCGGGTCCAGCCGCGACAAAACTGACACGGTGTCAGAAAAAAGGTTTGTAAAAATACCTTTCTCATGCGATCAAAGGAGGTAGATACCTAAACATGCACTCACTGACAGGCACACAATCTCTGACAGAGGCACACACATTCTGACAGAAATACACTGACAGGCATATATTCTCTAACTGATACACACACACTCACAGACACACACATTTGTTCACACACTTACAAATTGCTATTTTTATTTTAATCCACCCAGCTTCCCTACCTTTGGGACAGCTGAGTGGATCTTTTCCCTGGTGTCCAGGGGCTCCCCTCTAATCTTTCTGCAGTTTCTGCACACTCTCTGTAGTGATGCCCAGGCCAGAGTGACGTCATGTCACTAAACAGCATGCGAGGGAGCAGAGAGGAATTGCAGGAAGGTTACTGATCCCCGCGGCGGCCAGCTTCAGTGTTTCCTGCGCGGCTTAGCAAAGGGCTGACAAATCACAGGCGCCAGGGAGAAATATATATACACGTTTTATAACTGCCCCCATACTTTTGTCCTTGGCCCCTCATGTGCCACCCCTAAATATGAATCCTGGAGATGCCACTGGCATTGTGGCAGGTTTATGCAATGCATGATCATATACTTTAACGAAAAAAACATTATTTTTGACTAGGTTAGTTGTTTGTAAAAAAAGGTAACTGTTGCAATCTATGATCTTTTAAATTGCTGTTTAGTGAATGAGTGAGTGCGCTGGATCTTGTATGTTATACATCCTATGACATCATCATACACTATAGTGGCTTGCTTTTCTCAGTGGACATACGAACATTCTCGTATGAATGAAGTCAATTAATTCCCAGACTTTTTAGGTTTGTTCTTTATATTTTAACTTGTGTCCTATGCCAACACTAAACATATAAAAAGTATTTTGACTGCACAGTGGGCTGTACAAGGATACATAATTTATTGCAGACTCATTTTAATGCAAATGTGTATTTTCTTTTCATGTGGGAACAAAAGATTCCCTTGTACCAGTGAGCACCAGCCTTTTAGCATTGAAGCAATGATTATAGCATGCCGTGAAAACTGCAAGGAGAATAGAACAAAGAGCTTTTAACAGCTACTAAGATCCAGTACTCCGCTCTAAAAAAAACAGCCATTTTTAATTTCCTCTTTCTGGCAAATTTAAAATGTAACAATAACATCACGTGGAATAAAAAGAGCAGATCATTAAGAAAAAGAGAATCATTCTTTCATCAGGATAAAATGTTCATAAACTAGAATTGTGTGCTAAAGCAGTCATATAAAATAAAAAGAATAAAAATAGCAATGGATTAAAATGATGTAAAATAATGATTTAACATTTGTAGTATCTTTTAGGGTGCTTACTCTGATAATTCAAAGGGTATTTTATATCTAAGGCCAGAGTAGACAAACTGAAATCATAGCTGAATTTTTCCAGTTAGACTATTTTGACCTTAAATTTGAAATTCACTGAATTAAAAAGTATATCATTACTAAGTGGTCTGTTTGCTAAACAGTGAGTGGTAGTGAGCACACAGGAATGTATAGAAGTTAGGCCAAAGTAGCTGCGTTGTAACCAATGTATATATTTTAAAAAAAAGAATTGACACTAACACAGTTAGATAAAGACATGTCCTCATAAAACATATGAGTGTCAACAAGGTTATACAGTACATGTCAAAGTTTCTGCACAATTTGGAAATTATAGAATGGTACATGTAGAACAGCTCAAAAGCACAAAATGTATACCACTGGAGCAAACAATTAGCAGCTGCACTTAGGCCAAAATACTGTAGTAAATAAAGAAAACGAAAATAGGGACATAATGCAAAAGTGGTGAGTATACTTTTGTAACATATGCTCTCAGGAACTCAAATTCACCCAATTCCCGACTCTGTGATATTGCTCAGCCTCTCTGGCCAGAGTCCTGTACACCCGGACCCATGAGTCCTCTCTTCCACTGGCCCCAGGTCAAAATATGAGCAGGCCCATGATGCTCACAAATCTGTTCACTCTTGGTACACAAATCTGCTTCCCAGAACAGTCCAACAAGGCCAGTCCTCCGGGGGCATGAGTGGTCCAGAAGACATGTCACTCTGGAGGTAACCACTCCCTGGGCTTGGGACTTGTATCAGAAAAGCGCTTTGATCTGTAGGCTGGTTCCATTGTAAAGCAGGGGAACCCTGGACTACCTGTGCCCAAAATCGGTTCCATAGTGTGTTGAAAGCTTTGTTAAAGGCCTCCATCCATGCGAGCCGCTGTAAGAATGTTCGCTGGAAAGCAACAGGCAAACAGGCACTAGTTGAAAAAATACCCAGGAAGGATCTCTAACAGCCATCCAAGGAGTGGGCAGTGAAGTTATCACTAGGCTGTAATGTAAACACTGCATTTTCTCTGAAAAGACACTGTTTACAGCAAAAAGCCTGAAGGTACTGATTCTGCTCACCAGAACAAATTCAATAAGCTGTAGTTGTTCTGGTGACTTTAATTATTTTACACTGTGGAACAAAATTATGTGAGTGGATTTCTGGTAAGGAAGTGTGTGTATTGCTGTTTGCTGTTTAGAAGATGTTTAGGGTGTTAGGAAGTGTCAACTAACAATTTTGATCAAATTTAGTCGATTAATACTGGACTAAAACTAAAACAATTCACATGACTAAAACACGACTAAAACTAAAATGTTTTTTTTGTCAAAAGACTATGATTAAAATTTGTCGCCAAAATTAACACTGGTGTTAGGAGCATAGGTTAGTGCGCTAAACTTGTGGGGCGACTGCACCTTTCTGCTTTTTCCTTTATGTTGGATAGCATTCTAGAGACAGAAAACAATGATTTGTGAGTTATACTAAATCCCCTGCTATGCCGGTTACTTTGCTAGCACAAAACAGGTAGGTTTTCAAGCAGCGGGGTTTGCTCTGTTTATGTGCCATATAAAGATAGTTAAGCAGACAGGCAGATATACAATACATTCAGTATACCATTGCCACCTACAATTTATTTTCAGAGCAAAATGTATCTTTTCAATTTTGTATTTTTAAAAAATATATATATTTTTGCAGTGCATGAAAATTTCAATGGATCTCGTAGTGCCACAACAGCGATAACAAGCATGTATTAGATTACAGAAAAGTACAAATTGCATAAAATATGCAAATGCTTCCTAAAATGCTTCCTAAACTATAATGTTGTGTGGCAACTTGAGGGTACAACACAATTTTGTAATTAAGGTAAAAATCAGGCTAGACAAACATGTTGTAGGATTAGTAAGATTTTCATACATATAAAAAGAAAAAGGCAAGACATGTAGATTACTGAAAGTTATGTGCTAAAGTACAAGAGTAACAGGCAGTGTATGAGAGCCACTGGACGCCCACGCATTCAGGTAATGGCATTCCGCTCTGCAATATGCATGTGCAATAGGGTGAGAGAAATCATAGGTAAATGGAAACAAATCATAAGAGTATAAGAGCAAGCAGTACAACAAGTATTAAAGGTGCATTATATGCCGAACACCAACAATATGTAAGCCACCGTTGTCAGGTGAATAACAGGCAGCAGACACAGTATCTGACTCAACCTATCCCTATCAGTGGCTGAAGTGGTGCGTGTACAGGGGTTATCAGGTAGTGTTTTGCTGAAGTACAGCAGATCAGGGTTCTTCCTTTGCCCCAGGCCTGTGTGAGAGCCAGCATCCTTAGTCCATGGATTCGGGAACCCACATGAGCCAAGTCCTTCCCACTTCCAGGGTAAACAGAGGACACTGGTGGTGTACGCTGTTTTTGGCGAGTAATCCTCCCTTTGGTGGTTGATGCACGGAGGCAGTGCCTCGGGGGGCTCTCGGCCCAGGCAGGGGTGCGGCAGAGTTACCAGGTGCTTGCTGTGTAATAGTGTCCAGGAGAGGTTTGCCCTGCTCCGACTGCTTGCAGAACTCCACTTCTTCCAGCCACTTAACTAGGGTCATCCACTCGCGCTTCAGAATCCACAGCCAGAAGCTGTGAAATATTTAATCTAGGCACTGCATTGTGGATTTGGTTGAGCCATGGTACGGCGCGTGCAGGCCCTATTCATCCGGCTGAGAGGCAGGTGCCGTGTGCACCGTGTGCCCAGTTGGGACAGGGATATCCCCCACCGGTCCAAAGAGCGCGGCAGGGTCAAACAGTGCATCCAGGAGTGAAAAGATCGTCCACTTCTCCCCAGCTTCCTCCACTGTAGGCCGCAGCAGGGTGACTGGGGCTCAGCTGAACAAAGATCGCGATTCCAGGGTCTGAGTAGTTCTCGGATCAGGATAGTGCCTTTTAGCTTTAGTTGCTGCTAAATTACCAAGATTATCCTCACAAAATCAGCGCGGGAAACGGGAGCTCGAGCCCAGCACGTCTGCCCTGCACAGAAGTCAGGCTTCGCTCCCGAGCAAAATGTCATTGTTCTCAAAAATGTAAACCTATTTGTTGATGGCATTTATAGTGTTTTTTTGGGCAAAAATCTTTGGTAGCAGTATGTTAAACCATTTCTGAGCAGTTTCACAAACCCTGGTGGTGTTATTCACTAAACATCGGAAAGACAAATGAAAGCCAAATGTGGTCGGAATTTGGCCCAAGTGAATCTGCAACAATCGCCAAGATGCATTTGGTGTCCAGATTAAAATCAGTGCTTTCACATCTAAATCCTATATGAAGTATGGGATTCAGAGGTTTCACAAAGCACCGGTTTGAATCCAGTAGTATACAGTGTATGCAAATTATCATTCACAGCATTCGCAGCCTGCAGGAAATAGTTTTTAAAAAGCCCTCTGCTGTGCAAGGTTTAATTGCTAGATAGTGATAAAACACGTAATGTTATGGCGCTGAATTTAAAACTATAATATATACTAATAAGCTGCACTATATATCGTGAAAAGGCTCAATCACCTATATTAGAACAATTTAAGAATAAAGTGCGCTGTGCCTTTAAGACTCAAAATATTGCCTTAACCCCGTTTACTTTTTTCGAAAGGACGTGCATTCAGGAACAATTCCCGAAAGGCCTCATTACCAATTTATACGCACATCTCAGTACGACTACATCGGAATGGGGGGAGCTTCATTACACGACGCAATGGGAACAGGACCTGAATGAGGAATTGGAAGGCGTTGAATGGCAGGAAATCTGGGAAGCAGCGGCGACCTCTTCTATTTGTGTCACTTTTCAAGAGCAAGCCTACAAGACTATGTTCAGGTGGTACGCTACTCCAGCAAAGCTTTGTAGGATGCATAAAATGGCTACGGATGTTTGCTGGAGAGGATGCGGCCAGAAGGGAACGTACATACATATGTGGTGGGTCTGTCCAGAGGCACAAAAATTTTGGAATCAGGTCGCCGTTCTATTGGGAAACATCTTTGGTAGGGTAGTTAAGCCAGATCCATGGGTGTTCCTTCTGGCCAGGTCTATGGAGAACTGGTCCAGATCGGAACAAAATTTGCTCCATAAGGTAACCCTTGCTGCCAGGAGGGCCCTGGCCCAGGTGTGGCTACAGGGAGAGACTCCCCCTCTTGATGTGGTAATACAAAAGATTAAAGACACTTACCTCATGGACGAGTTGACTGCTCGGGTCCGGGGCACTAGAAAGAAATTGGACAAAATTTGGGGCCCGTGGATAGAAAGCGGGGTTGGCGATTAGGGGGAAGGGGGACGGGCTCGTCTCCTTCATACCCCAACATACCTCTGCTGACTCTGGGGGGGATAGCACCTCTATAGTTCCATTGCTTAGTTGGTCCTTTTGGTCCCCACTGAGGCGCCTACGGTCTATAGTTCTCCTCATGGGCTTGGAGGTCCATCCTTAGGCTTTGCAGGTTTGGCTGCACAGCCGACTGGTCGAGCTAGCATTATTGCCAATTCTTGGAATACCACCAGCATACTCCCTCCCTCTCCTATTCTCCTCTTATTTTCTACTCTTATGGTACTTTCCATACGGTTAATCTTCTTTTTTTCCACTTCCTTTTATCTCTTTTTCTTTTTCCCTTATTTTTACTTCCTGTCTGGCTACTGTCCAGTGATCACTTAGCTAACATGAACCTTTTTGGGTTGAGGCGGGCTGTGGGGCCTTTTTTGGCGGAGCGCTAGTTAAATGGTACTACAATATTGTTGACCTTACACGTTAGATATGCATATGATAGTTTGGTTTGACGCCTACTATTTATTAAAGGTTAAGGTGGAATGAAGAAACGAGCTGCCATTTAGTCAGACAGGATTCTGTATATTATATAATATAAAATCGATTGGAGGCTGCAGTAGACAGATAATAATGGTTGGAGGACGTATGTCATACTCAGTGAACATGTTTGGTTGTAAGGGCAGCTAATCATGTTGTATTCTGATTAATATCGAATATTGTTTGTGATGTTTGTCCTCTTATTGCATTGTAATGATTGTTTTGCTGTGGTATCTAATCTTGTTATAAATAAAGAATTTAAAAAAAAAAAGACTCAAAATATTTATAAACCGTGAAAATAATTTGTGCAAATAAAGTGATCAAGTGCATCAATGTGCAACTCACTTAAACATATATATGCAAATTGTGCAAACAAAATATTTCTTTGTGCAACCAATTATGTGCAAAGAAACAATACTTAGCTTTCCTAATTATGGAATATGCTTTAGGGCTTCTGTCAGCAACAGACATGGCCTGATGAAAGCTCCGTAATGGAGCTGAAACGTTGATGTCATGTTGAATAAAGAAGAATAACTTGAAATTCCTTGGAGTGCCGGTATTCCCTTTGTTTATATTGCTAAGCTACCAGAGCACCAGGTACCATTATATCTTGGCTGGAGTGCAAGGGCTTTTCATTTTGTAAATATATATATATACACAGACTAATACACGTTTTATAACTGCCCCCCCTTTTTGTCCCTGTCCCGCCATGTTCTCTTCGAAATATGAATCCTAGAGACGCCACTATACACAGGTAACTTTTTTCTTAGTCTTTTATTGTATGTATTGTGCCTGATGTGTACTATAGTCATTGCTGCCGTCCAGGAGTATTACGAGTCTGAATGCAGGACTTATTTTTGTGTATTAGTAATTTCCTCCCAATACAACCATAAAACAGTTGGTTATTTTGCTCTAATATGGCGAATTTGTCCACAGGGTCACACCTACTGCTCCCTGTCCACAGGGCCGGCGCTACCATTAGGCAGCCAGGTGGCCGACTTAGGGCGCTCTAGCCCAGGGGCGCAAATATCCAGTTGACTGGCAGGAGAGAAGTGCATAGCACTTCTCTCCTGACAGTCATTTCCTGTAGTGTGGCTGAGCGCCAGTATCTCCGCTTCCCGGGGCAGGAGGAGAGGGCTCGCGAAGGAGCTCCGATCCAAATCTGCTTTTCCTGTATAGCTCCCTCGCACGCCCTGTAGAGGTCCTGGGAGCCGGAACGTGACATCATATTCCGACTCCCAGGCACCACTGCCGGGCACACAATGGAGCTATACAGGAAATGCAGATCTGGATCGGAGCTCCCTCAGAGGAGCACTGCGACAGCCGACTGGACCCCATGCTGTGTGTTTACTCCAGTTCTCCATGAGGTAGGGAGACTGGGTGGATTGAAAAAAATGTGTGTGTTGCCCTGCTCCCTCAATACGGTTACTATCCCACCACAATATCCCCTATTCCCCCCTCCCACCATATCCCCTGCCCCCGCAATACTGTTACCTTCCACCCCCACAATAGCCCCAGTCTCCCATAATGCTGCCCTGTCCCTCAAAACTGTGCTGATCCCCCCCAGCAGAGCCCCAGTCCCCCAAAATACCGCCTCTACCCCATACGGTTCATATCCCCCCAACATAGCCCCAGCCCCCCATAATACTGCCCCTATCCCTCTTCCCACCATAGCCACTGTCCCCCCACAATACTGTCCCTATTCCTCCTCCCAACATAAACCTAGTCCCCCACAATACTGCTCTACCCCTTACAATACTGTCCCTATCCCCCTGCCACTAAAGCCCCTGTCCCCCACAATACTGTTCCCTTTCCCCCACAATAGCCCCAGTCCCCCATAATGCTGCCCTGTCCCTCAAAACTGTTCTGATCCCCCCCACCATTGCCCCAGTCCTGCACAATGCTGCCATACCGCTCCTGCCCCCCATACTGTTCTTATCCCCTCCTGTCCCCCACAATACTGCCCCTGCCCTCCCACTAAAGCTCCAACCCCCACAATACTGTTCCGATCCCCCCACCATAGCTCCAGATCCCACAATACTGTTTCTATCCTCCCCCCACCATAGACCCAATCCCTCACAATACTGTTCCTATCCCCTACCACTAACACCCCAATCCCCCAAAATACTGCCCCAATCCCCCCATACTAAAGAATCAATATGCGACAATACGGCCCCTGCCCCCATCACAATAAAGCCTGAATCCCCCACAATACTGCCCCTATTCCCCCCTCGATAAAGTCCCTATCCCCCCCACAATATTGCCTCTATTTCCCAATACTTTACTATTCCCATCTTCCCTTGACTACAGCCCCTGTCCCACACACAGTACTGACCTTATCCGCCTACTAAAGCCTTATTGTACAGCGCTACATAATTTGTTAGTGCTATATATTTTATAATAATAATGCCTGTGTAGCCAAAAATTCTTTCACCGCCCCTGCCTGTCTAGTAACTCCTCAGTAGTAATAAAACATACCAAAAGTGCATGTTATCAGGATTTAAACTTAAAATGCATATATCTCATTAACATTAGAAGGTCCTCAAACACACCAATATTAGTCATTTGCCTAGACCACGGATAGGTAACCTTCAGCACTCCAGATGGTGTGGATTACTTTTCCCCTGATGCTTTGTCAGTATTATGGCTGTAATAGTGTTATGGGAGATGTAATTCACATGTTATCTACCCCTGGCATTGACCAACATTAAATAGGTCATTGGTGTCTAAACTGCAAAAATATGATGGTTTAAAATATAATGATGGGGATCCAATGCAACCAGGAGAGACACTTGCATTATCTGCTCATTCGTGAGCAGACGCTATCTTCAGGTGAGCATTGTTTAGTTCTGTGGGTAAAAAACACATGTACACCGGGTAAGGACATTGTTGTCCACATTTTATGTCTGTAACAACATTATTTTAAACTTCAGTTATAATCTGCTTTATTTAAAATTTTGCTTGTGTTCCTGTAAAATGCTGTGGTATTAAGTTGATGTCCTTCCTTAATTTTTTACAGGTTCTCCCCTCAAACAGGGTTCCACCTCATCAGCTGGTCCTGAAAAATCAAGCTCAAAGATCACTGAAGTAGGGGATGAGTTCCTAGGAGACTTTGTAATTGGTGAGCGTGTATGGGTCAATGGAGTTAAGACTGGAGTCGTACAATACTTGGGAGAAACCCAGTTTGCCCCAGGGCAATGGGCAGGAGTTGTTCTCGATGACCTTGTAGGAAAAAATGATGGGTCTGTAAGTGGAGTTCGCTATTTTGAATGCCAACCGTTACAAGGGATTTTTACACGGCCTTCTAAGTTAACTCGACAGCCTGTAGCAGATGGTACTGGAAGTGACTCTCATTCTGTGGAATCCTTGACAACTCAGAACTTATCCCTGCATTCTGGAACTGCCACACCACCCCTGACTACCCGTATTGTGCCTTTGCGGGAAAGTGTGCTCAACAGCGCCATTAAGACAGGAAATGAGTCAGGATCAAATCTCTCAGACAGCGGGTCAGTTAAAAAGGGAGACAAGGATCTACGGACTGGAGATCGTGTTTTGGTAAGTTATATTTTAAAAAATGTATCGTGTAGTAACAAGTGCAATTCTCAAGGAACTTATATCTCAGTATATATCAATGTTTGGTGTAAGATCTTATATAGCATTACCATTATCTTCTTTGGATAGAACTAAACTATTTGATAATCAGTCTGCTACCCAAAAGACCACCTACTCAATTTGGACAATTATTCTTTACAATCTTTTAGTAGAAGAAAATATATATAAATATAAATAAATATATTAATTAGTAACCTTTGTAAGCATTTCAGTATTAATAAAAGAATGACAATTTCTTTGAAAGGAGCACTATTACTTTAGGAATACAATCTTGTATTCCTAACACTATAGTGTCCCTGTCCCTCGCTCTACATAATTCTCAACCCCTTTCCCCTCCCCCCTAAAAAATAAAACAATAAGAGATTTACAGACCTAGCATCGAGGCTCCCTCAGCATGGTCTCCTTCATGATGGTCTGTTCCTGGACCAGTTTTTAATAAACTGCAATATCTTAGATTGCAGGTTTAAGGTGACATGGATTCTGCACTCAATGAGATTAAGTGGTCTTTGTGACTATAGTGTCCCTTGAAGGAATCACATTTTTTTGTAATTCTGTAAGAATCAAGCATAAAAAAAACTGTAAGCAGAATAAAAAAAATATCAATGTACACTATAGCTAAACCCTTTATTTTGTATTCCTATCACAGCCTTCACTGATTCACAGTGTCAAGCAGACACAGAAAATTACAATGCTCGCCAAACACAAATTTTCCTACATTAAACAGCCTAATTAGTATCATTTTCTCAGCTATTATAGCTGTCAGCAAATACAAATGCTTCATTTATAATTTTATAAAAGCAAAGCATCATTGAAACCCAAAATAAGGTAATGTTGGAAAAAGAAAAAAAATCCTTTATTCCCTGATATTTTGTCTTTCTGGCCTTGCCCGTGTCCATTCTCCTTGTCTGTTATTCATTTTGCTCCAGCAGTCAGTAATACTTAATTGCTCTGTAAGGAACATTGAAATGGTGTCTGGGTGCATCCAAATTACTCAAACTACCAAAAATGCTTTACTCATTACTGGCAGGAGGAGCAAGCATTTTCATTGCTATGACATCTGTATTTATTACTACATCTCCAATACAGATATTTTCTGGAGGGAAGAAAAACAGGAAACAGAGGAGCAAAGGTTAAATGAACAAATTTAAGAGATACTGTATACATTAGACTTCTAGTGGTTGTAAGTGGTCTTGGCATCATGATGAAATGCTTCTCATAAAAATATATTAAATTCAAGGCTTCTCTCTGAGACACACCTTGGATGGGCAAAGTGTGGAAATTGCAGCAATGTGCTCAGTCTCCCCGAATGCTTCTCTATGAGAATGATTGGATTGGATGAAAGTCATAACAACTGATGACTTAATTGGAAGAGGGGGAGCTGCTTCCAGTTTTGAAATAAATGTAGGTTTAATGGGACCAGTAATCAAAACTAAACAAGGAACACTTTAACATTAAAAAATACATATATATTTTTTTATAAATGGAAAAATAAATAAATGTATTCTACGATTAGCATGTTCTTTTAACTTGTGTGGCACAATGACAAGTGGGAAGGGGTAGATATATAAAGATGCTATACACCTATACCATGTAATATCACCTTTTATCTCTCCATAATGGAAATATTTGTGATAATGTTGTTCCACCAAAAAACAAAACAAAAAAAAAAACCTGCCAATGACGTTAGAATATAATAAAGATTTTGAAATAAAGTTTCTTTTGTGAAAAGGGTTGTTTAAAGGAGCAGGTACACCAGCATCTCTAAGCATGGTTTGTCCTCTACATTTTACATATTTTGTGTATATGTAAAACAAAAAATATAAAATTTTAGCTGCTTTAATCCCTGTCTCTGACTTATTGTTTTCTTGCACATTTCTGATATTGTCCTTTGTTAAAATCATTCTCACTGAAGTTATAAAGAAAGCCTTCTCTTCCTATTGTCAGTATGTAACTTGCAGAAAATTTGATGAAATACTCCTTCAAACAAAAGGTTTCTTTATTTTCTTTTTCTGTGTGACAGCCCAGTGACAAGTCAGTGTGTATCTGTCTAGAATTGGGAACATTCTATTTTCTTTATAATGTGCTCAATTGACTAGGAGGCTGGTCATGTACAGATAATAGACGTGGATTTGTGTGACTAGTCTAGGATTACTTGGAATGCACGCACATAGTATACAACAAAGCTAATGTTTTCCTATTTGTTGCTTATGTACCAGCATTAAATGGGTACACTGGGCTTGAAGCCAATGTATATGCATTTTATTTATACATGTGCATCTTATTGTCTTGTTGTGTTTGTATATTTCAGTGGTTGTCTATAAGATGCATTCAAAAAATGGCACAATTTTGATCTTGAGTTTCCAAGTATAGGAAAAATGATAGTGAACCTTTCCAGTGACACTTTATCTTGCATGTGTCTGTTTATAATTGGATGATTTATTGTGGTGTTAAATCAGCAAACTATATTTTACAAAACATGCGGCACAAACACATCACATCACAAAAACAAACTGAGTTCTCTAAGAACATAAGCAACTGCAATGTTGTAAGGCAGAGACCGAAAACTATTGGTATAATTTACTATTTAATTTTTTAGTTATACAAATGTCTCACCAGAACTACTCAGTAAAATGTGCATAAAATAAACAACATCTGTAAATCAGGCTCCCCACTGCAAGACATAAAACTGTGGCTTCTTCGTGGCAGTTTGCAAATGCAGATGGAGACCAGAGCTTTTCAATCACAAGCAGTTTAAAAACAGATAATTTACAAAATGGCCCAAACATAAATGTATAACCCAAACAAATATATTAATACTGTTTGGGGTCATATAAGTCATACATTCAAATAATTCTGTATACAGACATACCTCGCTAATATGTCAGGTTAGGTTCCAGCTACTGCATATAAAAGACTTAATACATGTTCACACTACCACATAACACATACCACCCAATACATACCTCTAAATAAACTACCACATACCTCCCAAAACCACCCAATACATACCTCTTAATACACTACCACATGTGTAGGCAACCTTTGGCACTCAGGATGCTGTAGACCACATCTCCCTTAATGCACTTACACCCATAATGCTGGCAAAGCATCATAGGAGGTGAAGTCCAAAACATCTGCAGTGCCAAAGGTTGCCTATCCCTGCACTGCCACATACCTTTAGAATTGGGATGGGTGGGCAGAGTTCTGAGGGGGCATCACCAGTGAAATGAGACGCATTACTAGCGGCATCCACAATGGGCAGTTACGTTTGGAAAAGGGTCGAGCTTGCCTACTGACAATCTGGCTAGCTGACCCCAGCATTGGGGACCATGCAGAGAGCATTGCTCCTTGCATGGTCCTAGTGCCCAATTCACAGCGTGAGTGCGTCTCTATTGATGTGCTCGTGTTGTGCTGCCTGGGGAGAATTCTCTGGTGTCCCCAGATGCGGTACACCAAGGAACTACACGGTGGGACAGGACCCCATAATCATGACTGTCCCGCCAAAAGCAGGACAGTTGGGAGGCATTCTTTTTAAAGTTATTGTGCAATTAACCGACATTTACTCTATGGTAATACAATATGTTATTAATTACACAATAACTTTATTAAAAAAAATATAAAAAAGTACAAATAATATATGAAAAATGCGACCACTGTACGTATTGCTATCTTAAAATAGTGGTGATACATGCTCTGAATATAATTGAAAAGGTCTGTGTAATGCAGTAATGCAAAGTACTACAACACATTTAAAAAGGTTGTAGTACTTTGCATTACTGCATTACACAGACAGTACCCTGTTGTAAAGAATATAAATGCATTTACAACAGGCATGGGATTTCAGTGTGAAACAGATGATGAAAAAAAAAATTCTTGCAAAACTTCTGGGACGCTTGTGGGAAGATTGACTGTGATATTGCATTGGCATTGATGAATGACATCTTTGTTTATAGCTTGCCAACTATATGTTCTAGTAGAGATTATTTAACTTTTGTTCTAAATGATGTGTCCTGCTTGTGATGAATGTTGATTTTGTTATGTAGGACACTTTAACGCGTGGCATTGACAGTAAGATGTAAAGGTCCTTTGGGAGAAACAGACTTGTAATTACATGGCATTCAACATATCTTGTCATCTCATTCCGACCAGATCACGTCTTGCTAAAAATATTTTAGGTCCTGTCAACAGCTTATTACACTCAAGTATATATTACAAATCCCATCCCTGAGTGAGTTTCATCCTTATCACTTCCAACAAAGCCCATATTTTACAGGAAAAGAATACAATTTCCAGTGACGTTTCTTTCTCCCGTGCGTGTAAATATGTATTGTGTTATGTGTGACATGTTTTATGATCCCTTTTCATGTAATGTTATTTATTTGGACCGTATGATCCTTGGCGGTAGTATGACCTCATTAGACACATCAGAAAGCTTTGGGGATTACAGTGTTTACATATTTCTGTAGATATTTAACTTTTGAACTGTATGTTGCAGATAGCTTATTGAAACTGCCAGCATTTGTTCAGTTGCAGCTATGCTTGTTGTCTCTAAACCCTCATTGTATTCTCATTCATCTTTGTCAATATAATTATAGTATATATTTCTCTACTAAAGCATTAATCTCAGCTATGTTACCCTACAGCTACAGCTCTTATTTTATCTCATGTATTATAAATTATAACCAAGATTTGGGCAGAAGCAAATGTAATCTAAAAATGTTTACTTCTTATGTTACTATGGAATGTAGTTGGCTGATAAAGTCACACCTGGGAATGTATGACCTTCTGTCTCCATACTGATACAGAATCAGGCTGATTGTTCATGGTGACACAGATAAAGCTTTGTATTTTTGATAAAGCAAGTACAGACGAGACATCCAGCAAATGTATAACGAACTTTGGTTATCAGTAAATACAGGGTGAGATAGGAATATAAGCTGTCTTCAAATATGTATACCACTATGGAGAGGTCAAAGGTTTTCTCTGCAAGCTGGGATACTCCAAAGTCGATGCTGATTGTTCTGTTATGCTGTGGGAGAAATAGGAAATATACAGAAAAAAATACCGGGCAGCAGTAAACTAATGACAGGAAAAAAACTGAAAGGAAGAAATTATTAAATGAAAATAAGTCTAATCAAAACAGGGTGAAAAACATATGAAACTGATGTGAAAATGTGTGCTTAGTGCGTGTCTTTAGTACAATCACCTGACTACCAATTCCTCCTGAATTGTTAAAGGGATTCTCCAATGTCTGGAAAACAAACCCATTTCCCTGGAACTAGAGAATCCTGGAGTGCCCCCTCCCTCCCGCCCCTCAATCCCACATCGCTGATGCCAGCCGTCGGGGGAGACCTAACGCACATGCGCGGCAATGGCCAAGCGTGCATTAGACCTCCCCATAGGAAAGCATTATTTAATGCTTTCCTATGGGGAAAATCTGATGCTGGAGGGCAGACTTAGAGCTGCAATGTAAATATTGCAGTTCTCTGAAACTGCAATGTTTTACATTGCAGCACTAGGTGCAAAAGGGACACAGCACTCAATTCGATTAGCTGAAGTGGTCTGGGTGCCTACAGTGTCCATTTAAGTAGAGATCCAAGATGATGGTGTAATTATTTAGTCAGTCTATCTCTCTAAAGAGGTAATTTGCAGGTTAAAACATAAGTAGGAAGTGATTAATTGCACAAATTCTGATGGTAGAGTCCTCATTAGTCCTTCACTTGTACTTGCCATTCCTCTGTCAATCTTAAATTAAATCTAAATATATGTGGCAATTTATTTTCAGATTGTGTTGAGTATACATTGCATGCCTCCCAGCATTTCAAAAGGACAAAGAGAGACACTTTAAATTTATGGGTTTGAGTGGAGGATTGGCCAGTGAGGGGTTTGAGAAATTTTAGGTTAAAGGGACACTATCGTCATCCAGACCATTTCATCTCATTGAAGTGGTCTGTGTGCAGTGTTCCTGTCCCCTTAGTTCTGCAATGTAACAGATTGCAGTTTCAGACAATCCCTGGATATGGGGCTCTCTTGCTAGATCACTACAACAGGAGTAGGGGACTGTGTAATATTAGTGTTATTCTTCAATTTTAAGTTTATTTCAGGCAGCTGCTTTGAGAAGCATCTACTTATTGTAAAAAGATTAGTTGTTTAAGTGCCTTCAGGTGACTGTCGAATGCTAGGGAACAGAACAGTGCTGTACTCCCCTCTATTAAGTTAGGTAGCATGGCAGAATCACTAGTCTATGCTTGACTCCAGCATGTGCTTGTTTCTGGCTATGCTTTCATCGAGGTCCCAGGGAGCATCAGCAGAATGCTATTAACAGGTAGAAAGGAGGGTCATAACATATCCCCACTTCTCTCTTAGTATAGCGGTCATCAAGTTTTCTTTTGGGTTTAAACCCTGATGTTTCTGGAACCCTGCAGGTCCCGTGACAACTGTCATGGTGTTGTGCATTTTTTAAAATAAAATACATAATCATGCCATGCCCAACAGTTATTGAGTTATGAGTTTGTTTTTAATATCTTCTCTTTGAATCTCACTGTTGTATGTACATTCAATATGTAACAGTTAAAAATAAGATAATGTAGAAATAAATTTTTTTAATAAAAATAAAAAAACATATATATTTTTTAAAACTTTATTTTTGGCACATTGCGACATATGCATGACATTATGCATATAGTTGGAGTCACAAAATAAATAAGGAACAATGCTACATACACATAGCAGACAATAATAAATAGAGAGTAAACATGTTGAACTGTAAAAACACACACAAAAAAACCCCTATACAAAATATACGCCATGGAGAATGTATGATAAGGTTCATGGTTATTGCCAAAAAACAAAACAAAGCAAACCGGAAACAGAGGATAGAATTAACAGCTCCTAAAATAAAAAAGTACTTATGAGAAAAGTATACAGGAGCTAGAGAGGAAGGGGTTTGTCAGTAAAACAGGAAAAAGAAAAGCAACAGGTGGAGTAAATTGGGCACACTACAAAGCAAGGTAAGGTTCAGCTTAGCATATTAGATACTCAAGTCAAGTAACTTTGACCCTAGGAGCAGCGCCGGTGCAAGGATTTTTGCCGCCCTAGGCAAAAGAAAGATTCCCCCCCCCGGAACATCGCAATGCCCCACCCATATGAACTAATGCCAAAAGCCTGCAGGGACAAACTAAAGACACCAGAACAACTTTATTAAGCTGCAGTGGTTCTGGGGACTATAGTGTCCATTTAATGTGAAGTAAATTAGAGATTAGTGTCACTAATAATATACTAGATTGCCTACTTACAATCAGATGAGGATGGTGATGGGCTCTGGCTGCAGTCTGGCTCCACTGGTCTGGTGTAGAACAGGATCTCTGGAGGCTGTTTGTAACTGTGGTCACAAAATTCAATGTTCTGGGAGAACGGGAAGCAGCTCCATTTTTTGGGGCCTCTTACATAGCTCAAGGTCTGGGCCCCAGGGCCTGACGGTGAATATGCCCATAAAGCCCACCCATAAGTCCACCTACATGTTCCACCCATGAACTCACAGGGAGTAGAGTGTGTAGTGGATGTGTTATGTGTTACTGTAGAGGATCTAATGTGTGTGCTTACGGAATGTAGTGTATAGGGATACCAGTTTGTGTAGGTGATGCAGTGTGTTTGTGTGTAGTGGAAGCAGTGTGTTTTTGTGTAAGGGATAGTAAGCAGTGAGTGTTTGTGTATAAGGGATGTATTGTGTGTTTCTTGTTGTGTGTAAGGGATGCATTGTGTGAATCTGTGTTTGTATGCATAAGGGATGCAAAGTGTGTTTCTGTGTATGTGTGTTTCTGTGGATGCGGTGTGTGTGTCTGTAAGGGGTGCGTTGAGTGTGTGTAAGAGATGCATTGTGTTTTGCATGTGTGTGTAAGGGATGCATTGTGTGTTTCTGTGTATATGTGCAAAGGATGCATTGTCTTTATGTGTAAGGGTTGCATTGTGTGTTTCTCTGTGTGTAAGGGAAGCATGATTTGTTTCTGTGTGTATAGGGATGCATTGTGTGTGTGTGTGTGTGTTTGTGTGCACGTGGTGTGAAAGAGCTCCCTGTCCCCCTGTCCTATAGAGCTCTCCCTTCCATTCCTTTGAGATCTCCCCTGCCCCTTAGTGGTCTCTCCTCTCCCCCCACCTCCCTTAGTGGTCTCCTTTCCTCCCCGACTTTCCATTAGTGGTCTCTCCTCTCCCCCCACCCTCCCCTAGTGGTCTATCCTCCACCCCCTCCCTCCTTTAGTGGTCTCTCCCTCCCCTACGTTCTCATCCCCCAGCCCTCGTGTTCTCCTCTTCTCCCCCTGTGTTTTCCTCTTATTCCCCCCCTGTTCTTCTCTTCTTCTCCTCCCTGTAATCTTCTCTTCTTCTCCCCCCTCCCTGTAATCTTCTCCCCCTGTAATCGCTTCTTCTCCCCGTAATCTTCTTCTTCTCCCCATAATCTTCTCTTCTTCTCCCCCTAATCTTCTCCACTCCCCTCCCATCAATCTTCTCCCTCCCTCCCTCCTCCCTCCCTCCCTCCCTCCCATCAGTCATCCCCCCTCCCTCCCTCCCAAATCATCTCCCTCCCATCAATCATCTCCCCCATCAATCTCCCCATCAATCATCTCCCCATCAATCATCTCCCCATCAATCATCATCTCCCCCTCCCATCAAATCATCCCCATCAATCATCTCCCTCCTCTCCATCTCCCCATCAATCATCTCCCCCATCAATCATCTCCCCATCAATCTCCTCTCATCTCCCTCCCATCAATCATCATCCCCCTCCCCTCCCAATCTCCTCCCTCCCATCAATCATCTCCCCCCCTCCCATCAATCATCTCCCTCCCTCCCATCAATCATCTCCTCCCATCAATCATCTCCCCCCATCAATCATCCATCAATCATCTCCCATCCATCTCCCCCCTCCCTCCCATCAGCTTCTCCTCACCTCCCCTGCCCTGTAGCATGGCCGAGCTCCTTTCCGGTCCGCGACCCGGCCAGACTGACAGGAAGTGCTGCAGAATTTAAAGGGCAGGCGATGAATAAATAGAGTGATTTGTGCTGGATCCCATGAGTGAGTGGTTGACCTCTTTAGTTCTGTGGTGGTTGAGAGAGAGTCTGGGCTGAGACCTAGTTTTCACAGGACAACATCTTTTTCAGATATGTCAAACACTCGTAGCCGTCTGACGTTGTGTTTAATGATCAGTGATCGTGGAATACCCCAGCAGTATCGCAGGCCACAAGAAAAATGACAAATAGCGTAAGAGGGTGACAGGATCTCTTCCAGAGCCGAGTGGATCATAATAAATCTGATAAAAAGTTATGTTGATCCCCTCAAACTTATAGGGAGTTTTCCCTTTAATAGTGCTTAAAAATCCAGCTTGTCTTGACTATTCTAGAACTTAACCAGGAGGTAGTTTGTTGCTGAGGTCGAAGTGCCTGAGGTTTTGGTAGGCAAAACAAGCCATCTAGGTGTATTCCCTTTACTTTTATGGGGGGGGGGGTTAATAATTCCCCAAAAAGTCAACGTGGTAAATGTGGCCATTTGGCCATGTCTACTTATTATCATATGTTTCCACCGTCATTTATATTGATGTCCTCCAGTAATTGACAGATCTCAGCAGATATATTCTGGCAAAGATTGGCCAGCACGAACTTAAAAATGCCAATGGTCACTTGGAAGGTTTCTCCAGTAACAGGAGGGGGGGGGATCTTGGAGAAGACTTTTCATAGGGTTCATTAGCTGCTCATCAGTTAATTTTGGTTGGGCCTCGTTTCAACCTTTTAAAAACGAATCCCCGTTATCCACAGAATTATGGGGCTGATTCGATTTATTTTTATGTACCATGGCTTTAGGACATCTACAGGTATGAGAACACGTTACAAAATTCAATAATACATACCCAAAGTTCATCAACTAAAAAGATTAGAAATTAAGCACTGCCGCTATGTGACTGTACCACTTGGGTGCTATCTCTGCCTCCCAAAAGAAATTGAATATTTAATTGCAAGTTCATCTTTTATTAATAAAGAATTAACCTTTATTGAAATTCAATGCAACCAGATGCACTTTTGAAAAGGACGGATCCACTGAAGCATGCATTATTCATACTTACTTAATTAGAATATATCCTAAGTAAAGACCAGAAATACATATAATGTACAGCATGGTGGGGGTAAGAATTAAAAATTAAATAAGGTAGGCACACTCAATATACAATATGGGGTTCTCACTCACATAAGGCTTTATCCCCAAAAGCCCAAATACATATAAATAACAATGGAGGAAGGAGCACAACCATCAATAGTAATAAAACAATCTTTATTAAGTGGGTATACTCTATAAAAATATCACATCCAAAATATAGGATCATATCACGCTATACAGCAATGATCAGAACATTTTTGAATATATATATATATATATATATATATATATGTACGCCAAAAGCGTCTTATGTGAATAACAGAGTCTCAATATACAAAAAATAGACAAATGAAATAACAGTCTAATCCAACCCCACAAACATAGACATAAATATACAAAAATATATATAACAATAAGCATACCAGACCTAGTGAGAAGCAGGGACAGAGTCAGTCACAAAAACACCCCCAACATTTCGGCAACAATGCCTTTATCAAGGGAGCATGTTGAGAGAAACTAAATTCTGTTCTTATATACCCAAAGTAAAAAATAAACATAGGAAATACCTGAAAAAAATGGGTGGCCACCCATGATGACTGGGATCCTCCCAACCATGATACACCTGTTCATGATTGTCAAGGGAACCAGAAAGCCCTGACCTATGTACATATCAAAATGCAGGTTCACAAGTAAAATACATAAAGAAAAATACTAGACATACAAATACAAAATCAACATAAAACATGCAGGCAAGATATTAAGTATACATGTAGTGGACATATTAATAGAAACATATTATGAGATAAACAAGAATATAAATATTACATCAGTATTAATATAAAGATATAAAGATCAACTGTCCCAAATGGTATGGCAGTTTGAAAAGGATGAAAAAATATGAAAAAAGAAACAATCAAAAGTAAATGTCACAAAATGCCTAGTGCAGAGATTTGATCTACAAGCTTAAACTGATGCAAAAAAGAATGCAAACATAGATCTGAGGCGTGAGCAGCGTCAAGCGCTTCAAAATCGCCGAACCCGGAAGTAAACTAAATCTGGTGGAACGCACATGCGTTGCAATATAAAAAATATGTCTGTTCGCAAAACAATTTAAGGTACCAGCATCTTAAAGTGACAGAGGGTCATCAAAATACAAAAAAATCAAAACAAATCTAAACCAAATTAGACAATCCATACCCTGCACAGACAATTGAAAAATATCTGTCAGAAACAATACAACATGTATAATGATTAAAGGACCACTATAGTGCCAGGAAAACATACTCCTTTTTCCTGGCACTATAGTGCCCTGAGGGTGCCCCCACCCTCAGGGTCCCCCTCCCGCCTGGGTCTGGGGAGAGGAAGGGGTTAAAACTTACCCTTTCTCCAGTGCCAGGCGGGGAGCTCTCCTCCTCCTCTCCGCCTCCTCTCCTCCCTTTCTTTGAAACTGCTATGTTTATTAAAAAAAGGGTTAACCCTAGCTGGACCTGGCACCCAGACCACTTCATTAAGCTGAAGTGGTCTGGGTGCCTAGAGTGGTCCTTTAAGTAGACATGAATCTTCCATCATGTAGGTCCATAAAAGGGACGAAATTCAGGTGTATATTTCTGAGAGGAGTCCAATCATCGGAGGACCGCCCAGCAGTGAACAACCCAAAAAGGGAGACTAAACTGAAAAAATAAAAAATAAAATCAATGTCAAGAATAGCAAATACAGACATTCACAGGCAAACAAAAAAATAGAAGGAACCACAAAAAGAGGTCCCAATAAGACAAAAAAGAAAAATGATGGACATAGTCCAGAAATGTAAGCAACTTAACCAATTGTATATGACCATATTACCTGAAGGGATTAAAATCACAGTCTTCATTCAACCCATGTGAGAATAATGTATCCAATCGATAAATCCACCGTAGTTCCGCGCGTTTGAGCGAATCTGCAAGGGAACAACCAAAATGAGGAGTCTTGATACGTTCTATAGCCTGAAAACTTAGTTGTGCCACCGAATGGCCAGTGTCAATGAAATGTTTGGCAAAGGAGATATGCCGTTTCTTAGTGCGAATGGTACTTTTATTTTCACCAATACGTACAGTTAAAGATCTGGACGTTTGGCCGATGTATCCCAGACCACAAGGACATTTGATGAAATAAATGACCTGGTCTGTTTGGCAATTAAAAAACTCCTTGATAGCAAATGCTTTCCCTGTTCTGGGATGTGTAAATTCTGAACACGTGATCACATTATTGCAGTTGGCACAATGGCCACATCGGCGCATACCCTTAATAGGTGCCAACCACGTAGTGGATGGTTTAGAGGATATTCTGGCTCTGGAGGGCGATACCAAGCTTTTAATATTCCTCGATCTCTTATAAGCCATGAGTGGTCTCCCCTTGAAGAGATCAGCAATCTCCGGGTCACTCTGTAGAACATGCCAGTTCTTGTTGATTATGTGTTTGACCAAACCAGATTTGGTCGAATATGTAGTGACACATGGAATGCGGTTGGACTTGTTTCTCTTGTTCTTACCCTTGGTCCTCAGTAATGATGTCCTCTCCCGATGTGTCGTTGTAATCACGGGAACGAAAATCTTCCAGCATCTTCCTAGCCTCAGTATCTAAGTTAGCTTCCTGGGATAAGAATTAAACAGATATCTAGATTTTCTCTTTGACTTAATATGTTCTTCCAATCTTTGCCAAATTGAAGTCGAAGGGGTGACAAAATGTCTTCCCTTCTTGTGTTTGGATAATGTTTTGCAAGTCTATGATAGTGAACTATGGGGTTTGAGAGTTTTACTTGAATACATGTGATGTGCAGTTCCAAGCCACTGTACTAAATCACTTTAAAAGATTTCTTAGTTTAAGAGTAATACATATATATATATATATCCATGTGCGGGAAGGAGGGGGATTTTTCTTTGCTCTAGTTAACTAGAGAAGACAAGAAAAAACAAGATCTGCACATTATATAAATGCTCTGAATGCTCTCAGTAAGTTCTTTAAAAAGCAGAAACCAGAGATAATTAGATAATTGGGGAAAAGTGCTGCTAATGTCAAGGTTACTTACCGGGTGATTTGCTCTAACTGATTTATAGTAAAAAATATTGACTGGTTAGTACACAGCTCTAACACCTATTATCCTCCCTTTGAATTCATCCTTATGGATATATCATCTTCTTTCAACTCTGTATTAGCTGTGAATGGGCATTAGTGTCAAATTAACTTCTTCCCTATAGATGTAATAGGCTGAGCTGGTCTGTGTTAAAGCGTAGTTCATGCCATTACTATTGCAATGCCCTATTAAGACAGCTGCACACTCTGCTATTAAGGAGGAATGACAGAACCAGTGTGTATGCCTCACTGAACAGACTTGTTCAGACCAAAATGCAGTAGCTTGAGTGGAAGAACTAGAAATGGCATTTCTGATTTGGTTTCAGTTAATTCAAACTAGTGATCCTCTATGGAAAATGGTAAAAAACCAAAAATTCTGTTCATAGAGAACAACCTTGAAATTTTTCCTTATATATTTTATACTTGATTCTTCTTTCAGTCTTTCCTTATTTACTCCTTTCCTTCTTTTCTTTTTTCTTTCTTTCTTTCTCTCTTTCTCTCTCTCTATTTCTCTCTCTCTCTTTCTCTCTCTCTCATGTAATGAGGCAGCTGGGATCATATGTCCCCACATACTGCTTGGTTTTGTTATGTCTTCGATTGTTTGGGAGAAGTCACAGTTTTTAATGGATATTTAAAAGCACCTCATTATTCAGTTGTCTGAAAGCTTTCACAGGAAATATGAGTTTACCAATGAAACCCATAAATTAAGTAATATTCTATGCGCGCGTAGACCAGTCTGAACAGCCATTAGTCATCATACAGTGAATTGGCATCGACTTTTAAATGACCCTTGGAACATTCATTATGTCCTTACATTAAAGCATTACATGTTATATACATCACTATAAAGAATATATGCAGCATATGACATTATTTTATGTTTAGTTATATTTTATTTTATTGTATTTAGAATGCTTTACTTACCTCTGCAGACAACAAACATAATTTGCCGCTATTTTAACATAGTAACTTATTACTGTAATGTTCTCCTTTGGACAGTAGTCTGTCTATTTCGATTGGAAACATATGCTCCCCAAACTCCGGCCCTCCAGATGTTGCTGAACTACAATCCCCATGATTCTATGAATTAAATAGGCTGAGAATCATGGGAGTTGTAGTTCAGCAACATCTGGAGGGCCGAAGTTTGGGGAAGCCTGCTTTAAATGGTTCTTGGTGTATCGGACATCATAGGTGCCCACCTCTATGGGCCTTCATAGAGTATTTTAACTTATTAAAGGTAGAATGAAGGAAGTATGTCTTGTAGTCACCATTAAAAGTATCAGGCCTGGCAAAGATCTGTGCATAATAGAGTGCTGATCTATCCATCAGCTAATATCCAGGTGTCCTTTAAAAACAGATACAAATAATATTTAATAATTTATATAATTAGGTTAATATAGCAAAATAAACATACAGATAAAATATATATTTTCAATCGCTAGCATTTTGTACTTACCTGATTCAAGACATTACTGTCATGATTTAGATCTATCCTTTCACATTTTTATTTACAGTGCTCTACATTATCATATATTTATAATATGACAGGCCTGTTTAGGTACTACCGTTACTTTCCCAGGTTTTTTTCGTGAACATCTAAAAAAACAAACTCCAAACATTTAGGCACTAGCAGTGATGGCTGTAGAATTTTAGAAGACTAATATTTGTCAAGCAATTTTCTATCATTACATAAACACATATGTTTGAGATATCATATCACTGTGTGATCACTACTAACATTTCATTTAGGATTAGTTACATAGATAATTTGGCTGAAAAAGGAAAAAACGTCTTTCAAGTACAAAATTTCAAATTACTTGCCCCCAAAGCACAGAAAAGAAAATAGCACAGTCAGTAAAAAAGATATAAACATTTTTAGATACATAAATGAGGAAAGGAAAGTAAAACAAGGATTAGTTAGATTAAAAACAAATGAAGGAATGTATGTTGAAGAGGATAAAGAGCATGGCCCTCATCTACGTATTGTTCCTGTGTCTAATTTTGTTGTAAATTTCCCCCACTTTTATAATATTGAAAAGTGCTGCGGAATTAGTTGGAGCTATATAAATACCAATAATAATAGCTGACTGCCTCAATGAATATTTTTGTTTGGGATTTACAGCTGAAAATGAAGGAAAGGGACCTCAGTTAGGAAAAAGGACAAATGAGTCATTTATTACATGTGAGTTTAAAGAGGAAGAGGTTCTATTTCAACTCTCAAAAGTAAAGACAAATAAGTCAATGGGGCCTGATGCAGTGGGCGTTTCCTCTGTGTTATTTGTAGGTTTCACAGATAATTTTATTGTTATTTTCACATATTACAATGTTGCTTGAGGTTAGTGCATTAATTTTCTTTCACTTTGTGTTTCCTATAGTTTTGAGCCCCAGAATATGTTATGTATTTATGTACAATGTACATGTTCAGATTCCACTGTAAGGATATTGATCATACTTTGTTTTTCTTACAGGTGGGCGGCACAAAGACAGGAGTGGTTCGCTATGTTGGAGAAACAGATTTTGCAAAGGGAGAATGGTGCGGAGTTGAGCTGGATGAGCCTTTGGGCAAGAACGATGGTGCAGTGGCAGGAACCAGGTATGCCACACTCACAGTATATTTACTATCTTTTTTTTTTTTATAATGGATATTAATTCCAATTATATATATATATATATATAAAAAAAGAGAAGGTGATATTGCATGCCCCATCTTCTTCACAAGATATTCCCAGGAGTTTCTAACACCTGCTGGAGGTGTAGTCAGAACATTGGCACTCTTCTTTTTATATGCTGGATTTGCTAAAAACATAAATAGTAGGTAATTGAATCCCACGGAATAGTAAAATACAACAAAATTAGATAAAAATGGCTGCTTCACAACAAAATTGAGCAACTAATTGATATATAACAGATAAACAATGAATGTGTGAGCGCTCCAAATCACCACAGGCATGCCACAACTACGAAAGAGTGATATAACTCTTATTTACAGAAAATGAGTGTTTTCAAATGAATTACATAAAAACGTAAAAATGAACCAGCAAGAATCAGTCAGAGAAAATCCGGTGTAAACATAAATCAACGTTCAATAAACTGAATTAGTGTAGGATACTAAACCATGACAAGTTGGCACTGAAAAATATTTTAATTGAATGTGTGGCTAAAAGAGCATACTATCTCATATGAACCAATCAATGGAATATTCATTCAAGACGGATAATTTATATGACAGTCTGGACTAGTATAAAAGTGTACAAAGGTTAATTTATTAAACTATAAAACATATATATTAAGTATCCGATAAATACTAAAAAATAGATGTAGAGGCGTGGCCTAGATGAGCATGGTGCAGGACGCACGGTAAAGGAGCTCCGCACCCCTTGCCGACAAAAAAGCACATTACATCCCTTACACGAGAGGTCCGGAATAAAAAGCTATCAATCTCGGGGACGGCCACAGTAAGCTCCCCAAGGTGAAATACGGGACCGATGGACGAATACATCGCGACCCCATCGGAACTGCGAGGCCCCTCACACGCCAACAAAATGGCGCCTGCCTCTCCAAGCTCAGAGAGTACAGGGGAATCCCTGCCAAGCAGCGAGCAAGCAGAAGCCCTAACGCTAATCCGAGCGGAGCTCACGCAGAGAATGCTGACCAAAGCAGACACGGGCACCCTGGTCCGGGAAATGCGAGCGGCCTGGCGAGAGGAATTAGCAGGCCTACGCAAAGACCTGAACGCGCTGGAACAGAGGGTGGAGGAAGTGGAGATGGTGGCCCACGGATGCGAGCAGCAACACAGGGCTGCAGAGGTGGCTGCGACCAGACAGGGGAATATGCTACTTACCCTCCGCAGGCAAGTCGAAGATCTTGAAAATAGAAGCAGACGCAACAACATCCGCGGGCTGCCTGAAACAGAGACAGAGCCGTGATAGGCCACACTGGTAGCGCTGTTTCGGCAAATCCTTGGAGCAGATGCACCCGATGAGCTCAGGCTTGAGTGCATATCCCTATACCACAACCTTTCCACCCTGACACTGGACGCCAGATGAGCATTGCGTCCAGTAACCAGCACCCTCAGGGAAAAAAAAGGTTCCCATACCGCTGGGGATTTCCATTCAGCCTACAAGTAAAACACAGCCACACATGGCTGATGGTGCGCTGGCCTGAGGAAGTCCCCAGCCTGCTGAGTGCACTCAACCTACCGCAGACCCGTGTCCGCAACTGGATCCTGGAGGAAGCGACAGCGGCACGGCGGGACCCCTTGGCTCCCATCCTTAACACTGATGCAACTACCAGTGGGAGTGCTCCCCAAAGGAGGTGGGGAGAGCCGGAAGGCCCAGAAGAATAGTTCTGCTCAAGCTGAGTCGGATTAAGGGGAGACTGGTGAGTCTATGTACACACAGGGGACATGGGGACACTCGGGACTATCAGGTCACTCGGGATGCTTTGGGCACACCTGGACACATGGGTGGGGTATGGAAGGGGAGCCCTGAAAAGGGGCTGAGGGGAGATGAGCATGCCCACAAAATGAAAATTTTCTCTAAATTGCTCAGCTGGGGTGGCCCCCCGCCCCCGCCCTGAAGGAGCGGAGGTCACGGCGGGCATGAACCCCCCACGTTTGGGGGGATGTTTAGCCAACATAAAAGCCCGGCATGGGGCACATGCACTTGATTGCACCGCTGAGGGGAGGGAGTGTGAACCACACTGGGGAGGGGGTACGTGGTCTCTGGCGGGAATTGGCAACGGTCCCAGCAGAGGGCGGTAAAGTGCACAGCCAGCCTGACGAGCTCCCCCCGACATGCAATGCGGTAGGAGACACGGAGGCCTGTGAACAGCCCAGAACGGGTGACCCAGCCCACTTGCCGTCGGCAGAGACAGTGAACTACTGCTGCTTCCTTGACGCATTAAGTTACCTCAGGCGGCGAGCCGCTCCCTAAACCTGGCCAGATGGGTTTAACAGGAGGATGCATGGGGGGGTGCAGGGTGGGACTGTGGGGAAAAGTGTCGGGAACCTGGGTTTGCTAAGCATGGGATGGTGTGATATTGCTAGCTATAAATGAGATTATGTAATGCTGCCATACACGGAGACCGCCCGACGGGGATTCCGGAGGTCCCGTGCCCGCAAGGGGGGGGGACCCGAGGGAGCCCTGTCTGCGGCAAAAGGGTAAATATGAGGTTTGGAAGGAGGAGTGAGCTACTGGGGGCATTGTAGGCCGCGTAGACCCACAATAGAGGACACTGAAGCGAGTAACCCACCCTAAGCATGCGCACCAAACAGTCAGAAGTTACCACAGCCCTTGGGTCGCCCCGCACCAGCAGACTGGCCCTGACCCCCTCATTACACCCACACGACTGAGAACAGGGGCGCATGCCCACCCAAACAAAGCTAGAGAGAGCCGGTGGACCTAGAGATCCTTGCCCCGGGTGACTTGGAGAGGGCCCAAGGGGGACCATGGACCCCCTTCTAAAGACTCCCAGCTCTCCCCACCGACGACTGACCAAACGTTGACACTGAAACCCCTTACCAATATATAGTTTCCGGACACTTTTTGCCTCCTTAGTCACAACAACATTTCGGCCAGGAGGGTGGGACAGAGAACCACACTATATACACATATACTATAGACCCACTCTCACTGCGAACATAACTTATACCTACTTATACCTACTTATCACTTGACAGCAGGGTACACAATATCCACAGCTGTTCCTGCGCAGGTACAGTCTAGGTCAGGCACCCACAGACAGACATCTTCCCTGAACTGGTGCGGGAGTGCGGAACGCTCTCAAGAGGGTGCCCTGCATGACGCCCCGCCACAGGTGTCAAGTCTACGTAAACCCACTAACGGGTCTCTACTCACGTCCAAACTCAGGCATTCACCCCCAGTGTCTGTCTGACACCGTTCTATCCCTCCTCCCATCCCGGCCCCTCCCCAGCGCCCTCTCCGGCTGTGGTCTAACAACGTCCGAGGTCTGAACGCGCCCGAACGGAGGTCACACCTGCTACGCACCCTGTGGACTGAAAGGGTATCAGTCACGTTCCTACAGGAAACCCACTTCCGAGGAGACCGGGACCGGAACTTGAGAGACACAAGATATGCCCAGGGCTTCTTCGAGAACCACCAAACAGCCAAAAAAGCTGGAGTCGCAATACTGATGGCGAGCAATGGGCCATTAAAATGTACGGAGGCACAGGCTGACCCCATGAGACGTTTCCTTTTTATTAAAGGCACTATCGCCGAAAGCCCGTACACCTTGCGAGCATCTATGCCCCCAATACCAGACAACATAGATTCCTCAAAAACACACTGAACAAACTCGACCAGTTCCGCGAGGGCCTTTTGTTGGCCGCGGGTGATCTGAACGTGGCGCTCAAACCCAGACTCGACACCTCCAGAGGGGCCAGCTCCTATCCATCTGATGGTCTGAGAGACATCAAGGATACACTGTGCGGAGCAGGCCTGGTGGACTGCTGGAGAGCCCTACACCCGGGTGATAGAGATTACACCTATTACTCCACAGTACACAAACGGTACAGCAGGCTGGACTATATCTTCATGGCACAGGAGTTCCATCACTTGCTCGTCTCGTCTGAGATTCGCCCGCTGGGCTGGTCCGACCATTACCCTGTATTGACATGCATCAAGTCCCCCTTGTTCCGGCCCAGAACCCGACAATGGAGGATGAACAAATCGACCCTGATGGATGCTCCCACTGTCATGGAACTCCGAACGACACTAACCACATTCTTCGAAGAAAACGAATCCCCTGACATGCCAGCCCTAACCCTATGGGAGGCACATAAGTGCGTGATCTGGGGACTGCTAATCAAAATATGCACCCAACGGAAGAAGGAGCAGCGGAGGCGCACGGAGGAGCTCTACAAACAGATCTCGGAACTGGAGGAGGCACAGTCCACGCAATCCGAAGAGGACTACAAGGCCCTACTGGAAGCCAGGAAGACTCTTCGTGACTTTTTACAGCGGAAACTACAACACACTATTCGCGGGTCCCACCGCTTCTTTAATGAATATTCAGATAAATGCATCCGCCTACTGGACAGAATGCTCCAAAAGAGGCGACGCATGTGTCACATCACCAAAATCAGAATTAATGAACAGACAACAACCCAGATGCCAGACAGAATAGTCGAATCCTTCCGGGAATTCTATGAGACCTTATATAATCTACCCACCGTGACTACCCCAGAATCGATACACCATAGGGACTTGCGGATATCGGAGTACTTGCGGGAGCGTGTCTCTAAAACGCTAAGCCAAGAGGCGACAGAGGAGCTAGAAACACCCATATCGCTGGAGGAGCTCCAGGCGGCACTAAAAGGATCCAAGCTTAACAAAGCCTCAGGCCCGGACGGGTTGCCGGTCAAATATTTGGGGATGTGCTTCTGCCCAGACTCCTTAATGGCATTAACTCCCTCCTGGACGGAGGGACATTTCCACGGGACTCCCTAGCAGCGACAATAGCCGTCATCCCAAAGGAAGGTAAGGACCCAGCCAGCTGCTCCAGCTACAGACCAATCTCGCTTCTAAATGCAAGTCTAAAGCTCTTCACGAAGATACTCGCCACCCGCATCAGTAATGCTTTCCCGGGACTGGTGAGCCCCGACCAGGTTGGCTTCATCCCTGGCCGAGAAGCTAGGGACAACACCATCCATGCCCTAAATGTCATCCATGCGGCCGGGAGCTCAGCACAGAAGCTCATACTGCTTTCCACCGATGCGGAGAAGGCTTTCGATCTGGTGGACTGACGGTATATGAAGGCTACGCTACAGGCTATGGGTGGACCGCACCTGATGACCTGGATTTTCTCACTATTCACAACCCCAACTGCTAGGGTACGGGTCAATGGCGCTCTCTCCGCTCCAGTTTTTATACGAAATGGGACGGGACAGGGCTGCCCGCTCTCCCCCCTCCTGTTTGCCCTCTCCCTGGAACCGTTCCTGGGGGTGGTCAGACGGGATGGGGGAATAGGGGGGTACACCGTGCGGGGCACGAAATACAAGGTGGCCGCATATGCTGACGACATGCTGTTTTTCATCAGCGACCCCCTGGTTTCCATTCCGAACCTTCTGCAACCTATGCAGGGTACGGGCTCATATCCAACATGAAATTGAATGCAGATAAGTCGGAAGCCATGCCCATCTCACTGACGGAACCTGAAATCGCCCACCTACAAACTCAATTCGGGTTCACATGGTGCCGAACGAAACTTAAATACTTGGGGATATGGCTCTCCGCGGACCTGACCCAACTCTACGCGCACAACTTTGCCCCAATGCTACTCACGCTGAAACGTGACCTGACACGATGGGCTAGTCTGTGTGTGTCGTGGTTTGGCAGAATGAACGCCATTAAAATGAACCTCCTTCCGCGCCTGCTGTACCTCTTCCAGACACTCCCGATAAAAATTCCGATGTTGTTCTTCCACACCATTGACACAGCCATCTCCGGATTCATATGGAAATCTAAGTCTTCCAGACTTAAGAGAGCTCAGCTGCAGCAGACAAAAGCGCAGGGAGGAGTTGGACTCCCCTCAATTTTGACCTACTACAGGGCGACACAGCTACACTGCGTAGAGGACTGGCATGCACTAAAGACAGACAAGATCTGGATACGCATGGAGCTTGTGCAGATGGAGGAGACGCTTCTTGCAGCTGTTTGGCTGGACGGGCCCCCGAGGTCCAAACAGACTCGGACCAACCCTTTCATATGGGTGACTCTGCAGACGTGGTACTCCATAAGAACCAAACTCTCGCTAACCACGACACCAGGGCCACTGACCCCAATCATTCACAACCCCAATGTAGCTGGGGGCCTCAAGCCACAGGACATCAAGACGCTCGGAGCAACGGATTTCACGCACATGCAACAATGGAACCCACGAGATACATGGCATGCTGGTAGGAAACCATGGGAGTCACGCTTACGGAACAACAGTGGACGAAAATCCACATACTTGCGCATCAAAGCTCTATGAGCTCCAAACATCAGGAGCTCAACTACAAACTGGTGACTGGATGGTATAGAACCCCTGAGAGGCTACACCGGATGAATCCTGATGCCACCGAACTATGTTGGAGATGCGAGGAGGCAGTGGGGACGGACTTTCACATTTGGTGGTCCTGTAGAAAAATAGCTCCGTATTGGACCCAGGTCCACACATGGATCAAGGAAATACTGGATACCGACCTCCAGCTACAGCCACTTCAGATGCTCCTCCACCATAAAGAGATGCCCCTATCAAGATATAAAAAAAATCACTCACGAAACACCTCCTAAATGCAGCCAAACTGCTCATCCCAACCATATGGCGCACCACACAGGTCCCCAATCTCCAACAGTGGATGGATAAGGTGGAAGAGATTCACGGGATGGAGACACTCACAGCATCATGAACCTCGAAACCTGATCATATGTTACACAATCTAATGCATATACTGGAAACTATTGAAATACTGTTGGAGAAGCCTGACTGGAGAATGTCTGTAAAAAGGTTACGCATATTGTTACGATTTTCAGAAATACGAAGTTACAATTGATATATTATCATATTCACACTATTCTGTGACAAAATGATAAAATGAAAATAAAGATTGTCAAACAATAAATAAAATAGATGATCAAATAAATGATAAATAAAGTATCAACATAAATCAACCAGTATAATCCAAAGAGATACTAAAATCTCAAAAGGAGGTAGTTGGTCTCAATAAAGCTCCAGTGGGGGGCCCCCTTCCACTTGAGCAATCTCCAATATAATAGATAAGAATCACTGATTCATCAGTAGTTGTGAAAGAATGGACTAGCGAAGAAACTATTGTGGGGTATTAAATAATAACCGTCCCTGGGAGACTTTGGAGCTCTGAAACCTATCTAGCTAGGAGGCAAGTCTGGAATAAACACTGGGAGAAACTTACCCTGTCCGGCCTCCAATTGCCGGGTTGAGGGAGCACACCGAAAAAAAACGCCAGACGATGGATCCAACTCTCAGCTTCAGCTAGTATGTACAATTGCCGTAATCCACTTCGGGGTAGAACGTGCTGTGTGTAGAGTGTAGAAAACAAGCAGGACCAGAGAGTGTATGCGTTTCGTCTCCAATTGAGACTTTTTCAAGACTGCTGATCATCGGGTGCCTGCTCGATATATATACCGTTACTCAGGGAAATCCTCTGTTAAGTGAATAATGATGTCATACTGAGGGGGAAGTCCTTCCTTAAAGGGACGAGGCTTTCAAAAGATGTAATAAAATCAAAAAAGTAACCTAAATCCACTTGTCTTGAGAATGACTGGGTATCAAAAAACTAAACATTGAACAGTAAAAATATTTATCATAATAATAAAAAGGAATTAGGATATATAAAAACAATAATATTTGGTAAAGAGAAGAGAGACCCTCATTGCAGAATATAATTACAAGGCTTATCTCAATAGACATATCTTAATGTCTTAACCTTATCTTAACGTTATAACATTTATTACACAAACTTAATATTATACCCGGTTCCAAATTATTATGCAAATTATATTTTTCTAATTTTCCTAAATAATTGATGTAAATAACAGGCAGCATAATTCTCATGTTATCAACTATTCAAATTTTATTGAACAAACCTCCTAATGATAACAGTATTTTTTTTAAACATAAAAAACTTGCACTGTTCCAAATTATTACGCACAGTAAGTTTCAAAACACTTTATAGGTTGTAAAGAACTGAAAATTGTCATTTGTTGTGTTTGCAGCATATTTACTGAAATCAAAGGCTATTTCAATCAAGCTTATAACAACATTTTAACTTTTTAAACATTTTAACAGATCACGTTACATTTTAACATAGGGCCCATTATTTGATAGCAGCTTCACAAGTCTTGCATCCATTGAACCAGTGGTGTATCCTGGTTTTGTGCTGCCCTAGGCAGGACAAAACTCAGGCGCCCCCCTGCCCCCGCGCCACCCCCACCCAACCCTTCCCCCCGCCCCACCTTCTAAATACACACACACACACAATCAGACACATACACAGACACAAACACAGTCAGACACAAACACACACGCAGTCAGACACACACGCAGTCAGACACACACACAGTCAGACACACACACACAGTCAGACACATACACAAACACAGTCAGACACAAACAAACACACACTCACAAACACAGTCAGACACAAACACACACATACACAGTCAGAGACACACACACACACACAATCAGAGACACACACACTCACAAACACACAGTCAGACACAAACACAGTCAGATACATACACAAACACAGTCAGACACAAACACACACACACTCAGACACATACACAGACACAAACACACACACACACACTCACAAACACACACACACTCACAAACACAGTCAGATACAAACACACACATACACAGTCAGACACACACACACACACACAGTCAGAGACACACACACTCACTCACAAACAGTCAGACACAAACACAGTCAGACACAAACACAAACACACAGTCACAAACACACACAGTCAGGCACAAACACACACACACTCAGACATATACACAGACACAAACACAGTCAGACACAAACACACACACACACTCAGACACATACACACACACTCACAAACACAGTCAGACACAAACACACACAGTCAGACACACACACACATTACCTTTTTTTTTTTTAATTTAAACCCCCCCCCAACCTCCTTACCTTTGGGAGTGCTGGGGGGGGTCTCTCTCCCTGGTGGTCCAGTGGCTGCAGGGCGGGCGGCGCTGGCAGGCGGGCGGGCGGCTGGCGAGGGAGCACTTCCTATGAGCTGACTGCTCAGCTCCCTCGCACGCCGGCTGCAGAGTGAGGCTGGGAGCCGGAAGATTACGTCATCTTCCGGCTCCCAGGCTCACTCTGCGGCGCGCGAGGGAGCTGAGCAGAGAGCTCATAGGAAGTTCTCCCTCGCCAGCCGCCTGCCCGGGATGTCAGTTAGCCGCGAGGCTAACTAGGCATTTGCCCTGGGCATTTGGGGGGCGGCGTTTTTTGCCGCCCCCTGAAAAATGCCGCCCAAGGCAAATGCCTTGTTTGCCTCGCGGCTAATACGCCCCTGCATTGAACTTGTGAGTTTTTGAACAGTTTCTGCTTGTATTTGTTTGCAAGATGTCAGAATAGCCTCCCAGAGCTGCTGTTTGGATGTAAACTGCCTCCCACCGTCATAGATCTTTTGCTTGATGATTTTCCAAAGGTTCTCAATAGGATTGAGGTCAGGGGAGGATGAAGGCCACACCATGACTTTCTTTCCTTTTATCCCTATAGCAGCTATTGATGCAGAGGTATTCTTTGCATAATGAGATGGTGCATTGTCATGCATGAAGATGATCTTATTACGGAAAGCATAGTTCTTCCTTCTGTACCAGGGAAGAAAGTGGTCAGTCAGAAACTCCACATACTTTTCAGAGGTCATCTTTACGTCTTCGGGGACCCTAAAGGGGCCGACCAGCTCTCTTCCCATGATTCCGGCCCAAAACATGACTCCACCACTGCCTTGCTGACGTCGCAGCCTTGTTGGAACAGGGGGGCTGTCCACCAACCATCCACTACTCCATCCATCTGGACCATTCAGGGTTGCATGGCACTCATCAGTGAACAGGACTGTTTGAAAATTAGTCTTCATGTATTTTTCTGCCCAAGGCAGCCGTTTTTGCTTGTGAGCATTGGTTAGTGGTGGCCGAATAGAAGGTTTATGCACAGTTGCAAGACTCTGGAGGCTTGATGTCCAGAGGCACCAGCAGCTTCAAATATCTGTTTGCTGCTATATAATGGTATTTTAGCAGCTGCTCTCTTGATCCGATGCATGGATCTGGCAGAAATCTTCCTTTATCCGTCTGTGCTCTGAATCAGCCACAAATCTCTTAATAGTGCGATGATCACGCTTGCGTTTTCGTGAAATATCTAATGTTTTCATACCTCGTCCAAGGCATTGAACTATTTCACTCTTTTCGGCAGCAGAGAGATCCTCTTTTTTTCCCCATGTTGCATGAAAATGGCGCTCTGCTTAATAATGTTGAACACCCTCCTTTAGTAGTTTTTCCTGAAATTGGGCTCATCTGGCAATCTAATTATCACAGGTGTCTGAGATTGTTTTCAGTGATCAAAAGAGCCCTGAGACACAATGCCATTCATGAGTTAAACTGAAAAACAAAACATTTAATCTTTGTGACACTTAAATAGAATTTGCATAATAATTTGGAACACGGTGTATTAGAATAGACCTCCAAACAAGTTTATCTGATTAACCCATTCAGATTCTTACAAAAATAATAATTTGACTATAATGTCACTCCTAAAAAATTATAATATTTTGGCGACGGGTAGTGGGAGAGAGCATGTTGTTTACCTCGATGGTTATGCTGCTTAATCATTTTCTCCTGTCCATCTCCAACTTTAAAAATCTCTCATGAGGCATGGGGGTGCTGATGCCTGCTCTCAATTTTCTCATCTCACTTTTTCTAGTTCTATGTCTTTTGATCTTTTTAATTTTTTAAAGAACATTAAATGCAATTAAATTGCTGTCACATACAATAGGATAGTATGGGTAATTTAAGGGAGTAACCCTATCTTGAATATAAATATAAATGAAGAATAGTCTCACTGGGGGACCAGACCTCAAAGAAATAACCAGTATTTTATTATCACCTAAAAAGGACTCTCCAGTGCCAGGAAAACATATCCGTTTTCCTGGCACTGCAGGACCCTGCAGTGCCCTTCTCCCTCCCACCCTTCATCCCATGTTGCTGAAAGGGTTAAAACCCCTTCAGGGACTTACCTGAATCCAGCGCAGATGTCCCTCGGCGCTGGGTCAGGCCCCTCCCACTCTCCTCCCCTGCCGACGTCAGTCAGTGGGGGAGACCTAATGCGCATGTGCGGCAATGGCCGCGCGGTCGCATTAGACCTAATGCTTTCCTATGGGGATTCCTGCAACACTGCAGGTCCTCTTGCATAGCTAAGAACACAGAAGTCTCCCTAGTGGCCTAGTGGCTGTCTGACTCAAAAGGAGTATAACAAAACACATACAAAAGTGAGTGTGAACAAAAAACCAAACACTAACAGGTGAAGCAAACACCAACACCGTGAAATTGTGTGTGCAATCATTAAAAACTGATGGACAATAAGTTAAGTATGTATTGATGGCCAATAAACAGATATTGTCTCCAGCACTACAGGCATATATTTGTATAATTACAAAAGGCACATCCACTGTTTATAAATTATATGGTAAATGAGATACATCTCAAAGGGATAGATACATTCTGTAATAATTACCAGTAATTATCTGTATCTAGATAGCCATTATTATGAGGTTGGTCAGGATCATATGCAAAAGATTAGATGTAAGCACAGTAAAGGAGACATCTAAGAAAAAAAATAAGCTAATTAGAACAAAGTCCAAGATTTGTTCCTATAGATAATTTAAAGAGGCATTTGAAGTTTATTTTAACGAAACCTGTCTTCAAAGCAAAGGATAGTAAAATAGGATAGCCTTTGAAAGGGGGTTTTCCCTAGCCAAGGTGCTTAGCAATACGGGTTTCTCTTTCAAAACAATAAATAGTAAATATTAATAATAGTTGAATGACCTTTGTGAGAGGTCAATTTTAAAGGTAGAATTTAAAATTGAAGTCACTCTCAATGAATTTCATTGCCTTCATCCTAATTCGTAAAGATAGATTTAAAAAAATAGACTTCAAATAAATAGAATGACACCAAATATGTAAACCAAATCAATGTGGCATAAATTTGCAGTTCACAATGATTGGAACACTGGCTGCAAGTGCTTAATTACAAAAAGGCAACTGCTATTATTATTCTTGGTTAGATAATCACAAGGTTAAACTGGTTCACTTACAGCAAAGAACCCAGAAAGTACCATGGAACCTATATATAATAATATCATAATGCCTAAAAGTATAAAGTCTTTCAAGGCTGAATAATAGGTACGGCTCTCTCGAAAAATAAAATGATAAAATAAAAGATCTATCTATTAATAACATTAGAGAACAGTATTATAGATAAAAACCATAGATTAGACTCCAAATATTGGTAAAGTCTTAGATATATCCTAGATTAGATAAAGTAAAGTGCAGTATTACAAGTGGATAGACCTACTTATATAGTAGTAGTTTGATGGGGTCACGGCACTACTTATGGTGAATTAGGATATAATTAGCTGGTTACTATTTATTTGGAGACTGCTACTAAGCAGTAAGAGGAGAGTATAGGCATTCACTCCTGTATAGATTGCTATTAGAGTACAGACCCATTCAAACTACTATTACCTTTCTAATGAAAACCCCCGTTCAAAGGCTATCTTATATTACTATCTTTTACTTTGAGGATAGACTTCATTAAAATAAACCTCAAATGCCTCTTTAAATTATCCATATTAACAAATCTGAGACTGTTCTAATTAATTTATTTTTTTCTTAGTTGTCTGCCTTACTGTGCTTACATCTAATCTTTTTTCTGATCCTGACCAACCTCATAATGATAGCTATCTAGATACAGTGTTGCACTTTACTGGTAATTATGGCAGACTGTATCTATCCCTTTTTGATGTATCCCATGTACCATGGAATTTATAAACAGTGGGTGTGCCTTTTGTAACTATACAAATATATACCTGTAGTGCTGGAGACTGTATCTGATGAAACATACCTCATTGCCCATCAGTTTGTAATGATTGCACGCACCGTTTCACGTAACACCTGTTAGTGCTTGTTTTTTTGTTCACTTTCACTTTTGTATGTGTTTTGTTATACTTCTTTTGATTTAAATTAATAATTTGACTCTAACTATTATCTCTATTAAGTGATAATAAAATAGTGTATTGTGCCTAATGATTAAATTTATGAACGCCAATATGCAAAAAGTAATAATCAATACCTAATAAGGTTTAAAATGATATTGGTGGGCACACAACCCAGTTCGAAATAAGTAACTTGAAATATAGGAAAGAGAAATCACACAGAGACCAAGTTGAATATAAGAATTCACACCACACTTTATTGTCCACAAAGGGACCCAATGCAAAGCAAGTTTTACTCTCATTTAAGTTGTTGCATGCATTTACTTCGAACATCTTAGTATCTGGATATATCAGCTTAAGTATACATCACCATTAGAGGGACTTGGTTGTCTCCTCACTGCACACGACTGGGGGAACTCAGGCAGTCAAACTTGGAGGGACCCTCTCCTCTGGGAACAGCAGAGACCAGCAACACGAGTCCGTATTACCGGTGGGTAGTTCTCCAAGGTAGTGCCAAATTCCGTTAGTTATTTTACCATTTTTAATGGACAGTCTGTACTTCCATCAAGGTTCCTTATCAGTGCAGCCCAGCAAAAGACTTGTACAAGCAGCTGGATGGGACTGGCAGTTGGCCAGACTGTTCAGGACCACCAGCAACGCCATGTCAGGTCTGTGCGGTTAATGATCTCTTATCTATAATCTATAATCTATCTCTGTACTATTCTCGTGATGGTACGCATAAGTTTTTAAACAGTTGTTGTAGTGCTGTGTATTAATAGCTGTGACATCCAGGCTTGCATCTCGTGATACTGCCTATGTGTGCTTATGTGCTTACCGGCGCCATCTTAACTATCTATACAAGTTTGATTTGCTCAGTAGTGATCAATCAATCATTCTTAATTAATATGGAATATTATTATCACATGGTGGTAATTTCTTTGAGTCCTGGTCCCTCAGTGGGATTATTATTTTTAGTATTCTATCTCTGCTCTCATTTCTAGACTCAGATCTCTGTCCCTTCCTTTAGTATTTATTCAGTGCTTTCTTATATCATTTTATCTAGGCCCATGGGGACATGGCTGCCATCAGGTTGTGACAACCGTGACAGTTGGCTCGGTGGTCCTCGGGGGCCCGGACTGCTCAAGGAGACAAAGTCTCCCTCTGATCTTGTAATCTGCCACTCTCGTGAGCCCCTGGCAATGCTAAGAAATCAGGAGGTGTAGAAGGTTGTATGTGAGATCTTCTTTTGACTGAGGGTTAAGAAGGAATGGCAGGGTTTCTGTACAATCAAACTTCCGCTGATATTTTAAAAATCATATACAAAACATGAGTACACTATTAAGATCTCAGGAGATGAAGCTGACCGCAACTGATTCCTGAATACTGGCAATGCTCAGGTTTAAAGTAAATGTATGGAATGGAATACATCAAGTTTGATCGTAAGTGGTAATTAATGATATGTTTTCTTTCTTCTTTTGTTGTCAAACTAGGTATGCCTGAAAAACTTTATGTAAATAAGATTGTAAAAAAAAAATAAGAGAAAAACTATGGTTTTAAAACATTAAAAAATTAAACATTACACGGCAAGAAAGTGATTATACCGTATATATTTTTTTTATCACTTTATCATAAAAATAAGAAGAAGAAAAAAAATAAGTAAGCTTAATAATAACCCTTTTACAAATTTCACTTAGAGTTAAGAGGATAGAGTATAAAGTTAAAGGATAACAGGAATTTGCATACATCTTCTAGTAAAAGAGCTGCTTGGAGTAACATCTATGGGAATTGGGGTTGTGGCAAATGGCTGGGGGAAAATAATGTCACTGACATCATTGAAGTAAATTAGGAAATATAAAACTAGCTGTATGTTGATGATTAGGATTCATTGTTTGTACCTTTTATTAGGTGTCCTGGATTCAGAGTAGAGCGTGTGTAACGTAAATACCGCTAGTGGTTGATAAATGGGGCTCTGGTGGCTGCAGTTCAGAGCTTAAACCTCAACCAAATGCTATTCTACCCTCCTCCCAACTTACACATATAGCATTATTGCATGTGCATTTTGTAGTTTATACATTTTCCATCTTTTTTTTTTTTTTTTAATTCTTTATTTTTTCATCTTGGCAATGGTAGTCAGGTAACATTAACGTGACGGCTTGTGCAAAAGCCTGATAAACAGTAAGCAAGTTCAATTGTATTTATACATGTGCTAATATAATGCATAGACAGTAAATTATGGAGCCTATAAGCTAATTTGGCTACCTGCCAAGGGATTTTTCTATTTTTATAAAACTTTGAGTTTGCACAATATACTCAACAGGAATGCATGTAACTTTGGGGCTTACGCAAAAGCCAATTTGGATATAAGTTTTGAGGACATGGCGTACATCCCCTAATATAA
Organism: Pelobates cultripes; assembly: GCA_933207985.1. NCBI lineage: Eukaryota > Metazoa > Chordata > Amphibia > Anura > Pelobatidae > Pelobates > Pelobates cultripes. The sequence continues at coordinate 234,756,121 of OW240912.1, read as the reverse complement.
CCTTAGCCCTTTCCTCGAATTAAGAAAACCTTGGTACCTGACGGCTACGGAAGGTTTTACAAAACACTATAAACATCACAGGTATAATATACATATTTAGGCTCACAAGGGAGCCACAAGGAATTACATAGCTTGTAGATAGGTAATACTCGACCTGGACCTTGCATGCGCTTTCTGCCAGAAAAAACCTTGGGGCCCCCAGTCCATTAGGGTAAGTTATTTTAACCTAGGGCAGACCGATAGGGAATACATTTTCCATCTTGTGTCATCTGTACCTGAGTACTAGCAAAGGAGTCAAAACTGAGAGTCCTGTTCCTTCCTGTTTGACAAATTAGAGAGCGGCACTTAGAATGCCCCTTGAAGTGCCCCAATTCACGACCAGAGTGCACCCTCTGTTCCCTGTTTAGATCTGTATAGACACTTCTGCGTGTGTTTGGGTTAGCTTACTGTCAGGGACGCACTAAGCTCTATCATACTGTAAACAGGTAGAGAAGATTGACAGCAATATTCACACTAATCGTTTATTCAAGGACAGTCATAGGTAGATCCCCAGATTTTGTATATCTGTACTTCCAATTATGCTTGCCTACTTTTAAACGGATTATCTAAGCACCAAACATCTTAACAGAGCAGTTTTGATGTATAGATCATACATGTTTAACCCAGCTCTACAAGGATTAAAGTGCAGATCAACAAAAGTTATTTAATTCTTTTTGCAGGTACGGTATTAGATGTGTGACATTTAGTGATGTCCCGAACGGTTCGCGAACGGTTCGCCACAAACGGTTCGCCACGGACTCATCATTGAGTAAACTTTGACCCCATACCTCACAGTCAGCAGACACATTCCAGCCAATCAGCAGCAGACCCTCCCTCCCAGACCCTCCCATCTCCTGGACAGCTCACTAAGAATGCAGCTTCACAATGGATGCTGTCCAGGAGGTGGGAGGGTGTGGGAGGGAGGGTCTGCTGCTGATTGGCTGGAATGTGTCTGCTGACTGTGAGGTACAGGGTCAAAGTTTACTCAATGATGAGTCCGTGGCGAACCGTTCGTGGCGAACCGTTCAGGACATCACTAGTGACAATCAGTAACCTGCACAGAAGACATAATTACTACTGTGTACTTTTCACTTAGAAATCTACCTTCCTAAACTTCACGTGAGTCTGCATAGTGGGTTGCAGAGAGCTGTTAATGTGTAGATTTCAAAGCTTTCTGTGCTCAGCCTCAATTCTGCTCATTGCAGGACTGTATTGGATTCATAATTCAGATTATGGCTTTCAACTTTTGAAAACCATTAGCTAAACTACTTCAGAGACCTTCTGAAACTTTTTGTGCTTTTAAACTGTTAAAAAATGAGTATGTAGAAAATACAACTACTTTTACAGCTATTTATTTATCTTATCTAATTTATCTTATTTATCTAAAATATGTAAAATACTTCAAAGTTATGTTGGTGCTTGAACTAATTAAAACCTTTGAAATTGTATTCTTTGCCAAAAAATACAGCATTAGACCAAATGTTAGCAATTCATGTCTTAACTGTTACTTCACTGCGCTGTGACCAAACACCTGTCATCTATGGCTGAATCCGTAGCAGAACTTATCTTGTCTAATCAACATCTTTACACCTGGCAACAAAATGAGGGACATTGCATTTGTATAGAGCCAGTTGGCTGATACTGATTCTTCTGGACATTTCAAGAGATTAGTGTATCAGATGTAGAAAGAAGAAATTCTGTTGCATTTGGGAGACATCCAGTACAGATGGGATTTAATTTAAAAAATAAATATTTGTTGAGCAAATGTTGGGGATATGTGAATTAATGTCAGAGTTGACGAATAACTAAAGTCACACCAGTGTCATAGTAGCAAGTGGCCTGACATGTCCTGCCCAGATGGACTCTGCATGGTGATGCAAACACTGTGCAGTTTATATGAAAAATATTCCTGTGTGGGAAATCATGATATAATCATGTCACAAAGTCAGCCAGCAGTACTGGATAAGTAACCTGTATGCTGCAAAACATGCATTTGACTTAAAAGAACACTGTACTCACTATCTAAATTAAGTTGTTATAGTGCCTACAGTAGTTCCCCACTCTTTAGTGGCTCAAAATGACTTTATTTTAATAATTAGAAGACTTTGAAGTATGTATACAAGCCACACCACCAAGCCCTCTGGGTAGCAGAGCTGGGACTGTTACTTCCCCTTCTCTCATACCATAGCGTACCATGACGTCATGCATGCATATTCATTGCTGTTATATATGGTCACTCATAAAGAATAATTGTTGCATGCTGCAAGGGGGGACCTGAAACTAACTTTGGACATTAAGACTATTAGTGTATCACCACACATCCCTTTTAAAGAGATATGATGGAGATTAGTTAGCATTTCTTATTTACTACAAATTCACATCTGATGCTTCTACAGTGATTTCTGCAGAGACCAGGAATTTGCAAAGATCTCTCTGATAATCAATATTCTGACAGTTTTTTGGGATACTTCGAAAGCAACCTGAAAAGTTTCAAATGCTTTGCTTCCTATTCATAAACTAAAAGTTGTATAAAACACTGTTGAAAGTTCGTCTCATTCCTTTTTACTCTTAACTGAGAAGTGAGAACATCTCCCACAATTTTGTATAATATGCTTTATAATCTCACCACAATTTATAATGGAAAACTTATAGGCGGTTCAAAATCTCTGCACCCTTGACAGAGGTTACATGAACAATACAGCTGAATTTTCTCTTCTTGTTCTTATCTCGTTCTCAACTCCTGGAAGGCAGGGACATGTTTGTGCTAAAATCCTGCATCTAGCACCTTCAAAATGTCAGTATGATTTATGTAATCCATTTTTTGTGTGTTGTATTCAATGTACTTGTGAATGTGGGAAACCATTGCTGATCATTTTTGCCCATACAAGAGTAAGCTCACAGCCTTGTATGCATGTTCCGTAGTGGTCCCTTGAATAACTGTGCATTAGCTCAGCATTCCAACATGTCCCCTCTTTAATTGTGTCTACCCTGTGTTTAAAGGAATACTATAGCATTATGAATACAAACCTGTATTCCTAGCTATAGTGCGCCCTGAAAGCTATTTAGGTCTGGTTAGAAAGGTCCTGAAAGCTAACTTTGTCTCGTTTGAAGGGGAACTTTTAGCACTCACCATGCTGATCTCTTTGCTGACACTCCACCTCTTTGGCTGAGATGATTAATGTTGATGATCTCAGCCAATTCAATGCTCCCCATAGGCAATACGCCACACTATGAGCAGCATTTAATATATAACCAAGTTTATCTTGGTTACAGGCAGCATAGGAAGCACTTTTAGTAGCTGTTAGGAAGACAGACACTAGAGGCATGTTAAACCTGCAGTGTAAACTTTGTCATTCTGTCATTCCAGGCTTGAACAGACAGGGGCAGTGCACTTCGGGTCACCTTATTGAGATGAAGTGGTCTGGGTGCCTCTAGTGTCCCTTTAAGTAGTAATACATGTTGCATCACTGATTCTCATTTTTGCCACATAACATATAGGGAACTTGGATAGTTATGTGCAAATGAGGCTCTCAATGTTTACTGTTAACCTCTGTATATGCTGAGCTGCCGTGTGATCTGACCAAATGGGCTAGCCTTCACTCCCCACATGCATTTTTTCGCTTGCACATTTCTCCAGTTTTAACACACAAAACAGCCACATAAGAACTGACTGTTCACTTGCTGCCTAATATATCCCACCTCATGACAGGTTCCATTTTAACAATATAATCAATGTTATTCACTTTCCCTGCCAGTGGTTTTTATTGCTGTGACTGATTAGTGTACATGTATCCTTGTTATACTAAAGCTCTCACTTTGCCAAAGTTAGCCATGTAGAACTACCAGATCAACATGTACACCCAGCTTTATCCATGGCTACGGCCTTTGTTTTATGTCACCCTGCATGGGATGTTGTGTTTATCAGCGGTTTATTCATTGACCAACAAATTGCAATAAATGTTAAACAGAGTTGCAAAATGTATGCAATGATAGCTGACTTGGAAACATTCTCAGTCACAGCTACAGTCACAGCCTTGGTTTCTCAATTAATTCTTCAATACAATATATAATTCACTGTCTACTGAATAAACTCAATCTGAATTTAATTTACACTATGTACAACGATAGCAATATCATATACTATTTAGTTACATTTACTTAATTTGTGGAGTTTCCAACAAGCCATCAGCCATAACATTGTTCCTCATCAATGGGACCATTTTTAGAATAACACAGATTTCTTAACCCTCCAAGGCCTAATCAAGGCCTTCTGCAAAGTGTGTAAATAGAGGCTGTGTTTGACAGCATGTGCAGCTGCAGAAACAATCACGTGACACTAACACCTGGAGAGTGAGGGCTATTTATCAGCTATAAGTGATTATACTATAGAGTATATCCCAGTAGGAACATTTGTAGATACTCTGTGTGGATTGTGTCCTCACAAAAAGTGCTAAAATACACAAAGCTACTGTGTAATGTTATTCTCATACATTATGAAAACATTCTAACATTTGGATTCCGTCATAATATATCAAATTAAATGGTTCTTTACCTAAATGAGGCACTACAGCTTGCCTAGTGCACTGGGACCGCATGTGCTCAAAACCCTTATACCTGTAGCACTGGATGTCAAGGTTCACTGGCTGGGGTACATAGGAATTGCCCTTTGGTGTCAACCTTGATGTAACCACTAAGTTTAGCAGCTAAAGTAAAACAATAAGTGTCAGTGCTTTAAAATTTTACTCAGCAAATACAACCAGGTATTCATGTGAGAAATGTAATTAAAAAATTACTATTTTATATTTAAATGTTATATAAAAATGTCTGTAATGTTTTTGTATTTTCATAGTTTCATGACATATTTATTACACAGTATTTGTTTGTACGTTGATTTATTATTATATATTTTTTTACAGTAGGGTGTTTTTAAGTTACTGGGTTTTTCTAAGACAGCATTCCTTTCGATAGGTACACGAAACAACCCAAATCCCTAAGTGCTGCCTAGCAAACCTTTAGCATGATTATTTTTCTGTGTACCCAATATGCCAAACACGTATTTATAGTTATTTAGCTGTTGTATAGTGCATATAATACATTTGAAAGTTATGTTTCAAAGTTCAATGTTAGATAAAGAGATGCAACTCTGGATTTTTCTCAGTGAGAAAAATGCCTCGAACCTCATCCAGGTTTTTCAGAGTAGCCCACTTGAAACTAGTGCACAGGGCCGGACTGGGAATTAAAAGCAGCCCTGGAAAAAAAATATTTACCAGCCCCATAATGCATCGCGCCAGCATAGTGTGCAGATACAGAGTTAGAACAGATAACTTAAAATTAAAAAGTACTTCAACGTAAAAAGCGCACTTATAGGCTTCAAAATAAACAAAAGTGCAGATTTATTTTAAGCAGATGTGCCTTTGCATGTAATCAATGTTTCAGTCCAACTAATGCCCTACCCATATGAACTAACACCAGTGCTGCACACAGTGTGTGTTTACATTAAAAAGCCTGCAGGGACCAGCTATAGACACCAGAACCACTTCATTAAGCTATAGTGTCCCTTTAATGTGAGGTACATTATAGATTAGTGTCACTAACAATATACTAGATTGCCTACTTACAAGCAGATGAGGATGATGATGGGCTGCAGTTTGGCTCCACTGGTCTGGTGTAGAACAGGATCTCTGGAGGCTGTTTGCAACTGTGGTCACAAAATTCAATGTTCTGGGAGAATAGGAAGCAGCTCCATTTTTTGGGGTCTGGGCCCCAGGGCCTGACGGTGAGTATGCCCATAAGGCCCACTCATAAGTTCCACCCATGAGTTCGCTCACAGGGAGTGGAGTGTGTAGGGGATGTGTTATTGTAGAGGATCTAATATGTGTGCTTATGGTATGTAGTGTATAGGGTTACCAGTTTGTGCAGGTGATGTAGTGTGTTTGTGTGTAGTGGAAGTAGTGTGTATTTGTGTATAAGGGATGTATTATGTGTTTCTGGTTGTGTGTAAGGGATGCATTGTGTGAATCTGTGTTTGTATGCATAAGGGATGCAAGGTGTGTGTCTGTATGTGTGTGCATTGAGTGTAAGAGATGCATTGTGTTTTTGTGTGTATGTAAGAAAAGAAGTGTGTGTGTTTGCATGTGTGTGTACGGGTTTGCATTGTCTGTTTCTGTGTATGTGTGCAAAGGATGCATTGTCTTTGTGTGTAAGGGTTGCATTGTGTGTGTGTGTGTAATGGATGCATTGTGTGTTTCTCTGTGTGTAAGGGAAGTATGTTGTGTTTCTGTGTATGTATAGGGATGCATTGTGTGTGTGT
>OW240912.1:234731323-234749672 GCA_933207985.1 Pelobates cultripes | reverse complement strand
GGAAACAGAAACTCCGCGCGGAACAGGAGCTTCTGTTTCCTGTAACCGGCCGGACTGACAGGAAGTGCACACTCAGTGTGCACCTTCCTATCACTCCGGCCGGCCGGCCACCGCGGACCGGAGTGCAGCTCGGCCACGCTACAGGGAAGGGGAGGAGCTGCAGCCGCCAGAGGCTCTTAACAGAGCGCTGGCCATGGTCCCTTTTAGTCGAGCAGACAATCTATCCATAAGATATACCTCTTTAATGTTGGATATGACCCTCTGTATTGGAGGGAGTGAGGTTTGTAACCATGTTTGTGCTATTGCTCTCCTCGCGGCTAAGGTGATCTTGTGGATCAGTTTCTGTTCCCTCCTCGTCCAAGCCTCTACAGACCTATTGAGTAAGTATGTCCATGGGTTTAGGCTTGGTGCTCTGTGGAATATGCATTTGCTCATGTTGAATACTTGGGCCCAAAAGGATTGTGCTTGGGTGTACTCCCACCACATGTGAATACATGTTCCTTTAAACCCACAACCTCTCCAGCAGACATCAGATGTTGCTTGTTTCATGTTGTATAATTTTACGAGTGTGGTGTACCACCTAAACATTGTTTTATATGCCTGTTCTTGGAGGGTTACGCATATGGAGAGTGAGGTGTTAGCTTCCCAGATTTCTCTCCACTCTATTCCCTCTAGAACCTCCCCTAGCTCTCTTTCCCAGGCGTCCGCGTAAGCCAGAGATCCCTATTCCCGTGTTTCCGAGCATATAGGCATATAGATAGTAGATATTAAGCCTCGTTGTGCGGTTTCTTTAAGGCACATCCTCTCGAAAAAGGTTGGGGGACTCCTGGCACTCTGTAGCACCTGGGGTTGTTGGACATAGTCTCTAATTTGCATGTACCTGAAAAAGTCGAAAGGGGTGAGGTGTGCTGTTTGTGCCAAATGCTCGAACGTGACTAGTTGCCCCTGTGTAAACATATGGCAGATCCTTTGTATTCCCACCTTTTCTATGTTCGTGAAATCCCTCGCTGCCAAACCCGGGGGGAATGCCCTATTTCTCAGTATGGAAGTTAGTGGAGATGGAGAGGAGGCCAGTTTATTTTCGTTGCGTGAGCGGTGCATCTTTAAATGCTTCACGCTAAAATAGCTGGTGCATAGTCTGGCCTAAGATTGGCAGGAGCCTGCCCCAGCTAGGCTGAAATTCTGCGGGCACACTCACACCCTTTACAGGCAGGTCCAGGACTATTCCATCATTTTACCTCCTTTTACCACGCTCACCACAACCTATTTCCTGGAACGCTGTTGGCGTAGGTTTGGTGAGATATAAATTGTGAGGTCTAGATCATTAGTATGTGTAGTCTTATAAAGAATGAGATTCCCTGGCACACCTCAAATTGAAGGTATGACCAATGGATTTGGGCTATCCTGGCAGAACGGTGCTTGGGCAACCCCCCCCCCCCCACATAAATTTTCCCCACCCCTTCCTGTCAAGGCCGCACTTTGACAGACGCTCACTCACTGACAGATGCACACTCACTGACAGAGGCATACACTCATTGACAGACACACACTCTTATATACACTGACAAACAATGACATACACACACACTATTACTTGGACACACACTGACAGACGCACACACACTGACAGACGTATGCACTCACTGACCGACACATACACACTCAAGGACCCACACACACACACATTCACTCACAGACGCACACTGACAGCAAGACATACACACTGACATACACACACTAACAGCCAGACACACACACACAATCACTCAGATACACACTGACAGACATACACACACTGGACAGCCAGACATACACTGACACCCCTTCCCTGCCCTCCCCAAACATTAACCGATTACTCCTTACCTTTGGGAGTGCTGGGTGGATTTTTTTTTTACCTGTGGTCTTGGGGTCCCTTCCGACAGGAAGGGAGGCAGGTAGGCGGCTAACTAAGAATCAGTGCTCCCTCACCAGCGCCGCCCACCCGCATGGATTCTTTGTTAGCCGTCCGCCTGCCTGGATTGTTTGTTAGCCACCAGGCTAACAAGGTATTTGCCTGGGCATTTGGGGGCAGCGTTTTTTGCCGCCCCCTGGAAATTGCCGCCCATGGCAAATGCCTTGTTTGCCTCACGGCAAATACGTCCCTGGGTATGACTGTTTTAGTGTTTTCTGTTGATTAAATTATGTAATTAGGCCCATGATAGTTGTCAGCTCCAGGCCCAATGGGCTCTTAATCTGGTTGTGGACATGGTATTTAGATTACTTTGTTGAGAATAAGTGGTCTGGTGACTAAAGCATTCCTTTAATGACAAAATGCAAATTACAGATTCCACATGGATAATATGATAATATATTTGCTTAAAGCAAAGAATTCAGCTCAGCAAACAAAGAATTTCTGAGCTACATAAATATACTATACAATAAAACGTAAAAAAAGCAAAAAAGTTAAGTGAAAGCTTTAATGCTTCATTTAGAAGATCTTGTCTGCATTCCTTGGTTATGACAATATGGTATACATGGTAAGCACATCTTATTAGAATGGGCTACAAGACCAAAGCCAAGCAAATTGGTGAGAAGGTGACAACAGTTGATGCGATTATTCGCAAATGGAAGAAACACAAAATAACTGTCAGTCTCCCTCGGTCTGATCTTACCTCGTGGAGTTTCAATGATCATGAGAACGTTGAGGAATCAGCCCAGAACTACACAGGAGGATCTTGTTAATGATCTCAAGGCAGCTAGGGTCATAGTCACCAAGAAAACAATTGGTAACACACTATGCCATGAAGGACTGAAATCCTGCAGCACCCGCAAGGTCCCCCTGCTCAAGAAAGCACATGTACAGGCCCATCTGAAGTTTGCCAATGGACATCTGAATGATTCAGAGGAGAATTGGGTAAAAGTGTTGTCGTCAGATGAGACCATAATTAAACTCTTTGGCATCAACTCAACTCGCTGTGTTTGGAGGAGAAGAAATGCTGCCTATGACCCAAAGAACACCATCCCCACCGTCAAACGTGGAGGTGGAAACATTATGGTTTGGGGGTGTTTTTCTGCTAAGGGGATTGATGCACTGCATCAAAGGAACGATGGACGGGGCCATGTACTGTCAAATCTTGGATGAGAACCTCCTTCTCTCAGCCAGGGCATTTGAAAGGGAGCGTTTCTTCTGAAAGACCCTAGAAGACCTCTATCAAAAAGACGTTTGAGGAGTTCAAGGTCTTCTTACCCAAATACAAGAATTTAAAAAAAAAAAATGTTTTGTCAGGTTTGCAATAGGAGGGAATCATTTTTAATTTTAAGTCCTACAGTTTGATCTCAGCTGACCAAAGGTCCTGGTAGCTCTCATAGCACCAATGAGAGACCAGAACATTACTTTGTTTCACAACCTAGACAATATGCTGTTGGTAGCTTCAGATTTCCAGGGGGCAAAAGTGCAAATGGATCTAGTAATAGCATAGCTCAAGCAGTTTGACTGATTGATACATTTTCAGAAGAGCAGCCTCACACCAATTCAAACAACAATGTTTCTGGGTGCAGATTTCAACACCCTCCAAGACACCGTTTCCCTATCTCAGGGAAATAGGGTCTATTGGCAGTCTGTTGAGCTTTCTTTCCCAGTTGCCACAGCTACAGATAGAAAATATATGCAGCTCTTGGGCATCCTAGGATTCGAAATCAGTCTTGGGAGGTGGGCCCAATGACGTATAAAGGTTCCACAGATATCGTTAATAAGCCAATTCAACAAGAAGAGAATGAATTTGAATAAGCCTTTGGTAATTTTTCCAACAGTAAGGTTCCATCTCACCTGGTGGCTAAGGATAGAAAATGTATAGAAGGAAAAATAGTGGTAAATTGGCGCTACAGTGGTGTAAGATAGTGCTGCTAAAAACCACTGTGGAATCAACCACTTAATTCCACACAATACTTACAATAAAAACAGAACAAAAAAATGGTGGTTAGCGCTCTATACACTAAATAGTGACAATAGGTTTGCACAGAAGCTGAGGAATTACACCTTTACATCCTACCTATGCCTATTTACTTGAGACAGTTTTCTTCACAGGCTCATGAAAATGTGAGTAGGATGGACCTATTATATTAATATTTTAGTCACAGTGTGGACCCTAAACAGACTATACTGCCCCATCTGAGTCATTTTGTCTTATAGAAACTCCTCTGGATAAAGTTTATTTAAAAGTGTATGTATAAACGTATACTACTGCACTTTTTTGAACACTGTGCACAAACCTGTTGTCACTATTTACTGTACAGAGCGCTAACCACCATTTTTTTGTTCTGTTTCTATAGAAAATGTATCTCAAGGTATCTCAAGGTTTTCCTTTAACAGAACCTCACTGGTTAATGCTAACAACAGAGTTCTCGAGGATGGGGAGCGCATTGTCAAAACCTAGTTACTCATGGTCTGTAGACCAAGGAGGAAACAACATTGTCATGCAATCTCCTGGAATTGTGTGCCATTTACAGAACTCTTCTGCAGTTCAGGAATATTCTAAAGACCAAATGGATACAAATTCGCTCAGACAGCAAAGCTGCGGTGTCCTATGTCAGCTTGCTTGTTGCCTGGATGTATGCCTACTATGGTCTGGGGATCCGCCATCCTGTCTGTCAGTTCCAGCTCCATTTAAGTCTGCTGTCTCTTGTTAGACTTGTCGCGTGGGAGGGAGTGGGTATGAGGTGAGGATTGGAGTGGGGATAGGAGGGATAAAAATACAAAAAACAAAAAGGTAGTCGGCTGGACTTACTACTCACCAGTCCAATTTGGGGTGTGGTCCCTAGATCCATTCTCCAAGTAACTTTGGAGGATGTGATAGTTGGGTCCTGTACTGTGTGGGGTGACCACACCGTATATTACCCTGTTGCTTAATCGTGCAAAATACCGGGTCTTCCCAGTGAGATGGAGGGACGAGAGTGGCTTGAGGCCCTCCGGAACCTTTCCCCGCAGGGGTACAGCATGTGAGCTTTTAGTTGCCTGTATAGCGTGCAGTGTACCTTGATTGGGGGCCCCCAGAAGGAAACCATGAGGTATAATTGAAAATGATTATCCCGTGGGTTCGTAACCTTATATAACAATAACAGAAACATATATTATACTGCAATGTAACAACATGTTAATGATAAAGTAACAGTTTAGCATATGATTATCGTCGATATTCCCGCTGTAACTTTTGGAAACCCCACCCAATTCCGAGGCATGGTGTCACGTTTTCCTAAGCAATGGTGGGTCGGTATCTGTGAGTGAGGGGTGCCCTCCCGGTGGTATCCAGTGTGTGTATTACGTATTAGTGTCTCTAAAAAAGGGGGGGGGGAGAATCCACCTCCGTGGGCACTAGGTGTCCCTTCGAGTGCTCCTGTCGTGCTCGTTGTGCCCAAAGTAATGGGGATGGGCGTCCTACGATCGCCTGGGAGCATGATGTCTGCTCCTTCAGTGTGCAGAATGCATAGGGTAGTCTGCATTAGGGTACTCAGATCCCAACTCAAAGATAGGTTTGGACCTATCGTGCTTTCCTTTTTTTCATCTGTGTGAGTTCGTATTATTACCCTGTGTGGACCCTGTCACTGGGGAGTCGGGTAAGGCCCTGTGCTTGCCCCGGGTATGTTCCCTCCTATATCTAAATAACGTGGCTGGGTGGCAGGTGGGCCGTATAGGTGGGGGCTGTCTGTTCCTTTGCCCGGTTTATGGTATGTCTATGCCCACGCGTATTGGGTGTCACCTTAATGGTATCCAGGCCTCCCGCCCTGCACCTTGTGCTTCAATGCAGACGCAGCTGCTCGGGTACCTCGCCATGATGGTATGGAGGTTGCCTGGTAGTGTGTGAGAGTCTGCACGGGGGGACTCCCCTCCCAGCCAGGATGTGTCGGTGTTCCTACAAGTGCCTGGGGTTACCATTTTACGTCACTGCGGCCCTGCAACCCCTCCCAAAGGGTGTGGGCCACAGATCCCTGGTTCCAGTGCAGCCTTGGGCCTACATGTTGGTGTCGTTTCCATGGCGACCGGTGTGCCCGTGTGCTGTCTGTGAATAACCCCAGCCAAGAAGTTGTGGGTCCGGTGTGCTAAGTAGCTAATGGTACCTTTGTGTCTTGTACGCTGCCATGTGGGAGGTGACAGGATTAGGCTCCCACGTTTTGCTGGTAGGCAGTCACCACTCCATCTATCTGCCCCCATAACTACTGCTATCAATCAGGTTACATATACTGTGACTACCTTGTGTTGTCTCACCCCCTCCGTACCTCTGTCCCCGTTCCCGTGGTGTGTGGTGGATAACTATGTACAGATGGATTCCCCTTTTTTGATATAATTTGTTCCCCCCGTTTTCCTTTTTTTTTCTTCCCCCCGTGTTTTTTTTTTCCCATCTTCGTCCCCTCCCCCCAGACACCAGTGTCCCATATAAGTCCTTTGCCCCTATTATATATGCCCGGGGCATGGGCAGGTGGTGCGTCCATCTAGTGCTGCCTCGATCCACAGTCAATCGTGGGCCCGTTCCGTAGTCCCCTATTTGCAAGGCAGGCCATGCCCGTTGTTGGATGCGTACCAACCTTTGTGGATTGGACTATTTCCCCGGCCAGGTATGCCTTGACTTCAGCCAGTGTTTGCAGTATTCGTGCTGTGTCTGTGGCTGGTAGCATAGCTTCACCCTGTATTATTAGGGCCGAAGTGTCTGCATTATCCATGTTGTTGTCCCCGCCATTTTGTGAGCCTGCGGTCCTGCCACGTGGTGCCGAAAAGTATTCCGCGACTGAGGCTCCTCCCTCCGATCCTTTTTTGGTTTGTTTTTTTGACCGGTCTCTTCTCCATGTCCCCGGGTATCAGTGAGAGTCGGTGTGTGACTTTTCCCGTGTATTTGCATGCCTTTGTTAGCTGTTTACAGTGTGGTCTGAGCAGAGCTTCAAGCAAACGCGTCCAGCTCGCTCCGTGTCCAAGCCATGCCCCCGTACATTTTTTTTAAAGTAGACAACCCAGGGTATTCAATATGGGGTATGTCCAGTCTTTTTTAGTAGCCACTTTAGTAGTCACAAACACTGGCCAAAGTTAGCATTTATATTTAATTGTGTGTTAAAAATTGCAAAAAACAATTATGAATGCTAACTTTGGCCAGTGTTTGTGACTAAGTGACTTCTAAAAAAGACTGAACATACCCCATTTGCAATACCTTGGGTTGTCTTCTTTTGAAAATGGTATGCCATCATTGGGGTAATTCTCATTCCTGGGCTACCATATGGTCTCAAAGGCAACATAACCAATCTATCAAATTTTAATGTGAAAAAACGGAAAATCAAGCATTACATTTGACCCTGTAACTTTCAAAAACACCGCAGGTTTTAGCATGTCATGGAAAGTTACAGGGTTAAATACAGTGCTAGCAAATTAAATTCGCACTTATGACAAATCACGGCTTGAACTATCTTGCTTTGCATGTAATGTGTCTATCTCATATATTAGTTTCCCCTTTTACATTGCATTTTACGAGTATCACCTGTACTTTCTTTTCTACCATGGTGTGTTTCTTGTGTCATACATACTAAAAACATTTAGGTGTTACGATCCATCTGCCAAGTGATATAATCTGATAAAGACAGCCTGTCATCTTCAAATCATGTGGATGGCAAGTTCACCTTCAGAAAGGTATAGATTTAATTAAATACCTTGTGATGGCAAAGTCAACATTCTAATCCCAGATGCCTACCATTTATCCTGTCCTAGTGAAAAAGTATAACTAGTGTCAGTAGAAGCAGAGATTTGATCCATCAATATCATATCACAGATCTGTCCTTCAATATTTCATACCCCCCGATATGTGACATGTGGCTATGAGTTAATTTACATATACTAGCATACACAAAATCATGGAATACTTATTTCAATATTGTTTATTCTTACTCTACTAAATATAGAGCTTTGAGTATCCCCTTAACAAAACATCCCCATTCCTCAAAAGAACAACTATTTGTGGTATGTCTTTGTGATCCAAATAAACATTGATCTGGAAACACATTTTGTTTAATAGTGTGTTTTTATTTCAGAAAGTGGTACCTGAGTACCTTGTGCCTGCATGCTCTTACAGTATAAAACCTTCCTTGTGTCTGTTATGGCATTTGACGTGTTAACTTAATATCCAGATTCCAGTTGTGACATTAGCTGCACACACCAATATCAATCAACACACTGCGTACATTTCTAACTATTCACTCTGTGAAACAAATTGAAATGTAGGCATTTTTCTGTGTCATCTGTGCTTTTTTTTTTTTTTTTTAAATGTATTCTTTTGCTAATAAGCACTATGGTTAGTCTCCAATGGGAATCGTGTTTGGATGAAGATTAGAGATGGCAGTTCATGAAATTAATGAATGTATCTGTCAGTTTGTGTGTCTCTTGTGCTCTGATTATAAGCCTGACGTGCACTCATATTAGGAAAGTGCCTCATTAATGTGCTGCTTCAAGGTCCAGGAAGTATTCTCAGCAGGCTTCTCTTCCCTGCAGCAGATCACAGCACAAGGCCTAAGTCGCATCCATTTAAATAGTAAATTAATGGAAGCTACCTCATTAAAATAATACCATCAGAAGCCAAATGATCTAATCATAAAGCAGAAAATAAAATGATGATGTAAATGATGTTTAAAAAAATAATAATAATAAATGTTCAATTTGGAATTATTACACAGTGTTAATATCCCATTAGCGGAGATAAAATAGGTTGCTCTTTTTTTAAACGAAGCCTAATTTAAATCATAAAGGCATATTTTTCCTTTTTACCATTGCCTTTTAACTCTCAAGGCTTTAAAAATGAATGTGAATGTACCATTTTAATATAAATTATATCACAATATGGAAATTAAGTGGAATAAAGCTGTTGCCAGTGGTCCCAAGTTCAAAAGATGATTCAGATAACGCTATCCATCTACTCACTGTATCTGCTAATTGTTACTAGTCCGGTACGTTACAGTAGCGGGAAAGGAGAATATTATCAGGATAATAGCCCAAGCAAAGTGATTGTCCAAGAATTTCTTTACAGATCTGATGAATACTGCTGTGAACTTACTCGTAGCCAACTCTCAATCCAGCTAAGCATCTGCAGTGTGGGTTGGAATGAGTTAATCAGGATGCCGATATCCTTTGCCAAGCTAACCAATGTTATTTTTTAACACGTCATAGATCCCAGGCCCTGACAAACTGTTGGCCAAAGTGGAAGAGGTACAACAGAAGGGAATGGTTCCTTTTGATTATTAGAGTGATTATGGGCACACAATAGGGATGTGCATGGGAAAAATATTTGGTTCGATTCAGAACTTTGGCACTTTGGAACTTAAGGAATTCAGGACTTTGGGTAAGTGAGGAAGGGTTAGGGGTAGGGTTAGGTTAGGGGTAGGGTTAGGGTTAGGTTAGGGTTGGTTTAGGAGTAGGGTAGGGTTAAGGGTAGGGTTAGGGTTACCCTACCCTAACCCTACACCTAACTCTACCCCTAAACCTACTCCTAACCCTACCCCTAACCCTACTCCAACCACTAACCCTACCCCTAAACCTAACCCTACCTCTATCCTACCCCAACCCTCTCCTGTTTTGCCAATTTTCAGAAATCCAAAGCACTTCAGCACTTCAG
This sequence comes from Pelobates cultripes, assembly GCA_933207985.1. NCBI lineage: Eukaryota > Metazoa > Chordata > Amphibia > Anura > Pelobatidae > Pelobates > Pelobates cultripes. The sequence goes on along the minus strand of OW240912.1, from coordinate 234,740,058 downwards.
TTCGGCATTCCGAAATTTGGCACTTCGGACATTAAGAAGCATCCGAATGTCCAAATTTCCAAAATTCGGCCCAATTTGCATTCGGAACGAAACTAATTGCACATGTCTAGCTTAAACCTTGAGAAAGTCTGCAAAAGATGACAGAAAATGGACAGTTATAGCTTAACTAAGGTATAAAAGAACATGCAGAGATAACTTGCAATGCTTGCAGGTATTGTTCATGACTACTTAGATGGTTCCTGATCAATACTCATTCGAACACTACTTCCTTATTTCTAAACTCTATACAAGTAAATACGGCTGTTGTGCATACTGGATGAACACTAGCCTCTTCAGGTGCAAAGAAGTGTTGAATCACAATGTAATCTTATTATGTATAATATAGAAACCGCCTGAAACTCATTGCCATTGCTTGGTTTTATTGATCTTTAAAAACATTATTGTTGTATTATCTATTTGGTTTATCTGACTTGGCGTGTTAGACTATTCTTCTCTCTGGTGACCTGATTTGACTTGGCATACATTTTTTGGTATCCTGACTAGTTTGCTGCCTTTGTGTATTCAATACTTCTGTCTTCTTAGAGGTATTAATTTCTGACTGTCATTCTAAGGTCTAACAAATGCATCTAATATCTTATTTTTCTCTTTGATACCTTCTTAGTCAGTTCACCTCTATGTTTGTGTGTTGGGTTGTACCGCATACCAACAGGTCTGCATAAATGGACAAGAAAACAAACACAAGACGATAAGGTCTGCTACCTTGATATTTTAAAATGCCAATTGTTAGATGTTATTAATCATGTCCATGTTCTGACTTTTTGTGCACCCAGTTCTGGCTGTAATATCCATGGCATAATCTGGGATCCATTCTTTGAATAACTAATAACGGTTTGACAACTTGGCTGTTGTCTGTCAGGTCCTGATCACCTTTTTTTGTGCAACTAGTAGCTCTCTGGTAAAAACAAAGATAGAGGAGTGCAATAGTAATATGTATATAGTATACTTATAGACACTTGATTATCCTTTGGATTTCACCTATATACAAGAAAAATAGTCAGCTTATTTGTTTTTCTGTGGTGAAGTTCTGATGCATGCACAGCATTAAGTCCTCCATTGGCATGACGCTGCTGGAGGAGGAGACAAAGCCACCACTAAAAGAACTCAGCGCTGCAATTAAGGTAAGTATTTTAAAGGGTTTTCAACACTTGTGGGGGGTTGTATTCATAATGCTATAGTGTTCCTTTAAGCCGTATATGTCTTTCCATATAATTAGTTGTAATGATGCTTATGCCCCTATGGGAACTGCATGCATCTAGTTTATCATTTTATCTTATTGTTTATCGTGCTTAGAGTCCCCTTTTGCTGTCCCTCTGTGATAAACAGACTCTAGTCACCAGATCCACTACAACTTAAAGGGAATCTAAAGCCATCAGAATCACTATAGCTTATAGTGGTCATGATGTGTATTGCATGTCCCTGCAGTCTTAACTCTGTAAACGATGCCTTTTCAGAGGAAAGGTAGCATTTACATTGCTGCCTATTAACACCTCTCGTAGCAGTCATTCAGATGGCTCCTAGTCCAGTGTTGAATTTACGTGCAACGTCTCCATGCTTTGCATGGAGTTGCTGAACGCTTCCCCTAGAGATGCATTGATTCAGTGCTTCTCTATGAGGAGGTGCTGATTGTCGCAGCATGACACTTTTGGAGCACATGCACAGTAGCCTCCCAATGCTTTTCTATGGGAAAGCATTAAATTGGTTGCGATCATCAAGATTGGTCATCTTCATCGAAGGGGAGGGCAAGCCGGGGCAAGACTGGTGCAGCGTTAGAGAAAAGGTACGTTTAACACCTTTTTACACCACAGAGAGGGAGACTGGAAACCTAAATATGTATTCTAGCACCATAGTGTTAGGAATACATGTTTGTATCTTCTAATGTTGTTTTGGGGCATGTAGCCTGGCTCAGCATTGTAAAACACTACCTTTTATAAGAAAAAGTAGCATGTACATTGCTGCCGAAGGCCACCACTATTGGTTCTCATTCCAACAGCTTCTGTAGGGAAAGAGGCAAAGCTTGCAGGACCAACAAGAGGCTGAATGCTCCCCATAGAGATGCATTGATTAATTGTAGCTCAAAGAGATGCTGCTTGTTACGGCGATTTTCCACATAAGCACACTAGTCTCATGTCCGTTGATTAGCTGAAATTATATTATATTGATGATCTCGTGCAGGGTTGTTGCGGCAAGACCGGCACATCAAAGGCTAAAAGGAAAATCAAACCTCTTTTCTCTGTGCGGGAGTGGGGGGACAAACATCTTAATGGTTTGTGGAACACTATGGCATTAGGGATATATTTTTGTATTCCTCACTTTATAGTGTTTCTTCTAAACCATTTTGAGCAATATCAAACTGAATAAAAGTCTTTCTCTGCCCAGACCAGGACCAGGCCCCCACTGGGGTTACAACAAGGCAGAGATTACATTTTCATAAACCATACCAATTTATACCATCAAAGGGTGGCTGTGATTAGCTGAAAGCAGTAAGTTGACATTCTAAACCAATCAGGTAGTGCCCATTGATGTTCAAGCTACTGCTTTCTCATTAACTTGAGTCACACAGAAGAAATGGGTTGTTGAGGACTGTCTTTCAGCATTAAAACATCAAAAATTGTTCAACAGTAAACAGAAGGATGGCACACATTGATAAGTAGCAGTTATAATGCCTACAGTGTCCCTATGCCAGTGTGTAGCAACAGCATTAGCATTGACAGACAAAGTATGGTCATACAATACCATTGTTGTGCACCACAGTTATTAGATTCTTCTGAATAGCCATGGCTGAGGAAAATATAGTCACCTGAGCTGTATCAGAGTTTCTTTTACACCTGTCTTATCTATATGTACCTCTGTATTGTTATAGTAAGGGCTTTATGATTGAGAAGTTGGAAGCCTGTCTCTCAGTTCTTTCTTCTGCAGAGGTAACATGTCCCCGTTTACTTGCAGAAGCTTGTAATGTTGGTTACTGTGAGGGGTTCCCCAGTGCCCCGACTGAGCACACCCATCTGAACAGCTTCTTCCCGCCAGCCAAACCACAGATGTCAGCCTGTTCCCGAAGGTTCAGTCAGCTAACACCTCTCCACCAAGAACATCAGACCCACACAGCTTGAGGGTAGAACAGGAACTAAATCACCCCTGATTAACTAGATTAATGGGACCATCCAGATTGTCCACTTAATGTGAACCACTCTTGTATCATCGTTATGATTATAAACAATATAACATATACCAAGTAACTATTTAATGGTGTCATATAAAGTATCCTTCACTTTCTCCCAATCGTATTCCACATTGTCACACAGTAACAGTAGCTTTGGGGGTCCTCTTAAACTCCCATCCAGCATACTACATGCACGTCCTTAGATGAATGTATCCCGATGCATTAGATCGGAGAAGAACGTGACTTAGACATCGCTGTCACTCACAACGATGTCATCCGCCCCCGCCCCTCCCCATACGCTCACGTGGGATCCAGCGTCACGGATGACGTGAGGACTATCCCGAACGTCATCCGTGACGATTCGTTGTGGGCGGCAATAGGGAATCCCCCCTGATGATTGGCTCCCAGATCATTTAAAAGTCCCGGCTTTTCTAGCCGGCGTTTCCTCAGCCCCTGACGAAGGTGGTGTTATACACCGAAACGCGCGTCGGGCCACCGACATGCTTTGACTTCATTTATTTTCATTTTTTGTTTTTTACGTACACCAATGGGTTAGGCACGATAAGGATGTACACTTAAAGTAACTTTATTTCTTTTCTATCTACTTTCAGCCAGTGGGGATCCTGTAGCATTAGGCAGTGGGCGATACCCTTTTAGACTGAGCATTTAGATCAGAACACCCACGAAGGTGTCTTACAGAGCTTAGGGATTTATTTGGAGGCTTCCATACCTAACAATAGGCAGTGGACGATCACTCCTCAGAGTGAGCATTTAGATTAGAACACCCACGAAGGTGTTTCACAGAGCTTAGGGACCCCTTCTTTTGAGGCTCTTATACTTAGTGTACCAGGGAGGGTGTTTACTTTCCCCCCCTTCCTCTTTTGCCCTACTATCCCTTTTCCTCCATTTCCACTCTCAATAGGGATCACTGCTCCTCTATCATTCTACCAGCAGTTTCCAACCCTATATTTTGTCCTTAATACGATTTAGTCACATTTATTATATCTACTTTGGATGAGTACATTTAGACTGCAGCCTTATCTCTACTATTCACAAGTTTCATAGAAGGGATTTAGAATAGAGCTTCCTCCCTTTTGTATTGCCTCTAGGGGGCACTTTTGGCTAGCTTTACCTTATTACCGAATAAAGATTTTTTTATTTTCAATTTCTAATCTAGCCCAATTAGAATATTTAAGGGTATCTCGTTAAACAGTCATGTTGTGATGTTCCGGACCCTGTTTCTCTTCCCTTCTATTAGATCCCCAGACTGGCTATTCTTATTTCTGTACTGGTATCTCATATTTGTCCATTTATTATCCTTGTCAGCATTTCAAGATCTCCCCAGGTGGAGATCTTATTCATTATTTTGTAAATCATTAGGGTACAAGCCCTTGGTGGAGCTGACCACACCAGCTGACCACAAGGCTTTGCGCTGCCCCTTACGCCCCGCTGTTCAACTATTGGGGTGTTCTGGCAGGACAAAGCATCTAAGCTTGCTATATTATAATTAGAACAGGAACTAGCCCAAGGTATTTGTATACAAGTAAACTCATTAGTAAACACACAAAGGTTTGGAACAGCAACCAATCAAACTGGGCCTTAACAAACAGCCAATCACACTAAGCCCATTAATAACCAATAAGACACACCATCTCAGAACACCTACTTTGCATACACAGTAAAACATTATGCATTAGGTAAACGGATAAACACACAGTCAACAATAGGTGACTCAGCTCCTTGAGTGACAAAGAGAAAAGTCCTATCCCCCACCCACGTGATCACACAGTCTCTGGTTCCGCACCATCTTGTTTTTCCATATTGTGGCTAGGTCTAAGTCTGTGCAGTCTAAATTGCTGCTCCACACCAGAGTCCACCCAAACAAAGGAGCCCTTGATGCCCAAGTGACGGCGTACCAGCGTTCCGTCACAGTTACCACATGTCATTCCCAGCTATTAGTTAAATTTGTGAAATAATAAAACTGAAACCTCCAGTTTTAGCTTTGCCATGTCTATTTAATCATAGTGTGTGTAACATCATTGGATTACTTTCTTATAGCAGGCACTTATATTAAAAGTGATCCTGGAGATTCCTGAGGTTTCACGCGCTAAAGTTATGCCGTGATCAGTAGACTGATCTCCCTCTAAACGTGTTTTAATTTTTTCTGAGACAGCTGAGTAACACTAAAGATGGTTTATTTGAGTTAGAGCAATTAGTAAAATTCTCTTCTCCTCATTTAATAGACATTGGCCATGTGTAGGGTAACAATGACTTAATGGAACCTGTATCTCAGTCATTCTCTTCCATATTTTGCCTCTCTGGCTTCGAGAAGCCTATTTTATACCAATGCCTTGTTGTCTTAACCTAAATACTATCTGAAAAACATGAATCCTTTTACTAGCTATTTGGTTTAAGGGGTTTTCATCTATGCTTACCTGTCATTTTGGCTTTCACTATTGTGCTATCACAGCAAAACAAAGGTGTGCTCTCTTTGGTAGCCTCCTAAGTTCTGGAGATGCTACTTGGGTTTTTCTACAGTATACTCTGCACATATTGACTATATTTTTCCATCGCAGATTTAATTCTCTAACTTTTGTTTTTCCCTGATGCAGTGTTTGTTATCCAAGATTGCCCTTATTTTGTTATGAAAAGTACTGTATTTGCTAGAATTTAAGCTCATGGGCAATGTCTTTTATTATTTTTGTATAAGTAAGTGCTTATTATTTGTCTTTATTCCTTCTATGGTACAGCTTTGTGAAATATGTTGGCGCTATATAAAAGCCAAATAGTAATATCCAGATCATCATCCCTTTCTGAATATGTGGGGTGAGGATGCTGTGTCGAGTTTGGTGTGCACATTGTACTGTATTCCAGGGGTCTGACCTTGGTAAATTACCCTTGCCATTCTGTAGCTTGAATATGGTACTTGTAGCCTTTACATGTCTACATTTACATTTCTGGATTATTGTCTCTAGTTCCCACCTTTGGCCTAATATTTACTTTTTGAGACTTTGAAAGATATTTTTCCTGTCCTGTCTGCTGAGAGTCAGATCTAACCCATTTGTGCATGATGCCGTGGATAGTAGTTGGGGAAACAAAAATTACACTAAGCATGTGTCCATAACAGTGACTCCCAACAGGGAAAATCCTTTTCAGCCTTTGACATTGGTGAGCAAGTTTAACTAATACAATTGCTGCTTATAGTGTTTGTGGTTTGTTTCATTTGTCAGGATGTGATTGTTATTGAATGTATCTTCTTTTTTTATATAAATCAGGTAAATTTTATTTATTATAATCTCTTGTTTTACTTACCAGGTGTATGCTTGGGGCTACAACAATTCTGGCCAAGTTGGCTCAGGGTCCACTGCCAATCAGCCAATACCTAGGAAAGTCACCAGTTGTTTACAGAACAAAATAGTAACTGGAATTGCTTGTGGCCAAATGAGTTCAATGGCAGTCGTGGACAATGGAGAGGTAGACGTACTTTCTTAAATTCTGGATTTTTTTTCATATGTGCCTTAAATTAATGACTTTAGAAAACCATTAAATGCATTGACCATGTCATGCCATTTACTTTGTTTCCGATTATTTAAATAAGGACTTAAAAAAAGAAAATTACGAAGACCCCTGCATGCTCTTTCTTTGGAAATATATGTATCTTTTTAACAAATTGTTATGTTTATATATTTATATTTTAAATTGGTCAGATTTTGTTTAGCCTCTTTTTTTCTGTTGCTATGTTTAAGGCTCACTCTAGGTGTATAACAGTAGGTGTCACTATGCATCACATATACGATTTGTTTCCCTCTTATCTTCCATTGTCTAGCTGTAAATACCATCTGGAGACCCCAAGTATAGAAAGTCTATTCTTTCATAGTACATTGTTGATAATTGTATCTTTTTTTGCTGTGTCTTTGAAGGTATATGCATGGGGTTATAATGGAAATGGTCAGCTCGGTTTAGGCAGCAGTGGTAACCAGCCAACGCCATGTAGAATTGCAGCTCTTCAAGGCATTCGTGTGGAACAGGTGAGTTTACATATTGGTGAATACACTGTAGATATTGACAGATGTCATCGGACTGATTGCTTGTTTTCCACAATTAGAACCATTTTTACATGTAAAGATTTTTTTTTCACTTTCACGTTTGCGCAGATTTGTTCTCCTGTAAATTGCATAAATAAAGACAAAAACTATTTTCAATTCAGTATCTTTTATTTCCTTAACCTCAAATAGGTTGTGTGTGGCTATGCCCACACATTGGCATTAACAGATGAAGGTGGAATATATGGCTGGGGAGCCAACTCTTATGGCCAGCTGGGCACAGGGAATAAAAGTAACCAGTCATACCCTGTTCAAGTATCTGTAGACAAAGAAAGGTAACTTTTTTGTCTTTTTCCCTCCCTCCTTTTATTATTTTATTTTATGGTAAGGACACACTCCAAGCACTATTACTACTACCACTATTGACCACTAGTGACCTGGTCCCATTTATTGTAAGGAGTCAAACAGTTTTTGTAAGGCTTTACTTCTTTCCTCGGGTCTGGAAGGCGCCAAACTTCACCTTTACTACCATTGGTGGATGTTCCTCAGCAGAGTCTTCCATTAGCCCTAATGCTGCAATGCAGGGTTTAGGGTCTCTGAGGGCATGAGCTAATCTCTATCAGCGGATGAGTTTATTACTGCTTAGCAGAGATGGACTGACAGCCTTCTGGGCCCCTGGGAAAAATTGCCTCTTGGCCCCTTATAACAGTATTAAATAAATGTTTCAAATAACAGTGTGCATTCTTTTATTTTTTTATATAGTGTGAGGATATGTGTATGAAGGCCTGCTTGTATCAGAGTGTTAAAATCATTGTGAACGCTGCTGCACTTTGTCCACGTCAATGTAATGTATGCTCAAAGACAAGCTCACTACACACATCACTACAGAAAGCTTACACTGATACACAGAACAAGCTCACTACACACAACTACATTGATAAACACAAGATTGCACACTGACATGTACACAATGCTCACTCAAAGACACGCAAGTTCACTACAGAAATCTCACTACACCACTAAACACAGCTCGCTACAGAAAGCTCACAAGCTCACCATAGAAAAATCACTAGACACCGCTCACTATACACACATAGCAAGCTCACTACAGAAAGCTCATTGACACATACAAGCTAATTAAAACAGTTAACTACACAGAAACTCAGAGCTCAATGGCATACACAAGCTTATTACACACAGGTTCACTGACACACACAAGATCACAAGCTCACTGCAGACAGCTCACTAATATGCACAATACAATGTCATTACACACAAGGTCACTCACTGACACATTCACAAACTCGCTCACTACACACAAGCTCACACACAAGCTCACTATAGAAAAATCACTAGACACTGCTCACTATACACACATACCGACTCATTACAGAGAGCTCTTTGACATATACAAGCTCACTACAAACAGTTAACTACACACAATCTCATTACACACAAGCTCACTGACGTACACA
>OW240912.1:234702663-234731223 GCA_933207985.1 Pelobates cultripes | reverse complement strand
CAGTTTGTGGGGTTTACGGTGGTTATGGTGTTCCAGTGCAGTGATTATGGTACTCGCAAGTACTATGAAGCAGCAATAGATGGAGGTACCCGGTCGGGGTGCCAAGCGATCTGTTACACCCCCATCCCAGCCCGCCTCTGGTAGTCATTCTGATGTAGTGTCTGTTGAATTCCATCACAGTAACACCTCTTTCTACTCAATGAGGAACTGACCACATGAAGGAAATCTTATTTAATGATGAAAAGTATAAACACCCCTGCAGTGGTCAACACTATCCTCTTGCTGTAGGACATGAACAGTTCTAGTAATACCTTACAAGTAACAAACCAGCTGTAGGACAAGAACAGTGCTAGTAATATCTTACAAGTTATTGGAATAAAAAAAAAATTATTGGCCTTGCCAAAATAGTTGAAAAGAAAGGGTTTAAGTGAGGAAAAGAAGGGTTCAATTCTGACTTTACTGGCAGAGGGATACAGTCAGCATTACATTTCTTCAATCCTTAAAATTTTAAAGAACAAGGTCAAGCAGCCGACATTGGGGACAACAGACTAGAGGGCAAAATGACTCTCCACTGGCTGGGATGACCACCAACTCATTCCAAAGTCACTCAACACTTACATGATGACATCAAATAACCTACAAAAAGAATGTCAAATGGCAGTGCACAGCGAGGGCTGAAGTTGTGCAAAGCTAAAAAAAAAAAAGCACTTCATTAATGTGAAGCAAAGAATATCCAGAGGTTTGCAACAAACCATAAGGATTGGACCAAAAACTACTGGAATAAAATCATCTTCTCTGATTAGTCTAATTTTCAGCTTTGCTCCACTCGTGGTCATCTAATGGTGGAGGTCTACAAACACAGTGTCTATCACCCACTATGAAATTTGGTGGATGATCGGTGATGATTTGGGGTGTTTCCGCATGGCTTGGCTAGCAAGGGTAGAATGATCTTTGTGAAGTACACATGAATCAAGCCATACTCAAGGTTATCTTGGAAGAAAACATGCTCCTTTCTGCTTTGACAATGTTCCCCAACTTTGATGATTGTTTCTACTGCACAACAATGCTCCATGCCACACAGCCAAATCAATCAAGGTGTGAATGGAGGACCTCCAGATGAAACCCTGTCATGGCCAGCCCAATCTCTAGTACTAAACACCACTGAAAACCTCTGGAAGTTGATCAAGAGGAGGATAGATGGTTACAAGCCATCAAACAAAGCCAAGCTGCTTGAATTTTTGCACCAGGAGTACCCAACAGCAATGTAAAAGACTGGTGGAGAGTATGCCAAGATGCATGAAAGCTGTGATTAAAAATTTGCATTGCGTTTTAAAAAAAAATAATATGAACCTTCTTCCTTTGCATTATTTAAGGTCTGAACACTGCCTTTTTTTTGTTAATTTGACCAGTTCTCATTTTCTGCAAAGAAATGCTCAAAATGACAATGTTTGTATTTGGAATTTGGGAGAAATGCTGACAGTAGTTTATAGAACAAAACAGAAATGTTCATTTTACTCAAACATATACCTATAAATAGTAAAACCAGAGAAAATAATAATTTTGCGGAGCTGTGTGTCTGCAAACATAGGTCTCATTCCATGCTCATCACATTGTGGTCATTGCACTTGTTTATCATGAAATGTATAGGGCTACTGAATCTGATGGCGCTATAGAAATAATAAATAATAATAATAATAATGAAATCCATGAGTTAGAGAAACTCATCAGTTTATAGTGACACCCTCCCATGTTGACGGAATCTGTTGGCGCTAAATAAATGGCAATAATAATAATAATAAAGAGAAGAAAAAGGAGAATAGAAAAATCTAAATATCAGAAAACCATAATCAAATGCACTTAAGGTCTGCAAAAACCATGATGACTCATGTTAATTTGGCCACGTAGAAGAACAGCAGAACATGCATACTTACTCATATCATCTGCTGCAGTTGTAGCCACGTCACAGAGGGCTCCTTGCCCTTTCATGGTTTTTGCAGACCTTAAGTGCATTTGATTATGGTTTTCTGATATTTAGATTTTTCTATTCTCCTTTTTCTTCTCTTTATTATTATTATTATTGCCATTTATTTAGCGCCAACAGATTCCGTAGCGCTTTACAATATTATGAGAGCGGAGATTTAACTATAAATAGGACAATTACAAAAAAACTTATAGGAACGATAGGTTGGAGAGGACTCTGATCAAACGAGCTTACATTCTTTGTAGGTATAACGCCAGCCTTTTTAATATTCAGTAATATGTATTTCTGTCTTTATTGTTGCTAACCTGTCCAGCTCCAGTTGAGTCTGCTGTACACCTTCTAAATTAAGGTGAATACAAATGCAGTGTGTATCCTGGTTTGAGACCACCTTTTCAAAGATTTAACAGCCAAGTGGTGTGTAATATAGAGCGAAATAACAAATATATAAATATTTTTATAGGGTGTTAATGTAATCTTTCAGAACAATAGGTTCTGTCTTGAAGATCTTAAAATACTTTTTTTTTTCCCACGGGCGGTATATGTCATGTAATACAGTTGTGCCAGAAACCTCGTCCACTAATTATGTATTATCTGCCCACTTTTTTCACTTTCATTCCATCAACTGGACACTAAAAAAATGTAGTCTGTGTCCCCTTCTTGAACCCATATAAACTAAGGTGAAACAGAGAGGTGCAGAAAGAAGCTATATGAAGCAGTCAAGTTAATAGAATTAGTTGATATGTTAGAGAGCTTGATATTAATGCATTATATATTTTTGATAAACTCTTTACAAGCTTGTTACACTCCTTATGGTGTATTACCTTTAACTGTGTCATGTAAGCTTTGTTTCTATAAAATGTGTATTATCTGTTGAGAAGAGTCATTCACTACCCAATCTCCCTGCAATAAATAAAAAAGTGAAATAGTGCCTGTGGGGAATTTAGGAGGTGAGATCAAGTGGCAAATGCGTATTTTATCTTCAGTATTGTCTTCTGTAGGGTGCAACAAGGTCACTGGATAACTGGATATTATACTGCCATACATAAATGCCAGATGTATTGTTATGGTGGAAAACTATAACGTATGACAGGATTAGTTTCATAGTTTTCTTTTTTGTTATTATACTGACTCCTTCTCCTATAAAAGAGATAGTATATAAAACCTGGAGGTATTCTGCATGTAATAACACGTGAAAAAGAAGAAAGCATGCTACATTAATAGGTGGCATTTCAAAGACAAATCAAAATACATACAATTTAAGAAGTTTCTGGAAGCTACAAGTAGAAATAGCTATATTAATTGGAATATCAAAAAAAGAACAAAAAGGAAAAGTAAAGTTTAATGGAATGATTGCAATAACAGACTTTCTAAAAAGCATATACCTATTCTTGATTTACGCATGTGTTTCACTGTAAGGCTACTTATTAGTTGATCAATTTAAAGGTTAACTCCAATTGAGGATTGGAGTGATCCCAGGGGCACCAGACCAGCGGGCACCAGACCAGCAGGCCCCTGGGATCACTCCTATCCTCAACCTGGAAACCTTGAAAATTCCTGGAAGTTTCCTGTACCCAAAGAAATCCTTAGGTGGGGATCAATCCACCCAAGCTGTCATCATAGAGCAGTGGGCCTGCTCTTATTTTGTAAGTACATTTCTTTTATTATTTTACTAATATTGCCATACAGTGAGCACTATTGGCTGTTTCTTTTATCCCGAGAATTGGATACCATTCACGGAGAGGAACCTGCCTTATATCCCATAAGCGGGGATTAAACCCCTGTATGCGCTTCACTCCAGAGCTGGACATTAGCTCTGGTAAATGTGAGTTTTATACTATTATTTTTACGTCTATATCTGAATTTTACGTACTACACCATTGGTTGTCCCCTTTTTTTTCTCTTTTTATCTTTCATAATAAGTGAAACCACTACAATAGTAGAAGACCTCATCAACCAAGGACACCTGTAAGGATAAACCATTTGGACTTTTTTCTTTTCCTTTTAATTGGACTTTATTTTATGTGCACAGCCTTTTTTATTGTTTTTATTTATCTTGTCTTAAAGGGTTTGAGGGATTCCCCTTTTTTAAGGTTGCTGCCCAATAGTTATCTAGCGCTGTCTCATTCTTCTTATTTATTATTAACGTGAACACTGTGTTTTATCTGAAATTACATTGTTTACTTGAACATTCTTGCAGGGACTGACTATACTCACCAGAACAACTACATTAAGATGTAGTTTGTGGGGTGACTATAGTGTCCCTTTAAGCTTATTACTTTGCTCCTGCTCCTGGTTTTTTATTAATTGATCTGGCTACCTATTGACTATGATTTTTCCAGTATTCCCTGTGTACCAAACCCCGGCTATGTTTGAACACAATTGTTCCTATTTTGTGTACTGGGCCCAGGCGACGTTTGGCATTGATTTTGTTCCTCTTGCTGTATGCCTTTTAGTCCTGGTTACTCTAAGGTCTGGTAATACGCCGAACTTTGCATTCTCACTTTGCCTTTGTTAGGATTACTGCCTTGTATCTTGCCGAGTATTCCAACATATCGTGACATCTGCATTATCTGGTCTCCACACTCTTGGCAGTGATCAGTGATGATGACTGGCAGTGGCTGGCTGTTGGCTAAGGTTGAGTCCTGTGGTGCAGTTTGATGATGACCTCCACTACGTGCACCGTGAGGCTCTGTGACAGTGAAATCTTGCGGGAGGGTGGCCAGGTTTTACTGAGTTATGCAGCACTTGTAAGAGAACACTGTACTGTGCAGGTTCATCTAAATTTTTTGTTGCCAAAATTGTTTAAGTTGTAGAAAATAATCCATAGCTTGCCCTCAAATCGGAAAATTTGTCTCTAAGACTGGTCCAACATCTATGGTTCTGATGAGCTCAGAAACTTTCTCAGATATGGAGTTAAGTGTAATTAAAATATATTTTAAGTAGAGTAATAAGTACAATGTGGTACAATTCAAACTTTAACACCAAATAAGAGAACAAGGTATGCCATGCCCAGTGAGTATGGCTAATTACAGCACTGGACAGGTGAATTTGGTTGTATGGGAATGTACCATTTGTCGAATTACAGGAAAAATTTGCCAAGTAAATTCTTAATTTGAAGCCAGGCAGCCAACTGTGTCCATCTGCCCAGATGTGAAACTTTACCCCCAGAGGACATATGTGTATTCCTCTTCCCAGACTGGGTGGCTACATATATATGTGCTTTTTGCTTAGCAGACCTTAGAACCTTTTGCTGTGCTAAATGACAATTAGCAGTCAGGAGGCAATTTCTGCTAAGTGTCATAACCAAAAAACATTAATAATAATTCAGAGGTTGTTGATCGATATTATGCAAATATTATTAGACACATATATACCTTTCAAGACCTCAAACAGGCCTTTGAACCATGGTTTAAAATTGAGTCGGATGTAACTCACATCGATAAATTACAATATTCTATGTGGACAGTCACTAGGGATTCTCTTATTAATTCTTACTTAACAAATCCAATGACTTTGACACAAACCCTAGAGGACTGGTTAGAAATTAAGAAAAAATTTGGGTTTAACAATCTTATTCCAAAGACTTGTAGACTTGATATAGTGGAAACCCTTATTCAAGACTTATCTTTAAAAAAGTGGCCCAATGTTGATAAATTAACAATTGCTGACATCATGCAGGGCGATAATATAGTGTATTTTCAATACATCACAGATAATTTTCATATTCCACGCAGATAAATTTTTACCTATCTGCGGTTAAAAAGTTTTATTCATAAAAATGTTATTAAATCTACTGCCTCATATGCAAAAGAAATGGAACTTATTTTTGGTTACCGCTCTATTAATAAGGTTAAATCTGCCACTTCCTCTCTCTTAGATTGTTTTAAACGGCCTCCCTTTAGATTGATTAGGACTTGGGAACATGAATTGGAACTTGAAATTTCAGTAGACGACTGGCATTCTTCTTTAATTCAATTAAACAAGCATGTACATTGTGTAAATTTGACTGAATGCCACTTCAAGGTTCTACATCGATGGTATTACACTCCGACCAGATTAGCTAAAATTTATGATGCCCATGATCCTGCTTGCAGGAGATGTGGCAGTTATCAGGGTACATATATTTATATTTCGTGGTCATGCCCTGTAGTTAGACCATTGTGGACATGGGTATTTAACATCTTTACCACTATGACAGATCATAAAATTAACGAAAATTATGTTTCTGTTCTTCTACACCTAAATTGGAACCTTAAATCACATAGAGATATTTGTTTTGTCACACATTGCCTAGTCGCTGTTAAAATTATCATTGAGCGTTTCAAAAACGGTTATTGATTAATCAAATTATGTTTCAAATCAATATGGAATATGAACTCATTAATAATTTGACGATTTCGTCAAAAAAAAAAAAGTCTGGTTTTCCGATTGGCTAGAAAGATACCAACATATTTTTGGCTAGACTCAGCTTTAGACAATATCTCTGTTAATAATATATAATAAATCTTTAGTTTTTAATATACAAAATTGCTGCGGATGCCTATGAAAAAATGTAAACTTTATTATAGTTAATACAATAGAGGTGGGAATGATTGTGTTAATTCAGAAACAGAAATACTGAAAATAATGTATTATTGTCAATTGTCATTTTTCTTTTTTTTTTTAAGTTTATTTGATTGCTCTGAATGGGGGTTGGTTTTCTCTTTTGTTTTCTTTGTCTTTGAATGTTGTCTTTTATCTTTGTTATTGTTTGTTATTCTAGGCATATGCCCCAAATATATGCCATCTTGATGCAATATGTTATTATGATATGCAATTAATTATGTGATTATGCATATAACTTGAACCTGTGCATAGGCTATGGATTATTGTTATATATAAAATTATGTTTCAATAAAAATCGATTTAAAAAAAAATAAAAAATTCAGAGGTGAATATTATTATTATTATGTTATTTATATAGCGCAATCAAATTCTGCAGCGCTTTACAATGGGTGGACGAACAGATATGTAGTTGTAACCAGACAAGTTGGACAAACAGGAACAGAGGGGTTGAGGGCCCTGCTCAATGAGCTTACATGCTAGAGGGAGTGGGGTAAAATGACACAAAAAGGTAAGGATAGTATTACACTAATGACAGTTGCAGAAGAGGACTCAGTCGGGAGCTATTAACAGTTTAATTGATATGCTTTTTTTAAGAAGTGGGTTTTTAACGATTTATTGAAGGAGTGGAGACTGGGTGAGCATCTTACGGAGGAAGGAATAATCATGCTTCTTAATATAGATATTCAGAACAGCGAGAGCATGCCCTACAAAAGAAGTCCAAACCTGACTAGTGAACCTTGCACCATTTGGGGGAACTGGGGAAGTCCACTATATTAAATCATAGATGAGATTTGTAAGATGTCTGTGCAACGGCTAAATAGCAATAAATTCACATTTGTAAGAATTTTTTGCTGCCCCAGACGTAAAAAAAGAAATAGTTTTTTCTGTGTAGTTTGGTATTTAAAACCTCTAAAAAGTACAAAAAGTGAGAAAGGGCGGTGTAGGCAACCTAGAGTTCCTACAGTTACACCTACACTCTCACCTGTACCTCCTCAGAGGAAGCTCAGAAACTTGAGATGATGCAAAGAGTGTAACGTCCATTTAAGGCAAATGAGCTGCTCACTGGGATTCATATCTAATTTGATTAAGTGGTCAGTTTCTCTATTGATACTGACCTGGACAGAAAATATAATTACTGTAACAGCAAAGGGAGTAATAAGAATTTTCTGTTAATATTTCCTTTTAATTTTTAACTGCTGGTGTAAATCATTTGTTTGCCATCTATTGTTTGTGTATGCACGGTGACTATTTTTTGTACGTTATCAATATTCCTTTTTAAAGTTCTGCATTTGCCTGGTAAAGAATCATGCTACCTGACGAGACCTATTTAAAAGTATTTTCAATTGCATATACAGATATTGTGCTAGCTTGTGTTTGTGGGTTTTAATTTAATTTGCTTGTAGGAACCAAAAGAACCTCATTTATAAACTGCCTTGTTGGTGGCAGCTTTTGATACTAGAGTTAAGGGTGGATGGTGTTAAGGGGCATGAATGAAATGAATGAAACCAGATAATCAGTAGACAAACAGAAGAGCAGGAAGCATCATAGAACCAGAAGACTAGATTAATGGATCAACTGCATGGAAACATCTGTGGTGTTACACAGAGCAACATTAAGCAGTGCACAGGGTGGGCCAACATCCAAAGTAGGGTTTGAGGAGTCGATAACTTTTTTTAATAATGAACCAATTTCAATGATTTTACACAAAATGAATGCTTAATGCATGGAGAATTGTTTGACTATGTACAGAAGTTACCATTTTTTAAATAAGCGCCATTTGCCAACTTGCAAAGTCAGGCTTTTTCGATTGCATTGTTAATAACATAAATTAATGTTTCAATCTCTAGCACAAAAATTTCTACACAGCTTTTCTCCTTGAGCTGCTTAAGTGTATGCGGTTTATTCATGTACACCTGCTCCTTCAGATGTCCCCACAGGATGTAATCAGGAGATGAAAGGTCAAGTGAACACGGTGGCCAATTAATCTGGGGATGTTTTGAAATTATACACTTGCAAAGCAGTTGTCCCAGAAGGTCCATTGTGGCCCTTGCTATATGGGCGGCAGCCACATCCTGTTCCAGGACAATTTTCCACTACAGGACATAAAACGTTTTCAATCATATCCCGATATTTCACACCAATAATATTCCACAATTTTTACTTGTTCCTTTGTGAAATTACCCATGATGAATCTTCCAAGGCTCTTGTTATAATAAATACCTGCAACAAAAAAATGTAACTACTAATAAATATGTAATTTACTTGTTAAATCCTACTCTGAATTTTGGCCCACCCTGTATACCCTAGTTTCTTGGGCCAGTATGATGGACATTTAAGAAATACAAGTTACAGGGCTTTGACACATTAAAAGGTAACACTGATTATAGACAAAAGGGAAGGCATAAGTAGGTTTACTAAGTACAGTTGTGTGTCTGTGTTTTAACACTTATTACTACCATAAATATATATAATGGTCACTGTTTGTTGTGCTAATTTATCAGCTAACTCAATCGATGCTTCTGGTACAAAGAGGTGGATTACTTAGTACATGACAGACAAGGCTAAGGGAGGATGCATTAGAACATTAGTGTGACTTAATCAACTAGCAAGGAACATGGCAATAGTCAGTCAATTTGAACTTTGTACAGGTACACAGACACAATGGATGACAACATGGAATAGAAGAATATCTAACAGGTAGTTTAAAAAGGTTTGAACATGATGATGTGAAACCTGATTATAATAACATTAGGTTGTCTATGTGTCGTTTGTGGCCTTCCTGTAATGAAGAACATTACCATAACCCATCCTGGACAATCATTTTAGACTGAATCTTATGATATATTTTTCATGCACTTAGGCTTCTAATGTCTACATAGAAAAATCCATCTCCTAATAAATGGTTCCTGGGTTACTGTTAATAAATACAGGGCAGATTTAGCTCTGTTAATGGAAGCATCAATATGTCAATGGGAGTTCTTCCTGTGACATCTGTTTGCCTGGCTCTTTTTATCATTGAAAACCAATTGCTTTATTCATGACCATTCCTAGCCTCTGCAACAGCAATAAATCTACAGACAGCAAAGAAAATCAGAACTTTTTTTTCTAATATGCACTTTGTCCCCCAGTCCTCCACTCCATTCCACCCCACCTGCTGTTTCTGTTAAATATCTCTTTTGCACTGGAAGCCGTATAGATGTCTATCTGTATCTAAAATTAGTTTGCAATGACCTTTTTAGTGTTGTTTCAAGGGCTGCATCAATTGTTGGTGATTTGTAAATGAGTGATTTACAGTCTGTGATTTATAATATTGGTAATATCTTATAATGAATGCAGTACTATTTGTAGAAATAATAGTAAAACATAAAATAGTAATAAAAACCTACCTGTCTAATAAGGTGCCCTTTAGGATTTCTTTATTATATTCTTATTTTATGTGATTTATTACATGATCTAAAAGCTGCTAGTGTAGTCCAGAATGCAGTTAGTGCTTTTCATAGTTTCTTTATTTTATGAGACAGTATGTAAAGAAGATCTTTCTCACACCAGTGATTTCTAATGTTTACATGCATGAGTTTAAGACGTGTGTTAATATGTAATAAATGTACTCTACAAATATGCTGCTCTGTCTGTTTTCACTAAGGAATATTTTTTGTGCTTGAATTATTTTTTCATATTTTGACCATTGAGAATTATTGTCTAGGTGGAGGAAACCAAAATCGCAATGGTGAGTGTAGGGATGGACACTAAACTCATTAAATCCATCGGTGGTTATAAGATACAGTGTGGTGTCTGTTTGGTTTGATTAAAAAAAACACAAAGCATAGTCTTTAAGTAACTATTTAGTAACAGTAAAGACAGTTTTGTACACTGAAATGTTTCTATTTTCCACTTGTGGCACTAAAATAAAGGGACACTGACACTTGAGGATGGATATTTTTGTATGGGTGGACTAACAAACACTTAATTGTAACCAGACGAGTTGGACGAACAGGAACAGAGGGGGTGAGCACCCTGCTCAATGAGCTTACATGCTAGAAGGAGTAAAGTTCTGTTTGAAATTGCATTGTTTGCATATTGTCCAGTCGCCAAAAAAGAAAAACAATAGAGTATATATATATACTCCGGGCTGCCACCACAAATTTTGGGGCCCCTGACAAAGCACAAGGTCTGAGAGTGTGTGTCAGTGTAATGAATGCAGAGTGTGTCAGTGTAGTGAATGCAGAGTGTGTGTCAGTGTAGTGGATGCGGAGTGTGTGTCAGTGTAGTGAATGCGGAGTGTGTGTCAGTGTAATGGATGCGGAGTGTGTGTCAGTGTAGTGGATGTGGAGTGTGTGTCAGTGTAATGAATGTAGAGTGTGTGTCAGTGTAGTGCATGCGGAGCGTGTGCCAGTGTAGTGGATGCGGAGCGTGTGTCAGTGTAGTGCATGCGGAGCGTGTGTCAGTGTAGTGAATGCGGAGCGTGTGCCAGTGTAGTGGATGCGGAGCGTGTGTCAGTGTCATGGATGCAGAGTGTGTGTTAGTGTAGTGAATGCAGAGTGTGTGTCAGTGTAGTGCATGCAGAGCGTGTGTCAGTATAGTGAATGCGGAGCGTGTGTCAGTGTAGTGAATACGGAGTGTGTGTTAGTGTAGTGAATGCAGAGTGTGTGCTAGTGTAGTTGATGCAGAGTGTGTGTCAGTGTAATGAATGCAGGGTTTGTGTCAGTGTAGTGGATGCAGAGTGTGTGTTAGTGTAGTGAATGCAGAGTGTATGTCAGTGTAGTGGATGCAGAGTGTGTGTCAGTATAGTGGATGCAGAGTGTGTGTTAGTGTAGTGAATGTGTGTGTTTACTAGTGTATTCATGTAATGTAATAATGTAAATGTAATACATGTTACTCCCCCCTCCCTGCTTCTTACCTGGTCCAGGGAGAGGGGAGAGTCCATCCCTCGTGGTCGGGTGGCAGAGTGGGCCCAGCAGACTGCAGCTGTATGTTATAGCTCTTCCCTCTCTCCAACTTACGTGAGCGTGGTGTGCGTGCCATGCGGAGCATTGCCATGGTAACCTGTGGCAACGCTCTGACGGCTGCACATCGCGGGAGTTAGAGAGAGGGGTGATCTGAACTGTGCTCATGCAGTCTGCTGGGCCCCCTCTGCAAATACAGGGAGCCGGGAGCCCATGGCTGCACATATATATAGCAATCATCGCTATATATATATGTGGAGAGAGGAAATGTGGGGCCGGGACTGCCAGAGCAGTCCGGGCTCGCCAGGCCGTGACAACCGTTATGGTTGTCACCCCCTGATTGCGGCCCTGTGTATACCATAGAGATGGATTAGTTCAAGTACCATTTTTAAGTATTATTTTTTAAGTGTCCAATAAAATAATGCTTTACTGTGTAAAGCTATTCTGGATGAAGTTGATTGCAGTTATATTCAACATAAATTGTTTAGCAAGCAGTTAACTCAGTATCCCATTACACTAGATTTATATTTTAACTCACACCATCCTCAGCCAGTATCTTACTGAGCACGATAGGAGTCAGAGACCACAGTGGCAGTACCTAAATTCTAGCTCTCAGATTGATGGTACATCAGTTCCCAGTTAATCAGATCAGGAACGTAGATAGTTAATTGCCTGGCTGCCAACAGCAGGAGCTTTGACACTGTGTGTGTAACTCTCCCAGCCATATGCAGCCTGTCCAATGATTAGCATGCTGTATGTGCTAACACCCGAAGCAAAATATGTTCAAAATTGAGATTGCCAGCCAACAAGATCGAATTCCAGCTGTCTGATTGACAGCACAGGGAGGCTGCCTTAACCACAAAAAAAAAGAATATATATATCTGAAATGAAACACTTGTAAAAAGAAAAGCTGCAGGGACTGAATATTTACTCAATAATCACTTCAGTAAGATGAAGAGCTTATGGTGCTTAGTGTTACAATTTAATAGAATCGTTCTCTTCTCATAAGTCTGTTTCCTGAAAAAATAGACAAGTATACAAGTGAGTGATTGAGAATTTTTTTCTTTTTTTTTCTTTTATTGAGAGAATGTGAGGTACGTTACAGAAAGAAAAAATGGAAATAAAGCATGAAGTGATATGACAATGACAAAGGAAATATAAGAAAATCTGATTCATCTGTCTCTGTTTTTTTGCTGACCTAACGTGCTGACCTAACATTTCAGATAAAACTTTACTATTACTCAATCTAAGTCTAGACATATCAATGTGGAGATCGGTAGTGATGAGGTTAAAACAACAATAAGATTAATAACCAATGCAATCTTACGCAAACTATGTTCAATTGAGGTGTGTTTTGTATGGGGGGGACATAGTAGGGAAGAGACTCCCTCATGATGAAAAACATGCATTATGAACTAGCTTGGGACTACAGTAATGATATTGTAAATTATAACTTTTATAAGTACATGAGTAGTTAACCCAGATGGGGGAACATAATATGCAGTGGTGTGTTTTTGATGAGCTTTGTTGGCTTATAATGTAAGAGTTTATGGTAAGATGAGAATCAGAGAGAGGGAAATTTACATCTGGCTGAGATGCCCCCAACCAAAGTGGTAGCGGTGGAGGAAGCGGGTAATGGGATTCACCACCATGTATCTATCGGGAACAGTCTGAGTGTCACGATTCGGGGAACCAAACACGCCAACACACACACACACACAAAGTGCCGTACCGGACCTTAGAGTGGCCGGGCTAAGCACACAAAGAATAGTCAGAAAACAAGCCGAGTAAGGGGAACCAGAAGACAGAATAACGTGAAACAAGCCGAGGTCAAAGGGTAGGAGAAAGTCACAGAGTCGGATAACAAGCCAGAGAGTACGTAACCAGAAGCACAAGTTCAGAATCAATACTAACAAGCAAAGACCACAACAGGGCGAAGAGGAACAGGAAAGGTAAGTATATAAATCCAAAGGTTAATTCTGATTGGATAATTTCCAATCAGAATTAACAATCACACGTGGGAGATATCTAAACCTCCCACTGTGATTGAGGCACTGTGCCTTTAACGCCGGGTCAGGTGACTGACCCCGGCGTTGGTTAAAGTGGGCGGTCTCCCAGCGTGCAGCGTCATGCATGCTGCCGCTGGGAGACACAGAGGAAGAGGCGGACGGCACCCGTGGGAGAGAGGGTGCCGCCCGCCGAGCACACGGCTGAAGGGGGACCGCGGACGGCTGGAGGGTGAGTGCCGCGAGCGGACTGCAGCCTCCCCTCGCAGCCGCCCGCGGGACCCTGACAGTACCCCCCCCTCGAAGACCGCCCGGAGGGCGGGAAGCAGAAGGCTTCAAAGGAAACCGGGCATGAAAGGAGCGGACTAAAGAGGGGGCGTGCAAATCAGAGCTCGAAACCCAAGACCGCTCCTCAGGGCCGTAACCCTTCCAATCCACCAGGTATTGCAGCCGACCCCTAGAAACACGAGAGTCGAGAAGGGCAGCTACTTCGAACACGTCACTAGAGACAGTACGAGGGGAAACGGGCCGTCCGAGAGGACGAGAGAACCGGTTACACAGCAAGGGCTTCAAAAGCGAAACGTGAAACGTGTGCGGAATACGCATGGAAGGAGGCAAGTCCAGGGAGTAGGAAACGGGGTTAATCCTACGTAACACTTTGTAGGGACCAAGAAACCTGGGAGCAAACTTCATGGAGGGGACCCTGAGACGGAGGTTCTTGGAGGACAACCACACCCTATCACCCGGAGCATAAGAAGGGGTCGCACCCCTATGGCGATCAGCGAACTTCTTCTGAGCAGCTGCTGAACGAGACAGCGCAATATGGACCTGATCCCACGTCTTCCGTAAAGAGGCGAGGTGCTGGTCCAAGGCGGGCATTCCCTTGTCAGAGAACGCACCGGGAAGGACAGAAGGCCGAAACCCATAAGCAACCTCAAAAGGACTTAAGCCAGTAGACGAATGAGACACCGCATTCCTGGCAAATTCAGCCCACGGAAGAAGGCGAGACCAGTCGTCCTGGTGCGCATTAGTGAAGCAGCGCAAATACAATTCCACAGACTGATTAGCACGTTCGGCTGCACCATTAGATTGCGGGTGATAGGAGGAAGTGAACGACAAGGAGACCCCCATCTCAGCACAAAAGCCCCTCCAAAACCGAGAGACAAATTGCGGGCCCCTGTCAGAAACAATATCCTGAGGTACCCCATGCAATCGGAACACTTCCTTGGTAAACACCTGGGCAAGCTGAATCGCAGAGGGTAGTTTCTTAAGTGGAATAAAGTGGGCCATTTTAGAGAACCTATCCGTCACAGTTAATATCACCGTCTGACCATCAGAAGGAGGAAGGTCTACAATAAAATCCATGGACAAGTGGGTCCATGGTTTCTTGGGTATAGATAGAGGCATCAGTAGGCCTTGGGGTCTCATATTAGGAGACTTACACTGCGTACAGACCCGACAAGCCTGAACAAAATCCACTACGTCTCGCCTGAGTGAAGGCCACCAGAACTGTTGAAGGAGGCTCTTATAAGTCTTGGTAACCCCCGGATGACCAGCAGTTTTGGCGGTGTGAAATAATGTTAATAACTTTTTTCTGTCACTTACTTTCACGTATAGTTTACCAACAGGCTTCTCCTGAGGCGCTTGGGTTTGGTATGTCTTAATATTCTCAAGGAAGGGAGATGAAACAACCAAACGGGTAGCAGCTATGATCTGAGAAGCTGGTACAATAGGTTCAGGGGTTGGGTTAACAAATTCTAAAGGTTCATACTGTCGAGAGATAGCGTCAGCTTTGGCATTACGGCAACCAGGTCTATAGGTAATAATGTATTGGAATCGCGAAAGGAATAGAGACCATCTAGCCTGTCGGGCGGACAACCTTCTAGCATCGGTTATATAGGAGAGGTTCTTATGATCTGTCAGAACCATAATTTTGTGTCTAGAACCCTCTAATAAGTACCTCCATTCCTTAAAAGCTAACACAATAGCTAATAGTTCTCTGTTCCCAACATCGTAATTCTTTTCTGGATCAGACAACCTTTTAGAAAAGAAACAACAGGGATGGAGGGGTTCGTCATACGATAACCTTTGTGATAGTACTGCTCCCACCCCCGATTCAGAAGCATCTACTTCCATAACAAAGGGAAGAGAAGGATTAGGGTGGTGTAGTACTGGAGCAGAGGCAAATGCTTTCTTGAGAGTTTCAAAGGCTTTAAGGGCTTCAGGAGTCCAAACCCTAGGGTGTAGACCTTTTTTAGTCAGCTTTGTGATAGGAGAGATAAGTGGTGAGAAGTTTTTATAAATTTTCTATAATAGTTAGCAAAACCTATAAAACGCTGGATAGCCTTAAGTCCTTGGGGAAGTGGCCAGGACAGTATAGCTTCCAATTTAGCAGGATCCATACTAAAACCCTGTTCAGAAATTATATATCCCAGGAATTGCACAGAGGTCTGATCGAACAGACATTTTTCTAACTTACAATAAAGTCCGTTCTGTAATAATTTTTTAAGCACCATCCTAACATGTTTATGATGTGACTTCAAATCAGGAGAATATACAAGTATGTCGTCAAGGTACACCACGGCACAGACATGCAATAGATCCCTAAGGACATCGTTTATGAGATCCTGAAACACAGCAGGAGCATTACACAGTCCAAAAGGCATGACCAGGTATTCATAATGCCCACTACGCGTATTGAACGCTGTCTTCCACTCATCATTCTCCTTTATACGGATAAGGTTATAAGCTCCCCTGAGGTCTAGTTTAGTAAAGTACTTAGAACCTTTAACGCGGTCAAACAACTCAGTGATGAGGGGGATAGGGTAGGCGTTTTTAACCGTTATATTGTTCAGACCCCTGTAGTCTATACACGGCCTCAAATCGCCCTCCTTCTTTGCCACAAAAAAGAAACCAGCACCAGCAGGAGAGGAGGACCTTCTAATAAAACCTTTCCTTAAGAATTCTCGTATGTACTCCTCCATGACCTGGTTTTCTTTCTCAGAAAGAGGGTAGACCTTACCCCTAGGGGGCATAGTGCCCGGTAAAAGGTTTATGGCACAGTCATAGTCACGATGTGGAGGTAGCTTATCTGCCTCCCTCTTTTCAAAAACCAATGCAAGATCAGCATATACAGAAGGGACAGAAACAGAGAGTGGTTTAGCTGTGGGCACGTTGAGTAAACAAACAGGACGTACCTGAGCCATACAGTCTCGTTGACAGGATTCCCCCCAGGATAGTATATCCAAGCAACCCCAATCGAGAACAGGGTTGTGTTTCACTAACCAGGGAAAACCCAGAACGATGGAAGCAGTAGGGGAGTCAATTATTTGGAAGGTTAACCTTTCCTTATGCAAAACACCTACAGACATCACTATTTCTTGGGTCTCATGGGTCACCAGAGGTTTCTCAAGTGGTCTACCATCTATGGCCTCAACGACCAAGGGTGTGGCCTTTTGGATCAAAGTTAAGGCTGCGGTTTTAGCAAAGTTCTCATCCATAAGGTTGTCTGCCGCACCTGAATCGATCAAGGCTTTGGTGGTTATGGTGGTTTTATTGACCAAAAGAGAAACCGTAATAAACGGTCTGGAGATGGACACATGAGGGGACAAAGTCATAACACCCGAGGCCGACCCCTCTCTAGGCCTTAGGTGCTGTAGTTTCCCTGTAACTTAGGGCAGGCATTACAGTGGTGCCCCCTCTTTCCACAATAAAGGCATAACCCCTCCCTTCTACGATATGCTCTTTCAGCCTCAGTTAGCCCCGTAGCACCCAATTGCATGGGTTCGGGGGTTGGTTGACTAGGAGCGGGTAGTGCTAGTAAAGCAGTAGAGGGGGGAGCAGGTAATGCCCGTGTATCCATCCGTCTTTGACTACGCCTCTCTCTAATACGGTTATCAATAAGAATGACATAATCTATGACATCATCTAGAAGAACAGGCAATTCCCTGGATGCTATTTCATCCAGTATGTAGGCGGCCAAACCCTCCTGAAAGGCTGTTACGAGGGCATCATTATTCCAAACCACTTCAGCTGCTAGCGTGCGGAATTCGATAGTATAATCCGCTACAGATCTATTACCCTGTCGTACCCTAAGCAGAGCTTTGCCAGCAGAGGCAACCCTACCGGGTTGATCAAACGTACGTTTGAAAGCTGTCAAGAACTCTACAAAGGACATAGGAGATGTATTCTCCCACATGGGGTTAGCCCATGCTAAAGCTTTCCCGGACAGGTGATTAATCAAAAAGGCAATTTTGGATCTGTCAGTGGGATAGGAACGTGGATTCATCACCAAATGGATGTCAATTTGGTTAAGGAAACCACGACACAATGCTGGGTCACCGCTGTAGCGTTGTGGCGGTGTCATGTGAACAACATGAGCAGGAACGGGTACCGGAGTGGGAATGGGTTCGGGCACAGCAGCAGCAGCCTCCTGGACGGCAGGTTGCAAGTGTGCAGTACGAGCCAGTATGGTTTGTAAAGCTTGGGCAAACTGGTCCATACGGTGGTCCAAGCCATCCATTCTAGCCTCCTGATTAACTAGGAGCTGTGGGATGTCAGCAGGTTCCATTATGGCCCTGTTGTAATGTCACGATTCGGGGAACCAAACACGCCAACACACACACACACACAAAGTGCCGTACCGGACCTTAGAGTGGCCGGGCTAAGCACACAAAGAATAGTCAGGAAGACAAGCCGAGTAAGGGGAACCAGAAGACAGAATAACGTGAAACAAGCCGAGGTCAAAGGGTAGGAGAAAGTCACAGAGTCGGATAACAAGCCAGAGAGTACGTAACCAGAAGCACAAGTTCAGAATCAATACTAACAAGCAAAGACCACAACAGGGCGAAGAGGAACAGGAAAGGTAAGTATATAAATCCAAAGGTTAATTCTGATTGGATAATTTCCAATCAGAATTAACAATCACACGTGGGAGATATCTAAACCTCCCACTGTGATTGAGGCACTGTGCCTTTAACGCCGGGTCAGGTGACTGACCCCGGCGTTGGTTAAAGTGGGCGGTCTCCCAGCGTGCAGCGTCATGCATGCTGCCGCTGGGAGACACAGAGGAAGAGGCGGACGGCACCCGTGGGAGAGAGGGTGCCGCCCGCCGAGCACACGGCTGAAGGGGGACCGCGGACGGCTGGAGGGTGAGTGCCGCGAGCGGACTGCAACCTCCTCTCGCAGCCGCCCGCGGGACCCTGACAATTTGGACCATCGCCGGATCTCGTTGTGGAGTTGGATGCCGGCCTTTGGGGCTGGGGAGCCCATTTCACATATGCCTCCACAGGATGCCCCTGATCAGGGGAGGAGACCGAGTTGCACATATATTGTCTGGAGTTGATTGCTGGATCATTTGACATATGCAGCCTGGCCAAAGGCCCTTCAGATTGTTGCTTACTGCTCCCCATGGACAATATCAATGCAGTACAATACTCAAACTAAGTCTTTCATGGAAACAACAAAAGACATTTACTATTGTGCCTCTTACGTAACATCATGCTGCAGGCAGGGTATCTCCTGTGAATTACCAACCTCACAGTGGACTGTTTTTCTCACCATTGGTGAGACACTGGTGACTGGTGGCTAGATAGCTCAAATTTGCACGCTCTGCTGGAACTCAGTGGTTTGCTGCATGTGGACCAGTTTGCCTTCAGGACAAATCGGCTACTCCCGAGGTATTTCAGCTGACTCCCGGAACTGGACTGGGAGGCGGTGGATGCACTCCTGTAGACTTGGCCACCGTTATCCATGCTGACACGGGTAATCCACTATTTATGCCACCGCAAAGTGTCTCTCCTTTTCGTCTCTGCCCTCCGGCAGGGCCAAGTGTGGTTTCTGGAATTTCTGAAACTATCTCGCGATCACCCACTCCTCTTGACATCGTTTTTTCCCCTTCTTCTGACGGGACCTCAAAGAGAACCTCACCCGCTGGTGTTAAAATAGAAACTGGACCTCGTGGTTTGGACACCTTCCACGAAGCCTGGTCGGTCCATGGCTTATCGCAAGCTACTAAAGACCTTAATGGGACTCATGGGCCCCAGGCATTAGGTGTATTATATCCACTTTCTCTGGTAAAATGCCATTAAGGTCATATTATGTACATGAATATATTTATATCATATATAAATATGATTTATTTGCTTTTACTTCCTAGAATGCTTGGAGTAATTACAACACCTACTACTTCCAGTCCCAACTATATGTCTCACCTTTTTGGTTGGTCTTTCATACTGATTTATTAATGTGGTGCACTCAGCAATTACAGTGGTTCACGTCCCTCTTGGGGGTGTCCCGGTGGATCAGGAGGTTTGCCGCCTTTTGAAGGGGATGAGTTGTCAAGGCCTCCTGCACCCAAATATCATCGTCCCGGGGACGTCGATTTGGTGTTGCACTTCCTTCAGGTCTGGTCGGACGATTCGGCCATCAGCTAAGCTCATGCTGCTTTTGTGTTTCATTTCCTTACGGCAGGTATCAGATGTTCATGCATTCGATGTGGACGGTTTCTCCTTATCGCCGGAGGGAATCTCCTTTTCCATCTCATGCCGTGCGAAGTTGAATTCTACTTTGGTTTCTTGTCTGTTTTTTCAGGTGGTTCCCCAGCTGTGCGTCGTGGGTGTGCTCTTACGGTGCATTGAGGTTACCGCGCCATTTGGGTCAACTTTTGATGTCTTTCATTATACCCCACAAGCCAGGCTCTACTATGACTTTGGATTCGCTGGCTTTTGTCTTTGGATGGAATAAATTCCACTTCAGGGCCCATTCGATATGTGGGTTGCAGCATTGCAAGCATTCTTTTGGCAGGCGCATCGGTAGTCGATATCATGTGATGGACAGACTGGTAGTGGAAGTGTACTTTCCACGTGTTTTACTTTAGACAATCCTGTCGCAATCCTTTTAATTTTCTCACTCCTCAGCGTTTAAACTGCAAATATGAAGCCTCCTGTCATATGTACATTATGTACATTATGCTAACGGAGTGTACCTATAATCTTAATTTTAGTAATGACAGAAGGTGAATATTTCCCACCCTTCTTTCTTCCCACCCTAGGTTTTTTCTGTTCCTTGGTTGATTGTTCTCGACTAGCCTTAGGTTATATATTCACTAACATTTGTTATTCTGTTTAGATCATGCTATTGTTCCATACTATACCTGTCATTAGCATTGCTAGCATCAATTGATTTTGTATTAATTTCACATATGTGGTAGCCAGTTGTCGTTTGATGGGCAACATATCATTTCAGATGCATTTCACTTATTTCTGTTTATTTTCAATGTGATCCACACCTTATGCCTCTATTCTGGATTCTACGGTTAATATGAATGTTTTCACTATCGAAGTCTGGATTGCCATGTTTGTTTCAGCATTACAGTTTGACTTGTTATTTGGACTTTATCGTTTTGAGTTCGCTACAAAGAAAGAGGAAGTGACTAATGTGACAGGGCCTTTTGTGTAATGTTGAAATGTTTTCTGATTGGTTATTCTGTTATGATCTGTGCTGCTGGGAGTTTTCAGTAAAGAGAGTTATGTCATTACTAAATTTAAGATTATAGGTACACTTTGTTAGCATAATCTACAATTACAACCCAGTTAAATTTAAGTATGAATGCCTCTTTAAGCATATTCATTACATAGTGATCATCTTGTAGTAAAAACAGAACATTTAAAAACAAATACCTTCTAGTGCATTTTTCATTTTTATTTTTTCTTCAGAAATGTCATTGGTTTCTATCATCTGAAAGAAATAGAAAACCCAGCATAAAGTCATACAATAGTTAAATAAGCAAACACCCAATACAATACCATTTACATACTTAATATGTGAACCGAGAACTGACCTATAGAGATTCCAGTCTAGAAACAGAATTATTATCAACAATTGATTAAGTGCTGAGGATTACTTAAGTAATTACTCAAGTTCAATAATCCATATCTACTACAAAAATGTGTGTGCACCTCAAAAAGTAGATAAATATATGGCTTTTCCAAAAAAGTACAAAACAATCTAAATTGTTCTTACATAAAAGAAAAATAAACTGTGTTTCTATAAAATAAAAATAAAGTTATCTCAAAGTTTACTGGTTTTCTAATTAACCAAATTCCATGCACACTTTCCTTGGATTTTTGGAGATTATTCTATTCAAACTGTCCTTGAAGTATAGCTTGGAGAAAATACGAGACAGAGGGGATAAGATAGAAACATTTAAATACATAAAGGGAATCAACGCAGTAAAGGAGGAGACTATATTTAAAAGAAGAAAAACTACCACAACAAGAGGACATAGTCTTAAATTAGAGGGGAAAAGTTTAAAAATAATTTCATGAAGTATTACTTTACTGAGAGGGTAGTGGATCCAGCTAAAGTGGTAGAGGTTAACACAGTGAGGGAGTTTAATCATGTGTGGGATAGGCATAAGGCTATCCTAGATATACGATCAGGGACTGATGAAATTATTTCGAAAATTTGTCAGACTTGATGGGCCAAACAGTTCCTATCATATTCTATGTTTCTAAGTATAGCAGATAATCAACAACCAAACAACCCTTTTCAGCATTACCCATCAGTCAGTGATTGGGCAGACTAGAAGGGCCGAATGGTTCTTATCTGCCGTCACATTCTATGTTAAATGACATTAATATTAAATTGTATTGTACAGTATTAGTTCAAAATCATGTGATTACCTTTCTGCCAGATCTCAAAATGTGGATCAACCCACAAGATAATTATATGAAAGTAGTAATCATATTCTATATGTATCCCTCAGTTTGACAATAACTAATTACAAGATCATTTATCATGGGAAGAGACTGGGTGTTCTGACAGTATATATTCAAAATACTAAAGCTAATAGAATCAAGCCTGGAATAAAATTACTAGACCATACATTTGCATTTTGAGAAGAATGAAGATCCTCCATGGACTGCAACTTGTTTTCCAATACCAGTATTTTTTCCTGTAATTTTTGGATCTCCTGCTTGTTTCGTATATCTGCTTTCTGAAGGGTATCATAATCCTGCATTTTATTTTCTGCAGTTGAGATCTGTTCTTTTAAGAAGGCAATGGCTTGTGTCTGGTCATTGTATTCAATGTGCAGCTTTTCAAGTTCATGCACCCGTACTTCTGCTTCCCGGTATTTATCTTTAACATCCTGGAGTTCTTTGAGGTGCTGATTGGTTTTTGATTCTAGCTGTGTTTTCCAGTTATTATTGCCTTCTTCAACTTCCTCTTTAATCTCTTGCATTTTTGATTTTAGATTCTCTTTCTCCTTAATATGGACTGCTAATTCAATCTCATGCTTGGCTTTCAAGTTCTCAAACTCAAGTTGATGTTCCATTTTTAGACTTTCTATGTTGGCTTTGACCTCTACAAGTTCTTTGCATTGAGTGTCAGGACTAGTAACCAAGGACCCCTTCAAGTCTTGCAAAGATTTCTGATGATCAGAGACTAAGGTGTCCAATTTAGATTTCCAACTGTCCATCATTCCCATATTCTCATTTGTAGCTTGCTCAAGTTTTTTCCTCAAATCTGAAATCTCCTGGACATGTTTCTCATTCAAGCTTTTCAGCTTTTCAACTTCTTGCTGATATCGTTTCATGTTTTTTTCGTACTTGTCTCTCTGTTGACTGCTCTCTTTTAGGTGCTCTTTGCTGGCTGACAACAGTTTATCCCGTAGACGCAAGGCCTCAGATTGCAAACCAAGATTGTGCTCAGGAATATCTGTTTGACTTGAGCTCAACAAGCAGTGCTGAAGGTCCTCAATCTCATTACGACGAAGGTTAAGTTCCTCTTCCAACTGATTGATCCTAGACTGCTCTGCTACAGTTGTAAGCTGTAGAAATATAATAAACACATAAACAGACTTAGCAACTACTAGAACATATTAATATATTCATGGGTAAGCTCTGAATACTTAAAATATATGAACAAGGAAATGTTTTAGTAAATTATTTTACACCAAGTATAAAACTCTTGCATATGAGAATAATGCTTATTATTAATACAGCAATTATTATTGAATAAGTCATGATACCTCTATGGCTATTGTACTATCACTTTAGAGCATAGTAATTTATTTGTTCAGGAACAGTACATTGGAGATCACTATAGCATTGCTCTATATATTATTTGATAAATCACACTCTGGGACTCATGACAGATTACCATGTCATCAGAGACTTAATCAGAGGCTTATATGTCCTGGTGTAAAAGTAATCAGCGATGACGTATGAATGTTAGCAGTCATTTCTTAGCAAATACAACAAACAAAAATAAAATAAAAAATATATTAAACAGTATATAGTTGATTTGTTTCTCTAATCATATCTAGCAAATGAGTTCATATGTATAATGTGTTTATAGTCAAAGAGAAGAAGCATGTGACCCCTAGATGACATATATCTTCCGAATTTAAGAACACGGGATGGATTCCATTTTAATTATGGTTGATCTCATCCCTACTTAAATGACATGTCACGTGACTACTGTGAAAAATCACAGTGAATGTAACTGTGCATAGAGTCAAGCATCTACAACAGGGGTGCCCAAAAAGTAGATCCCCAAATGTTTTAAAACTACTACTTCAAAGATATTTTGTCATTTTAAGAGCATTCTAAAGATATGCAAAGCATCAAGGGAGTTGTAGTTCTAGAACATCTGGGGATCTACCTTTTGGACACCCTTGATCTACATCATTATTTCTGCAGTCTGTTAAAAAGTATATTATTTATATTGAACCATACCATTCCCATGATGCTCCACCATCCTAAGGTCGTCAAAGCACCATTGGAGTTATAGTTTCTACAACAGCTGGGGATCTACGTTGCTCAGGTCTGCTTTATACTTATTTTACCTACATGTTCAGTATTTGACTTTGCTTTTTCTGACCCGTTTTATGGTTTCTCATATTCACCTATCTAATGCCAGGTAATACTATTTAATTTTTTAAGTAATTTATTTTAAAATATGAGTAAACTTTCGTAATTCTATTTAGTGACAAAATATGTGGCAACTGTAATTCACCATCTCTAAATGTGATCATCATTTCAGTGGATCTAAAACCAGGATTTGGTATTTACTACTGTTCCTTATATATATAGATGATATATGAAATACAAGCACACAGTAATATAATAGCATATGTAGGTATATCAAGTTTTTCTTAATAAAGAATTACTCAAATATATTTAAATTTAGCCAGATTAATTAATTTATTTATATTTAATTGTTTAATTTATATTTAAACAGCCCCACTCTGCAAAGCCCCCTCCAAAAAAAAACGTCTTCTAGGGTAGATATGCAAATGTGATAGACTAGACCAGGCATAGGCAACCTTCGGCACTCCAGATGTTTGGGACTACACCTCCCATGATGCTTTGTCAGCATTATGGGTGTAAGAGCATTATGGGGCATGTAGTCCACAACATCTAGAATGCCGAAGGTTGCCTATCCCTGGACTAGACATAACAAATTACATAATTATTTTCTAACACAGAGCAGTTTTCTCTATTTTCATGATGTATTAAAGTTCATTTTAAAAAATCCAGCAAACAATGTTAATGGCAACGATAGACAGTCTACAGGTTGCTCTAAATTTCTATAGTTGAAAAATGCTAAAATAAATTTCCAGCTAGATGTGAATGTGTTTTTGGATCACTGTTTAGTGAATAAACCACCTACAGTTTACTTTCGTTTGCTCCAGTATTTCAAAATGAACATTCATGATTAAAAATTGGAAGAAGCAGTAATCATTACATGGAAACAGACGAGGTAAGTGCCAAAAAAGCCTCCCAAAAAACAGACAATGGTCCGGTGTGCTTTACAGCAGACGTAAAGCAGCAGTACACCATAGGCCTCTGATATTAAATTATTGACTTCTTCCTTACATAATCAGAAATATATTTGTCTGCTTATGGTGTACAATATTTCTGATGTTTTTTTAATATGATCAAATGTGTAAAAAATGAAATAGTCAAACTGCATATACGCGACAAAATAATTGCCATTTAGGAAATTAAACAAACACTTTTAAGGATAAATGCGTATTCTAGGAGTACTACTGCTTTAAGCCTGGAAAAAAAGCAAAGCAAATAATAAATCCTTCGGAAGACATAAGAAGTGAAAGCAGAAATAAAAATGTCAGAAGCCAAAATGGACTAAAGCAACATAAAGCAAAATGGTTGGGGCCTTGGGATATAAATGAGGCTGGTAAATGCTTTGTGTTGCAGGCAGGGTCATTTGTCCCAGTTTACCCT
The DNA here is from genome assembly GCA_933207985.1 of Pelobates cultripes. Lineage (NCBI taxonomy): Eukaryota > Metazoa > Chordata > Amphibia > Anura > Pelobatidae > Pelobates > Pelobates cultripes. The sequence continues at coordinate 234,705,434 of OW240912.1, read as the reverse complement.
CTTGTCCTCTAATTCTTTGAGAAGCTTTGCAGTTTTTGACTTCTCAAACAGTAGATTCTGCTCGAGCTCCCGAATTCGGGCATGCTCCAACTGCGTCTGAGTCTGCACACATGGAACAGGAAACAGAGAGACAGCAGAAAAAGAACAGATGCAATATCATCCAACATCTATAAGAAAGAACAGCGGACAAAGTCTAGAGGGAAGAATATTGAATAGCAAGCTGTGTTCGGTCAGCCAGTAAAACAAAAGAGACAGAGAACTAGAAATCATTCATAACATCTGCAGCTATTTCTAGACCTCAATGCTACTACATTTATATAAGTGCTATGCAACTTAAAGCAGCTCCGTTGTGGTCTCAGTGTTAGCATTATCATACAGACAATGAAAACGATGTTTCCTAAGCTAAGACAGTTACAAGCTATTGGTTCTAAAATGTTGTGAATAGTCCGGAATTCAAAATGAATTCAAAGATATTCTAATTGTTGTGCAGATTCATATTTAAAATGTTGTGAATTCCAGACAATTCACACATTAGTGAAAACACCTTTAGACTGGAGTTGACCCCCTTTTTCTAGGGGTGTCTATTTTTCATACTTTCCCATGGACATATCCAGCCCTCTTCACAACTTGAATACAAGAAGTGGCTGAGATACCTCAGCCAATCACTGTGGCATTTCTAGTCCCATGGAAATTTAGTGTGCATTCTTGATGTTACAGATCCTGAAAACTAAATTCTTAATGTACAATCCCTATGACGGTTGCACTTCCGTAAATGTCTTAGATTTTATCCACTGAAGAAAATTGTATTCATTGAAATAGTCAAAATATAGGTCACTTTGGTGAGAAGAACTAGACGCACTTTTTAATCAAGTATACAAATGTTTTTCGGCAATTTATTCGATTACAATCTTATTAATGATGATTTCGAGGAGGCAGAGCGAACCTGTGATGAGGAGACCCTCTGGATGCTGAATTACAGGTAACAGCTTTTCTGTTGACTAGGGAAGAGCCAAGTAATCTAAACTTTAAAAGGAGAACACTCCAACATTGGCAAGAAATGTATTTCTAACATTGCAGTGTTCCTTTAATCATTACAACAGCAAGTTACAAAGAATCAATAATGCTTTAGATATAAGAAAGCTCTATACTAGCAGTCATCGTGAGGTCAAATCATACAGTATTTACTCACTAAAAGGTAAGGGTTTCATTTTAAATTTTAATTATATGAAAAAATATTCAAATCCCATAAACTTGCATTGCATTCTCTGACAAATTTGTTCAAAGGTTGTTCATTTTTATTCTGCAATGTTTTTCCTGGCACAGACCTACCTTGCAAACACCCCTTTTCTAAAACATGCTGACACTGAGAAATGGAAAGCCTCCCCTTTGTGCAGAATTGAGTCACAGTTACAAATTGCTGGCCTAGCAAAGCCTCATTGTCTGCTTATTATTGATCTGCCCTTCTAACAGATATTTATAAAGCACCAACATAATCTTCAGCACCGTATAGATTACATTTTGTTTGTGACAGAAGGGAGACCAGTCCTTATTATTGATGGAATATTTATCAATAAACATAATAACAATGTGAGATTCATTTATTAAAGACGGAATAGTAGTACATTGAAAACAGAGTTGCAAAATCTAAGCAAAAGTACTTATTTGGAAACAGGGCCGGACTGGGAAAAAAATTAGGCCCGGGCATTTTTCAATTAGAGCAGCCCCCCAAGAAGGGGGCGGGGCCAGAGAGGGTGTGTTTTGTCATCACTAATGACAAGTACGCCCCTTCTGAAAGTGAGCATGTTGGTTCAATGCGCAGAGCCCCGCTGAAGAGCTCTGGCATTAGAAAAAGGCCCTGTATTTGTTCTGCGCAGCGCAAGCAAATGTAATAACATGCTTGCGCTGTGTTTGCTTTTAAATTGTCTCTGGTTTCTCCACAAGTGGGATACCAGAGGACAAAAGGGCCAGGAAAGTGTATGGTGCATGTGTTTGGCGCATGCTTGTGGGATTGCCTGTGTGTGTAGAGTTTGGTGTGGTATTGTGTAAATAGGTCAATTTTGTGGTGTAATGTGTGTGTCTAGGGGCTGTAGAGAGTGCGTGTATAGGGGCATAGTGTTATAGGGGATGTAGCGAGTGTGTACATACGGGCAGTAGTGTGTGTGTATAGGTGACGTAGTGTGTGTATGGGTTGTAGAGAGGGTGTGTTTAGAGAATGTTGTATGTGTTTGCTTACAAGGAATGTAGTGTGTGTGTAGGTGGTGCAGTGTGTGTGTGTAAGAGATCTAGTGTGTAAGGGACCCAGAGTGTGTATAGAAGATTGTGTGTGTGTGTGTGTGTGTAGAGGATTAAGAGTGCATATAGGGTAAGGGATCTAGCGTGTATCTGGAGCATAATGTGTGTAGTGGTGCAGTGTGAGGGGTGCTGTAGTGTGTGTGTATATATATTTAGAATATATTTGGACGTATTGTATGTGTGAGGTGCGCAGTGTGTTTGTGTAAGAGGGGTGCTGTGTGTGATGGTGTTTTTATCTGCCGTCACATTCTAGGTTTCTAATTTTCTTTGTCTGTTAACTCACTGAGGGTTATTTTATATAATATATATATATATAAATATATGTGTGTGTGCTCTGTATATGTGTGGGAGTGAGGGTGCTGTCTGCGTCTGGGGGTGCTGTGTGTGTCTGGGTGCTGTATGTGTCTGGGGGTGCTGTGTGTGTCTGGGTGCTGTATGTGTCTGGGGGTGCTGTGTGTGTCTGGGTGCTGTGTGTGTCT
>OW240912.1:234610970-234702563 GCA_933207985.1 Pelobates cultripes | reverse complement strand
TTAACTCAATGATATGGAATAGGCGGCGGACCGAACATCGCATATGTTCGCCCGCCGTGGCGAACGCGAACATGCGATGTTCGCCGGGAACTGTCCGCCGGCGAACTGTTCGGGACATCTCTAAACAAGAGCATTATTGGAAATGTAGTGTACAACATCTGGAGTGCCGAAGTTTGTCTAGCCCTGCTGTTCTGGTATATAGAGTGTATCTTTAAGACATCTGTGCACTGGTTGAGGAGAGTACAGAAAGTAAGACAATATAATTTTTTGTACCATGTTAAAAAAAAAATTCAAAACATATGGAGGGTGCAGTGTAAATTTTATTTAATTTAATTTTTTTATTGAAACCTTAAGAAGCACCTGTGACAATAAACTGCAAACAACAATGGCTAGCTATGAATTGGAATCAATTAAGGACGCATACATAAAGCCATCAAGTACACAGATTCAGAAAATAACATATGTAGCAGACCAAATCAATAAATAAACAATACAATTAGTAATAAGAAAGCTGTTGCTGAAAGCTCTGACTGTAATACAATGTCCAGGAATCAATGCATCAGCAGAGAAAACAATAGAGCTTGTTGATGAAAACGAAGAAAAGTTTTGCTTCCACTTCTAATCCTCCTGTTAATCAGTTCACAGCCAGGTTGTTAAACAAAGTGGTGAATGTTGAAATCTTAGTAATTTGAGAGATCTGATGGAACAACTCACATGGAAATTAATACAGGAGCAATCCACATCCAACAAGAGGTAACTTGGAGCTCTAGGCTGACTGTCATATGAGTAGCACCCAGGGCCGGACTGGCCCACCGGGATACTGGGAAATTTCCCGGTGGGCCGCGGCACCTGGGGGCCGGCCGCATTCCTGGCTGGAGCCGCCGGGCCGGGTGGCAGCTTCCCCGGTCCGGCGGCACTCCTCTCACTGCTGCGGCTGATGGAGGAGGAGCCTGTCTCTGTACCATGCTCCCTCGCGGTTCCTGGAACCGCGAGGGAGCATGGTACAGAGACAGGCTACTCCTCCATCAGCCACAGCAGTGACAGGAGAAGTCTGGGCGGGTGGCCGGTGCGCGAGGGAGCATTCTCCCCGGAGTGCTTCCTCTTCAGCTCCCTCGCGCGCCGCACTGATGCCGGAGCCGGAAGATGACGTCATCTTCCGGCTCCGGCATCCCTATGCGGCGCTCAAGGGAGCTGAAGAGGAAGCACTCCAGGGAGAGTGCTCCCTCGCGCGCCGGCTGCCCGCCCAAACTGCCCGCCCAGACAGCCAGCCAGCCCGCCCGCCCAGTGACCGGCCGCCCGCCCAGACAGCCGGCCGCCCAGGAGCCCAGCAGCACCACTGGACCCCAGGGAATCCCCCCAGCTCTCCAAAAGGTAAGGAGGCTGGGGGGATTAAATTTAAAAAAAAAAAATGTGTGTGTGTGTTAGTGTTAGAGTGCTAGTGTGTGTGTGAGTGTGTGTCTGCTAGTGAGTGTGTTACTGTGTGTGTCTGTTACTGAGTGTGTTTGATGTCTGTTAGTGAGTGTGTTTGTCAGTGAAAGTGTATGTTTTGTAAGTGAGTGTGTATGTATGTCTGTCACTGAGTGTGTCTCTGTCAGTAAATGTGTGTGTCTGTTAGCTAGTGTGTATGCGTCTGTTCGTGAGAGTGTGTGTGTGTCTTCAGCACTTACCTTTCTCCAGCGTCGGACTCCCCAGTGTCCGCCTCTCAGCTCCGAATGCACATGCGCGACAAGAGGCGCGCGCGCATTTAAACCGCCCATAGGAAAGCATTACTCAATGCTTTCCTATGGACGTTCGCGGAAGCTCCTCTAGCAGCTGTCAATGAGACAGCCACCAGAGGCTGGATTAACCCTCAGTGAAACATAGCCGTTTCTCTGTTTTCAGCTGCAGCGTTAAAACTAGAGGGACCTGGCACCCAGACCACTTCATTGAGCTGATGTGATCTGGGTGTCTGTAGTGGTCCTTTAAGTGTGTGTGTATACCGCGGCCGTGGGGTCGCGGCCCCGACCCGCGCCGAGTAAGCGCGCGGGGGGGGGGCCCATGGATCAATTTTCGCACCTGGGCCCCATGGGTCATGTGTACGCCACTGCACACACACACCATACACATTCACACACTGCCCACACACACACACCATACACATTTACACACTGCCCACCCACACACTGAACCTTTCACACACATTGCACCACTGCTCCTATACCCTACTACAGCCCCATATCCCAGCAGACTCCAGGTAAGTTGTCAAACTATTCTTAAACGGTTTGACGACTTACTCTGGGAGGGGGTGCCGACGCTCCTGGCACCATAACCACTACACAGAGGAGTAGTGGTTATTGTGCATGGAATATTTCTTTAAATAATCTACAAGTGCCCCGCTCAGGCTCTGGATCCACCACTAGTATATGACATGTATATTAATGTGTGTATTAGATATATATATTTATTTATATATATATACCTATTATATTTACACATATTAATGTACATTTATAAATGCATAATACACAGAGAAATTTCATTACTATGTACCATATGTAATGAGCAGATATTGGCCCAGTCTTGTTGCTAGGTGCATACTCCAGCACAATAACATATTTAAAGTGAAGAGCACACCCACAGGACTTCAAAATAAAAAAATTTCAGTTGTGCCCTACATACATTCACCATTTCAGTCCCATTAACAAGCTTTCCTTAATATGTCAAGGTAGTTGGACTGAAACATTGATTACATGCAAAGGCACGTCTGCTTAAAATAAATCTGCACTTTTGTTTATTTTGAAGCCTATGAGTGCGCTTTTTACGTTGAAGTACTTTTTAATTTTAAGTTATCTGTTCTAACTCTGTATCTGCACACTATGCTGGCGCGACGCATTATGGGGCTGGTAAATATTTTTTTTCCAGGGCTGCTTTTAATTCCCAGTCTGGCCCTGGTAGCACCGGATCTTGCATGACAAATGTGATGGGCAGTGAGCTATATGACATACAGAATGGGTCTTGAATAAGCTCTCCCTAGCAACAAAAATAAAATAACAATATATTAAACATTCAAAAGAGCTCAATCTAGCGGCTAATAGCAAGAGTAACAAAAAATTATAATTTTTTTTTTTAAATGCCCCTTTTCAATTAACTTGAAAGTGTAAAGAAAATCAACAAAATATCTACATTATATCTACAAAGAGACATGCCTTACCTAGAGATTAAAGTTGAAAAAACACAATCTGTCTTTATTTAGCCTCACAGGACTAATAGTATCAAATCTATCAGTACACCAAGTCTCAGCTTTCAAAATAAATGGTCTTCTATCAGTATTGGACTCAAAAGAACGAATCCACACCATGACCATGACTGATGGGAAGCTTGGGTCTGCATTATGCACACTTCTAAAGCAGACTGCAAACGGGGTAATTAAAGTGGAACTAGACATAGAACTAGACTGCTCTATAAATCTATCCTTTCTAGATGTTTACCCTAAATATTGCAAACTGCAGCTACAAGACAAATAGATCACAAAGGTGCTATTACATTATAAACCTTAAAACTAGCAAAATTGATAAAATAAATAAAAACAATAGCCCCATGTCTGATATGGGAACAAGTAAGGCAACTTTTCATGTCACACCTAAAGTTTCTAGCTTCAGAATGACACTCAATTGGAGCACTAATTCCTGGTTGTCACAACTTAGTTGGGGTGACTATATTTGTAAGATTAGATGCCCTATTGAAAGTTATCCGTGGCTTGGATGGAAGACTCAGTTTAAGCCAGGCATTGCATAGCACCTTTGTGGTCTTGTAGCTGTGGTTTGCAATATGTAAGTCAAACATCTTGAGAAAATAAAGGAACACTGTAGTGACAGGAATATAAACATGTATTCCTGTCACTATAGATGTGAAACCACAGTTTAGAACCACAGCCTTCCCCTCCTCCTCTGTCAGCAAAGTTAAAGGTCATTTTACACATTTTTATTCCAGCGCCATATGGTTCTTGTTGTGTTTGGCCCCGCCGCTGCTCTGCCTCCTTGGCTAAGGTCATCAAACTTGACAATCTCATCCAATGCTTTCCTATAGTAAAGCATTGGGAGCCTATTGCACATTCACGTAAAATGCTGCACTGTTCCAATCAGCATCTCCTCATAGAGATGCATTGAATCAATGCATCTCCATAAGAAACATTTAGTGCCTTCATGCAGAGCGTGGAAATGCTGAACATCAGTGCTGCACATTGGGCAGCACTGACTCAGGAAGTACCTCTAGTGGCCATCTGAATGACTGCCTCTAGAGGAGTCCCTAGGCAGTAATGTAAAAACTGCCTTTTCTATGAAGTCAGCAGGGACAGACTATACTCACCAGAACAACTACATCAAGCTGTAGTTGTTCTAGTATTATAGTGTCCCTTTAAGGGTAAATTTAGAGACCATGTGGTCAATACCAACCATGCCAATGCTGTCCACACCTCTAACCAACAATTTTAATAAAAAAACAAACAAACACACACATAAACTTTGGTTATTCTGTTGCATTTTAAAATAATGTCTATAAATGTTAGCATGCAGAAACATTTAGAGCAGAAATATTGCAAGCAGGAATGACTTGCCATTAATATCAAACATTATCTAACTAAATGTAATAAAATGTAAATAGAAGCATATGTTATGACAAAATTAATAAAATGTTCATTAACTGTGTTACAGCTGAGTTGCATATGTTATTAAAGAAAGATGCAAATGCATACATAATAATAAAAATAAAATAATTATGATTAACACAAACTAACTACTGCAAGATAATATACCCTACCTGACACACTATGATCCTTATCAAACAGGTAGAGCTTATTAACTTACATAATACAGGTACCAGCCTTCATACAAATTAAAAGAAAGCCTTACTTGAGGTTGGCTTGCTAGTACAGTCAGGTCCATAAATATTGGGACATTGACACAATTCTAATCTTTTTGGCTCTATACACCAACACAATGGATTTGAAATGAACAAGATGTGCTTTAACTGCAGACTTTCAGCTTTAATTTGAGGGTATTTACACCCAAATCAGGTGAACGTTGTAGGAATTACAACAGTTTGTATATGTGCCTCCCACTTTTCAAGGGACCAAAAGTAATGTGACAGATTAACAGTCATAAATCAAACTTTCACTTTTTAATACATGGTTGCAAATCCTTTGCAGTCAATTACAGCCTGAAGTCTGGAACGCATAGACATCACCAGACGCTGGGTTTCAGATGTTCAAACAGCTACTAGATGCATACTTGCAAAAAAAGAATATTCAAGGATATACTCTTTCAATGTAGGGTAATAACCGCTTGATCCAAGGATAAATCTGACTGCCATTCTGGGGTCAAGAAGAATTTTTTTCCAAGCTTGTTGCAAAATTGGAAGTGCTTCACACTGGGTTTTTTGCCTTCTTATGGATCAACAGCAAAAAACAAATGTGAGGAAGGCTGAACTTGATGGACGCAAGTCGCTTTTCAGCTATGGAACTATGTAACTATGTAGCTAAATTTAAGAGGAAAATAATTGACCAGAAGACCTGCCTTGCAAAGACTTCTTACTGAGCTACATTGGGAAGTCTGTAATTGGACAACCACAGAAAGTCTGGGCTGGGATAAAGGAGAGGGCTTGCAAAGGCTGTATAAAAGAGATTTGCAGCTTTTGCAAGCAGTTTTCAGATATAATATATGGGTTTTATTCATATTTACTTTATAACCTAAATATTTACCAAATCCGTAGATCAATTTTAGAGCATGTGGAGTAGACTCTATTAGATTAGATAGAAAGAAGAATGTCACCTGCATATAAAGTGATTTTGTGGTGTTTAGAAAAATCTCAACACCACCGATCCAAGCATTTTGTCTAATTGTGGCTGCCAGGGGTTCTATGGTTAAAATGAGTTCTCCTTTAATGAAGCTCATTCTGGTAAGAATTTGGCCCAGATTCAGTTACTATTTGCAAGCAGTGTGAGTGAGTTTGAGATGAAAAAGTCGTGTATGGCTGTTGATTTTAAACTACTGCAGATGGAGCGGGCATTCCAGAGTGCACAATTAATTTTGGTAAGTGAGGGTAAAGGGCAGGGTATTGTGATGAGGTTTGTGGGGTTTCTGGTTGTCTTAGTGTGTGTAGAGAAGGTGAAGGGCCCTGGATTGGGAGAGACATCACCAGCTGCTAGAAGTAGGAGGAGAGAAAGTGACAGGAAGTGTGAATGAGTTTTGTATGCATGGGGTCTAGGATGAGATCGATTGTGGGTTGGAGTGAGAGAGTGGAAAAATGAGTGTAAGACATGAGATGAGAGAAGGGGGGAGTGTAGCAGAGAAGGGCATGTGTAAATGTGGATGGGGGGATGAGTGAAGTGGATGTTAGGAGAGATTTGGCAACTTTTAAGTATTTGGTTGCATAGTGTAAGTGTTCAAACTGATTGATCCCCATTTTCTCTATTTATATTTAATACTCTTATTTCTTTCTTTATAGATATTTATTGGATTTAGTGGTTGTCCTCTAACCAAACTTTTTTTTTTTTTGGCACCACAGGTAAAAGTACCAATCAAACAAATTACTGGCCTATTCGGACATTGTCTGTGTTGTTACGGAATCTGGAAGACCCACCAATTGGTCAAAATTGCAATTAGTCAATCCCTTGGTTTACAGCTGCAGCTTAATCCTGAGGTCTTTCCTTCAATTTCTCTCCCTCTTCTACTCCCTCCTCACTTCCCCCCCCCCCACCTCCCCAGTGAGGGTTATTCTGCACTTTCTATGTGCAGTGCAGTGACAATTCCTCAGCAGTCTCTCACCAGTAGCAGCCAGTCTGTCGTGAAAAACCTTCTATCGTGTAGAAATTCAATGACCTGTTTGTCAACTTCTGGTCCACACTTACTTGTTATAGGGCGTAAATAGTTAAGTGAGAGCACACAAAACTTAACATATAATTAGAGTTGAGCGAAGCAGAACTGAAAAGTTCGGGTTTGTACCGAACATTACGTTTTTTGGACCCCGGACCCGAACACGGACATATCACTGTATGTTCGGGTTGGAGTTCGGTGTTCGGTGATTTAATGACACGTTTTGAAAGGCTGCAGGGCAGCCAATCAACAAGCATTTGACTCGTGTGCCCTTAGAAGCCATCACAGCCATGCTTACTAATTGCATGGCTGTGATTGGCCAGTGCAGCATGTGACCCAGCTAGTAGGGGCATGTCTATTAAACAGTGAGCAGCCTGTGGTGACACGCGAGTGGGGGCTTTTAAACTAAAGGGGGACCTATTGCCCCCCCGGCCCCCACCCCTGAGTGGCAGGTGGGGGCCCTAAATACTAATAATTGGGGGACCGACTGTCCTTCCCCTGGCCCCCACCCCTGAGCGGTGGGTGGGGGGCCATAAATAAAAATTGGGGGGACGGACCTAATGTCCTCCCCCCTGCCCCCACCCCTGAGCGGTGGATGGGGGCCATAAAAAAAATTGGGGGGGCTAATGTCCTCCCCCCGGCCCCCACCCCTGACCGGTGGGTGGGGGCCATAAATAAAAATTGGGGGAACCTAATGTCCTCCACTCCTGGCCCCCATCCCTGCGCAGCTGGTGGGGGCCCTAAATAACAATAAGGGGGGACCTAATGTCCTCCCCCCAGCCCCCAACCTGCGTGGTGGGTGGGGGCCCTAAATATCAATAATGGGGGGACCTACTGTCCTCCCCTCCCGGCCCCCATCCCTGAGCGGTGGGTGGTGGCCCTAATAAACAATAGGGGGACATATTGTCCTCCCCTGGCCCCCACCCCTGAGTGGTGGGTGGGGGCCATAAATAAAAATTGGGGGGGACCTTATGTCCTTCCCCCTGCCCCCACCCCTGAGCGGTTGGTGGGGGCCATAAATAAAAATTGGGGGGACCTAATGTCCTCCCCCTGGCCCCCACCCCTGAGTGGCAGGTGGGGGCCCTAAATACTAATAATTGGGGGACCGACTGTCCTTCCCCTGGCCCCCACCCCTGAGCGGTGGGTGGGGGGCCATAAATAAAAATTGGGGGGACGGACCTAATGTCCTCCCCCCTGCCCCCACCCCTGAGCGGTGGATGGGGGCCATAAAAAAAATTGGGGGGGCTAATGTCCTCCCCCCGGCCCCCACCCCTGACCGGTGGGTGGGGGCCATAAATAAAAATTGGGGGAACCTAATGTCCTCCACTCCTGGCCCCCATCCCTGCGCAGCTGGTGGGGGCCCTAAATAACAATAAGGGGGGACCTAATGTCCTCCCCCCAGCCCCCAACCTGCGTGGTGGGTGGGGGCCCTAAATATCAATAATGGGGGGACCTACTGTCCTCCCCTCCCGGCCCCCATCCCTGAGCGGTGGGTGGTGGCCCTAATAAACAATAGGGGGACATATTGTCCTCCCCTGGCCCCCACCCCTGAGTGGTGGGTGGGGGCCATAAATAAAAATTGGGGGGGACCTTATGTCCTTCCCCCTGCCCCCACCCCTGAGCGGTTGGTGGGGGCCATAAATAAAAATTGGGGGGACCTAATGTCCTCCCCCTGGCCCCCACCCCTGCGCGGTGGGTGGGGGCCCTAAATAAAAATAAGGGGGGACCTACTGTCCTCCTCCTGGCCCCCACCCCTGAGCGGTAGGTGGGGGCCATAAATAAAAATTGAGGGGGGCCTAATGTGCTCCCCCCGGCCCCCACCCCTGAGTGGTGGGTGGGGACCATAAATAAAAATTGGCGGGGACCTAATGTCCTCCCCCTGGCCTCCACCCCTGAGCGGTGGGTGGGGTCCATAAATGAAAATTGGGGGGGACCTACTGTCCTCCCCCCGGCCCCCACCCCTGCGCAGCGGGTGGGGGCCCTAAATAACAATAAGGGGGGACCTACTGTCCTACCCCGCGGCCCCCACCCCTGAGTGGTGGGTGGGGGCCATAAATAAAAATTGGGGGGACCAAATGTCCTCCCCCGGTCACCCCTACGCGGCGGGTGGGGACCCTAAATAACAATAAGGGGGGACCTACTGTGCTGTCCCCCCATTTTTTTTTATGGCCCCCACCCACCGCTCAGGGGTGGTGGCCGGGGGGGAGGACAGTAGGTCCCCCCCCTTATTGTTACTTAGGGACCCCACCCACCGCGCAGGGGTGGTGGCCGAGGGGGAGGACCTTAGGTCCCCCCTTATTGTTATTTAGGGCCCCCACCCACCGCGCAGGGGTGGGGGCCGGAGACGGGGGGAGGACAGTAGGTCCTCCCCCAAATTCTTATTTATGGCCCCCACCCACAGCTCAGGGGTGGGGACCAGGGGGGAGGACAGCAGGTCCCCCCCCTTATTGTTATTTAGGGCCCCCACCCACTGCTCAGGGGTGGGGGCCGGGGGGAAGGACAGTAGGTCCCCCCTCCATATTCTTAATCCTATCGCACAGGGGTAGGGGCAATAGTTTTTTTGTTTTTTTTTACAGTGAGCAGCCACTGGCTGCTCACTGTTTACTAGACACACCCCTACTTGCGGTATAGCGAGTAGGGGCTGAATTTACTAACACTAGGTAATCTACTCCATTTTACTTCCTTTTGCAGCCCTCTAGCCCTTTCCAGGAGTTTTTAGAGCCATTTTTGTGCCCAAAAGTTTGGCTCCCCATTGACAACTTTAGCTTAATGAAGCAGTTTTGGTATACAAAACATGCCCCTGCAGCTTCACTGCTCAATCCTCTGCCATTTAGGAGTTAAATCCCTTTGTTTATGAACCCTAGTCACACCTCCCTGCATGTGACTTGCACAGCCTTGCATAAACACTTCCTGTAAAGAGAGCCCTATTTAGGCTTTGTTTAGTGCAAGTTCTGTTTAATTAAGATTTTCTTATCCCTATGTTAATAGCTTGCTAGACCCTGCAAGAGCCTCCTGTATGTGATTAAAGTTCAATTTAGAGATTGAGATACAATTATTTAAGGTAAATTACATCTGTTTGAAAGTGAAACCAGTTTTTTTTTCATGCAGGCTCTACCAATCATAGCCAGGGGAGGTGTGGCTAGGGCTGCTTAAACAGAAACAAAGTGATTTAACTCCTAAATGGCAGTGAATTGAGCAGTGAAATTGCAGGGGAATGATCTATACACTAACACTGCTTTATTTAGCTAAAGTAATTTAGGTGACTATAGTGTTCCTTTAATGTTTCTTGCTTTTTTTTTTTAGAACTTTCTAACATTAATATAGTCTTTATATTAAATAAAATTATACTTTCATCATACATTATGTTCATATAGCATGAGCTACTAATCTTGCCAGGTTCTTGTTTGTACACATGGGGGCTTTTTACAGAATGGATTGCTGTTTTTTTTTTTTCTTTTACTCCAAATTCATTATGATATATAACAACATCTAGAACTACCCATACTTCCAAATTGCTATGGAAAAAAAAAACTTCACTATGCCTAAGAATTAAAACAATAGGTTTCAATGACATTTTATAAGCAGAAAAGTGAAAGCAAGTGACAAAATATGAGGGGGTTGAAGAGGAAGAGGGAAAAATATTTATTTCTCCTAGAGTATGAGGTAGCAGCCAACCTATACAGCAAGGTAATCCTGTTCTGTTAACTATCACAAAATGCCAACAGGAGTTTGGGCAGAAAGATCAACCGCATGTCGACCACATGTGCAGACAGGTGACCAACTTTGAAGAACAGGGGAGAGGATGCACTATTTAAGTATTTTTTCTATATTACTTTAATTACAGTACTAGCAAAAAATAGAAAAAAGTACAAATTACTAGTGTAGAAGTTATTAACTTACATGCTAAATAGTTGGATAGACTTTTTCTTGCCCTAATCACATCTTTGTGTATGTTGTCATCCATCATAGACATAGAGGACTGGTATAGTAATAGTGGTACCCATGCAGTAAAAATTACCTAGGAAAAGAAGTTCCCAGTGGTAGCAGTCATTACACTACTTTGTAAAGACTGCAGATCTGCAAACTTCCAAGCACCACTCATAGTTTGAAAATGTGGCTCTAATAAACCAATAGACATGTGCGATTTGTTTCATTCCGAATGTACATTCGTAAAAATTTCACGCCATTCGGATGCTTACGAATGTCCAAAGTGCTGAAGTCCCAAAGCGACGAAGTTCAGAAGTGACGAAGTTCGGATTTCTGAAAAGTGGTAAAACAAGAGAGAGGGAGGGGAAATTACGTGAATGATGACAGGAATCTTGACCAATAAGCTAATTCCTTTTGTGCAATGACGTCATATCCTGTATGCTTTTTTTTTACTTACCCGAATTTGCGAACCAAACTTTTTGCCCATGTACATCCCTATAAACCAATGGGCAATTATAATTTTTTTTTTCCACCTCAAATATTTTGGTTTAAGATTTGCAATAACCTTGATAACAAGCAGAAACAATCCTGGGTTCATATGATCCTTCAGAGCTGTTGTTGACTTCTTGGCTGGTTTAGTTTAGTTTTTCGAATGTTAAAAAAAACAAAAACTAAATCCTTTTCTGATTGTATTCCAATGTTATCCCTTCCTATCAACTTTCTTTGCCACTCCCACTCTAGTCCCTCATTGCAACAACTCCAGTATCTTCTTAGGAAAGCTCACTGGTGTAAGGATTAATGTTAGATGTATGGATGCATATCACATCTAAAAACGTACTCTTTGTGTGAGGGGCAAAAAGGCTGTATAGAAAGTAAAGGGGGAAATAAGTCGGTTGAGGTGTGCTGGAACGGACGTCGAGGTAGGCCTGTAATAAAAGAGGGCCCACCCATGAGGTGTAATGAAAAGTATAGCTAGAGGGAGTGGAGGATGGGGACATGCGAATCGCTAAAACACGTACGGGACGGAGGAAGGTGAGTAGGGGGTTTAAGTAGGGTAACATGCCCCTCCCACAACTGCAGGCCAAGCCTTTACATTTGTGGGAGGGGCAAAAAGGCCGTATAGAAAGTAAAGGGGGAAATAAGTCGGTTGAGGTGTGCCGGAACATGAAACTGCGAAATGAATGGTAAACCTGTACAACATGTGAAGTTGTAAATCGGATAGGTAGAGTTGATGCACGTTAGAGGTGGCAAAAAGAAACGAAAACCAATCAAGACAACATAGCAACAGAGACAGTAACAGTATATGTGAAAAGGAGCCTCAAGGGGGAAGAAGGCCTTAACAGAAAATAGAAAAAGAGCCAGACGTGAAAGATGACAACCAGGAGCTAACAAGGCTGGTAGTCCACGAGCAGACCCCGAAACGCACGGAACGGCAGCGGCTGCAGGAAGTCTGGTTCGAATGTAGCCAAAGCGGCAGATGCCAGTTACCCTAAACTGCCATCCGACACCGCCCCTTAGGCAACAGCAGCGAAGACAACCAGGGGGGTGAACAACCGAGAAGTAAGAGTGAACTCAGGGGCCCCTCCAGCAACAGCGTTACCTGTGGAGGCGGGTAGACACTGAGAGTTCAGCTGTCCAAAAGGCTGCCGGGGGGGAATAAGTTGACTTGCGTGAACCGCAGTGAAGCGAGGAAGAGCCCAGCAGGGCCAGATTAAGAGCCCAGTGGGCCTGGTGCTGACAATTATGACGGGCCTAATTACAGAATCATATCGACCAAAAACAGTAAAACACTCCCAAGCGTCATGTATCTGATGGAGATGGTGCTGGAGAGAAAAAAAAAACAGCAGCTATAAGAAAACACATACCCTAGGCTAATCTCTCACTAATTTATGTTTTCATCTTTCAAGTAAATCCATAACCCCTAACAGCAGTGTCCAGTCAAGTAGGAAGTCAATGGGCATGGAAAAAGGGTGTGCCACTGACACAAATCACATAACCTGCCAAAAGGGGGCAAACATGCCCAAAAAGAGGACATGTCTGCTCAAAGAATTAGAAGACCAGCCTGGCATGTCAGGCTGCCTGCCAATCATGCAGCTGGCCAACTAAGGGCATACTATGCAGACAGCACCCTGAGCTTGGCATAAATGCATCTAATGATGCGCTCACTTAACGCTTTCTAAGGACTGTCCCCTAGCACTCGCTGGTCCACTTGTCTCCTCACCTTCTTACTAGCAGGCAGAAGCTCCTGGTATATGGTCCGGGACAGAGAAAAGCTGTATGTAGTGAGTGTAGAAGAAAGGGAACATGCCACCGTGTTAAAGAGACCAAAGTCAGCATTACCACAAGCATGAATTCATGACCCTATAGTGTTAACACCACCATCTAGCCCCCCTGGGCCCCTCATGCCTCCATAAATATAGCAAAATCTTACTATATTCAAGCCTGAAGCTGTAACTCTGCATGCTGTTAGACTCATAAAACAAGCAGTCTGCTGACATCATTAGAAGTGGTGGCCTGATCCAATCACAGTGCTTCCCCATAGGATTGGCTGAGACTGACAAGGAGGCAGATCAGGGGCAGAGCCAGCATGATTCAAACACAGCCCTGGCCAATCAGCATCTCCTTTATATAGATGAATTTAATTAATGAATCTCTATGAGGAAAGTTCAGTGTCTGCATGCAGAGGGAGGAGACACTGAATGTTTGGATGCATTTTAGGCAGCCATGACCCAGGAAGGATCTCTAACAGTCACCTAAGGAGTGGCCAGTGAAGTTATCACTAGGCTGTAATGTAAACACAGCATTTTCTCTGAAAAGACCATGCTTACAGCAAACAGCCTGATGGTAATGATTCTACTCACCAGAACAAATTCAATTAGCTGTAGTTGTTCTGGTGACTATAGTGTCCCTTTAACTATATTCATTGTCAGCTAGTCCACACAAGTTTACATCCCTCTTAAGTTTCCATACTTAAGTAAGAGTATGTGAAAAGTAGTTAGGGTTGCCACCTTTCTTGGAAAAACATACCGGCCTTACTAATTTATGTGTGGGTGACATCACATGATGTAAATCACAAGGAGTGACATAAGAGAAAATGCTGTAAAATCACCCAAAAACTATTTAGTTTAAATCTGCTGTAAAGATGGATACCTCCCAGTGCCCCCATATGTCGATTACTCCAGGTCTCAGTGTTCCTATGTATCAGTGTCTCAGTGCCCCATGTCTCCCAGTGTCCCTAAGTGTCGTGTCCCCAGGCCTCCCAGTGATCCTATGTATCAGTGTCTCAATGCCCTATGTCTCCCTGTGTACCCATGTATCCCAGAGTCCCCATGTCACTAGGACACTAGGAAGACGGGGAGACCTGGGGACACGGGGAGACCTAGAGACACGGAGACACCAGTGACACTGGGAGACTAGGGGACTCTGGCTGGGACACATGGGGACAATGGGAAAATAGGGGACACTCGAAGACAGGTGGACACAGACACCAGGGACAAAGATACTAGAGACACTGGCTGGGGGACATGGGGACATTGAGACATGGGGGCACTGGGAGACATGTGGACACAGACACCAGGGACACTAGCTTGGTGACATTGTGACACTTGAGGCACTGAGAGACATGGAGGCACTAGGAAACATGGGGACAGTGAGACACTGGCAGACTGGGGTCACTGGGAGACTAGGGGTCACTGGGAGACTAGAGGCACTGAGACACCAGGGACACTGGCTTGGAGACATGGGGACACTGTGTCCCCATGTGTCTGTGTCATAATGTCTCCCAATGTCCCTTAGTGTCTCAGTGTCTGCCATAATGTCTCCCAATGTCCCTTAGTGTCTCAGTGTATGTCTCCCTGCTGCCTTTCCCCCCCATCCCTTACTTCCCTGAGCTGTAGGCTGTCTCTGCAGGGTGGGAGTTGCTGTCTGTACTCTCTGTAGCTGCACCCCTGCAGATCAGTGAGTATAGATAGGCAGGGAGGGATATGCTGGAACTTCCTATACCTGCCTGTCTCCACATGCAGCGACCCCTACTGGCCAGTGCTGGTATTGCATAGTAATTTCCATTTATACTGAGAAAAATACCAGCATTTATATTGCCAGTATCACTGCAATATTGGCACCAGCCAGGCAGCCTCAAATACTGGCTGTGCCAATAAAATAAAAGCCAGGTGGAATACCTAAGAGTAGCGTGTGGAAAAAAAAAATGTAAAAAAAACACCAAAATTATTATTTTTTTTTTTTAAATCAATGGGCCTATTCCATGGGCCTTGTCAGGGTCCCGCGGGCGGCTGCGAGGGGAGGTTGCAGTCCGCTCGCGGCACTCACCCTCCAGCCGTCCGCGGTCCCCCTTCAGCCGTGTGCTCGGCGGGCGGCACCCTCTCTCCCACGGGTGTCGTCCGCCTCTTCCTCTGTGTCTCCCAGCGGCAGCATGCATGACGCTGCACGCTGGGAGACCGCCCACTTTAACCAACGCCGGGGTCAGTCACCTGACCCGGCGTTAAAGGCACAGTGCCTCAATCACAGTGGGAGGTTTAGATATCTCCCACGTGTGATTGTTAATTCTGATTGGAAATTATCCAATCAGAATTAACCTTAGGATTTATATACTTACCTTTCCTGTTCCTCTTCGCCCTGTTGTGGTCTTTGCTTGTTAGTATTGATTCTGAACTTGTGCTTCTGGTTACGTACTCTCTGGCTTGTTATCCGACTCTGTGACTTTCTCCTACCCTTTGACCTCGGCTTGTTTCACGTTATTCTGTCTTCTGGTTCCCTTTACTCGGCTTGTTTTCTGACTATTCTTTGTGTGCTTAGCCCGGCCACTCTAAGGTCCGGTACGGCACTTTGTGTGTGTGTGTGTGTTGGCGTGTTTGGTTCCCCGAATCGTGACATTACAACAGGGCCATAATGGAACCTGCTGACATACCACAGCTCCTAGTTAATCAGGAGGCTAGAATGGATGGCTTGGACCACCGTATGGACCAGTTTGCCCAAGCTTTACAAACCATACTGGCTCGTACTGCACACTTACAACCTGCCGTCCAGGAGGCTGCTGCTGCTGTGCCCGAACCCATTCCCACTCCGGTACCCGTTCCTGCTCATGTTGTTCACATGACACCGCCACAACGCTACAGCGGTGACCCAGCATTGTGTCGTGGTTTCCTTAACCAAATTGACATCCATTTGGTGATGAATCCACGTTCCTATCCCACTGATAGATCCAAAATTGCCTTTTTGATTAATCACCTGTCCGGGAAAGCTTTAGCATGGGCTAACCCCATGTGGGAGAATACATCTCCTATGTCCTTTGTAGAGTTCTTGACAGCTTTCAAACGTACGTTTGATCAACCCGGTAGGGTTGCCTCTGCTGGCAAAGCTCTGCTTAGGGTACGACAGGGTAATAGATTTGTAGCGGATTATACTATCGAATTCCGCACGCTAGCAGCTGAAGTGGTTTGGAATAATGATGCCCTCGTAACAGCCTTTCAGGAGGGTTTGGCCGCCTACATACTGGATGAAATAGCATCCAGGGAATTGCCTGTTCTTCTAGATGATGTCATAGATTATGTCATTCTTATTGATAACCGTATTAGAGAGAGGCGTAGTCAAAGACGGATGGATACACGGGCATTACCTGCTCCCCCCTCTACTGCTTTACTAGCACTACCCGCTCCTAGTCAACCAACCCCCAAACCCATGCAATTGGGTGCTACGGGGCTAACTGAGGCTGAAAGAGCATATCGTAGAAGGGAGGGGTTATGCCTTTATTGTGGAAAGAGGGGGCACCACTGTAATGCCTGCCCTAAGTTACAGGGAAACTACAGCACCTAAGGCCTAGAGAGGGGTCGGCCTCGGGTGTTATGACTTTGTTCCCTCATGTGTCCATCTCCAGACCGTTTATTACGGTTTCTCTTTTGGTCAATAAAACCACCATAACCACCAAAGCCTTGATCGATTCAGGTGCGGCAGACAACCTTATGGATGAGAACTTTGCTAAAACCGCAGCCTTAACTTTGATCCAAAAGGCCACACCCTTGGTCGTTGAGGCCATAGATGGTAGACCACTTGAGAAACCTCTAGTGACCCATGAGACCCAAGAAATAGTGATGTCTGTAGGTGTTTTGCATAAGGAAAGGTTAACCTTCCAAATAATTGACTCCCCTACTGCTTCCATCGTTCTGGGTTTTCCCTGGTTAGTGAAACACAACCCTGTTCTCGATTGGGGTTGCTTGGATATACTATCCTGGGGGGAATCCTGTCAACGAGACTGTATGGCTCAGGTACGTCCTGTCTGTTTACTCAACGTGCCCACGGCTAAACCACTCTCTGTTTCTGTCCCTTCTGTATATGCTGATCTTGCATTGGTTTTTGAAAAGAGGGAGGCAGATAAGCTACCTCCACATCGTGACTATGACTGTGCCATAAACCTTTTACCGGGCACTATGCCCCCTAGGGGTAAGGTCTACCCTCTTTCTGAGAAAGAAAACCAGGTCATGGAGGAGTACATACGAGAATTCTTAAGGAAAGGTTTTATTAGAAGGTCCTCCTCTCCTGCTGGTGCTGGTTTCTTTTTTGTGGCAAAGAAGGAGGGCGATTTGAGGCCGTGTATAGACTACAGGGGTCTGAACAATATAACGGTTAAAAACGCCTACCCTATCCCCCTCATCACTGAGTTGTTTGACCGCGTTAAAGGTTCTAAGTACTTTACCAAACTAGACCTCAGGGGAGCTTATAACCTTATCCGTATAAAGGAGAATGATGAGTGGAAGACAGCGTTCAATACGCGTAGTGGGCATTATGAATACCTGGTCATGCCTTTTGGACTGTGTAATGCTCCTGCTGTGTTTCAGGATCTCATAAACGATGTCCTTAGGGATCTATTGCATGTCTGTGCCGTGGTGTACCTTGACGACATACTTGTATATTCTCCTGATTTGAAGTCACATCATAAACATGTTAGGATGGTGCTTAAAAAATTATTACAGAGCGGACTTTATTGTAAGTTAGAAAAATGTCTGTTCGATCAGACCTCTGTGCAATTCCTGGGATATATAATTTCTGAACAGGGTTTTAGTATGGATCCTGCTAAATTGGAAGCTATACTGTCCTGGCCACTTCCCCAAGGACTTAAGGCTATCCAGCGTTTTATAGGTTTTGCTAACTATTATAGAAAATTTATAAAAAACTTCTCACCACTTATCTCTCCTATCACAAAGCTGACTAAAAAAGGTCTACACCCTAGGGTTTGGACTCCTGAAGCCCTTAAAGCCTTTGAAACTCTCAAGAAAGCATTTGCCTCTGCTCCAGTACTACACCACCCTAATCCTTCTCTTCCCTTTGTTATGGAAGTAGATGCTTCTGAATCGGGGGTGGGAGCAGTACTATCACAAAGGTTATCGTATGATGAACCCCTCCATCCCTGTTGTTTCTTTTCTAAAAGGTTGTCTGATCCAGAAAAGAATTACGATGTTGGGAACAGAGAACTATTAGCTATTGTGTTAGCTTTTAAGGAATGGAGGTACTTATTAGAGGGTTCTAGACACAAAATTATGGTTCTGACAGATCATAAGAACCTCTCCTATATAACCGATGCTAGAAGGTTGTCCGCCCGACAGGCTAGATGGTCTCTATTCCTTTCGCGATTCCAATACATTATTACCTATAGACCTGGTTGCCGTAATGCCAAAGCTGATGCTATCTCTCGACAGTATGAACCTTTAGAATTTGTTAACCCAACCCCTGAACCTATTGTACCAGCTTCTCAGATCATAGCTGCTACCCGTTTGGTTGTTTCATCTCCCTTCCTTGAGAATATTAAGACATACCAAACCCAAGCGCCTCAGGAGAAGCCTGTTGGTAAACTATACGTGAAAGTAAGTGACAGAAAAAAGTTATTAACATTATTTCACACCGCCAAAACTGCTGGTCATCCGGGGGTTACCAAGACTTATAAGAGCCTCCTTCAACAGTTCTGGTGGCCTTCACTCAGGCGAGACGTAGTGGATTTTGTTCAGGCTTGTCGGGTCTGTACGCAGTGTAAGTCTCCTAATGCGAGACCCCAAGGCCTACTGATGCCTCTATCTATACCCAAGAAACCATGGACCCACTTGTCCATGGATTTTATTGTAGACCTTCCTCCTTCTGATGGTCAGACGGTGATATTAACTGTGACGGATAGGTTCTCTAAAATGGCCCACTTTATTCCGCTTAAGAAACTACCCTCTGCGATTCAGCTTGCCCAGGTGTTTGCCAAGGAAGTGTTCCGCTTGCATGGGGTACCTCAGGATATCGTTTCTGACAGGGGCCCGCAATTTGTCTCTCGGTTTTGGAGGGGCTTTTGTGCTGAGATGGGGGTCTCCTTGTCGTTCACTTCCTCCTATCACCCGCAATCTAATGGTGCAGCCGAACGTGCTAATCAGTCTGTGGAATTGTATTTGCGCTGCTTCACTAATGCGCACCAGGACGACTGGTCTCGCCTTCTTCCGTGGGCTGAATTTGCCAGGAATGCGGTGTCTCATTCGTCTACTGGCTTAAGTCCTTTTGAGGTTGCTTATGGGTTTCGGCCTTCTGTCCTTCCCGGGGCGTTCTCTGACAAGGGAATGCCCGCCTTGGACCAGCACCTCGCCTCTTTACGGAAGACGTGGGATCAGGTCCATATTGCGCTGTCTCGTTCAGCAGCTGCTCAGAAGAAGTTCGCTGATCGCCATAGGGGAGCGACCCCTTCTTATGCTCCGGGTGATAGGGTGTGGTTGTCCTCCAAGAACCTCCGTCTCAGGGTCCCCTCCATGAAATTTGCTCCCAGGTTTCTTGGTCCCTACAAAGTGTTACGTAGGGTCAACCCCGTTTCCTACTCCCTGGACTTGCCTCCTTCCATGCGTATTCCGCACACGTTTCACGTTTCACTTTTGAAGCCCTTGCTGTGTAACCGGTTCTCTCGTCCTCTCGGACGGCCCGTTTCCCCTCGTGCTGTCTCTAGTGACGTGTTCGAAGTAGCTGCCCTTCTCGACTCTCGTGTTTCTAGGGGTCGGCTGCAATACCTGGTGGATTGGAAGGGTTACGGCCCTGAGGAGCGGTCTTGGGTTTCGAGCTCTGATTTGCACGCCCCCTCTTTAGTCCGCTCCTTTCATGCCCGGTTTCCTTTGAAGCCTTCTGCTTCCCGCCCTCTGGGCGGTCTTCGAGGGGGGGGTACTGTCAGGGTCCCGCGGGCGGCTGCGAGGGGAGGTTGCAGTCCGCTCGCGGCACTCACCCTCCAGC
Source organism: Pelobates cultripes (assembly GCA_933207985.1). Taxonomy (NCBI): domain Eukaryota; kingdom Metazoa; phylum Chordata; class Amphibia; order Anura; family Pelobatidae; genus Pelobates; species Pelobates cultripes. The sequence continues at coordinate 234,682,536 of OW240912.1, read as the reverse complement.
CGTCCGCGGTCCCCCTTCAGCCGTGTGCTCGGCGGGCGGCACCCTCTCTCCCACGGGTGCCGTCCGCCTCTTCCTCTGTGTCTCCCAGCGGCAGCATGCATGACGCTGCACGCTGGGAGACCGCCCACTTTAACCAACGCCGGGGTCAGTCACCTGACCCGGCGTTAAAGGCACAGTGCCTCAATCACAGTGGGAGGTTTAGATATCTCCCACGTGTGATTGTTAATTCTGATTGGAAATTATCCAATCAGAATTAACCTTTGGATTTATATACTTACCTTTCCTGTTCCTCTTCGCCCTGTTGTGGTCTTTGCTTGTTAGTATTGATTCTGAACTTGTGCTTCTGGTTACTTACTCTCTGGCTTGTTATCCGACTCTGTGACTTTCTCCTACCCTTTGACCTCGGCTTGTTTCACGTTATTCTGTCTTCTGGTTCCCCTTACTCGGCTTGTTTTCTGACTATTCTTTGTGTGCTTAGCCCGGCCACTCTAAGGTCCGGTACGGCACTTTGTGTGTGTGTGTGTGTTGGCGTGTTTGGTTCACCGAATCGTGACATTACAACAGGGCCATAATGGAACCTGCTGACATCCCACAGCTCCTAGTTAATCAGGAGGCTAGAATGGATGGCTTGGACCACCGTATGGACCAGTTTGCCCAAGCTTTACAAACCATACTGGCTCGTACTGCACACTTGCAACCTGCCGTCCAGGAGGCTGCTGCTGCTGTGCCCGAACCCATTCCCACTCCGGTACCCGTTCCTGCTCATGTTGTTCACATGACACCGCCACAACGCTACAGCGGTGACCCAGCATTGTGTCGTGGTTTCCTTAACCAAATTGACATCCATTTGGTGATGAATCCACGTTCCTATCCCACTGACAGATCCAAAATTGCTTTTTTGATTAATCACCTGTCCGGGAAAGCTTTAGCATGGGCTAACCCCATGTGGGAGAATACATCTCCTATGTCCTTTGTAGAGTTCTTGACAGCTTTCAAACGTACGTTTGATCAACCCGGTAGGGTTGCCTCTGCTGGCAAAGCTCTGCTTAGGGTACGACAGGGTAATAGATCTGTAGCGGATTATACTATTGAATTCCGCACGCTAGCAGCTGAAGTGGTTTGGAATAATGATGCCCTCGTAACAGCCTTTCAGGAGGGTTTGGCCGCCTACATACTGGATGAAATAGCATCCAGGGAATTGCCTGTTCTTCTAGATGATGTCATAGATTATGTCATTCTTATTGATAACCGTATTAGAGAGAGGCGTAGTCAAAGACGGATGGATACACGGGCATTACCTGCTCCCCCCCTCTACTGCTTTACTAGCACTACCCGCTTCTAGTCAACCAACCCCCGAACCCATGCAATTGGGTGCTACGGGGCTAACTGAGGCTGAAAGAGCATATCGTAGAAGGGAGGGGTTATGCCTTTATTGTGGAAAGAGGGGGCACCACTGTAATGCCTGCCCTAAGTTACAGGGAAACTACAGCACCTAAGGCCTAGAGAGGGGTCGGCCTCGGGTGTTATGACTTTGTCCCCTCATGTGTCCATCTCCAGACCGTTTATTACGGTTTCCCTTTTGGTCAATAAAACCACCATAACCACCAAAGCCTTGATCGATTCAGGTGCGGCAGACAACCTTATGGATGAGAACTTTGCTAAAACCGCAGCCTTAACTTTGATCCAAAAGGCCACACCCTTGGTCGTTGAGGCCATAGATGGTAGACCACTTGAGAAACCTCTAGTGACCCATGAGACCCAAGAAATAGTGATGTCTGTAGGTGTTTTGCATAAGGAAAGGTTAACCTTCCAAATAATTGACTCCCCTACTGCTTCCATCGTTCTGGGTTTTCCCTGGTTAGTGAAACACAACCCTGTTCTCGATTGGGGTTGCTTGGATATACTATCCTGGGGGGAATCCTGTCAACGAGACTGTATGGCTCAGGTACGTCCTGTTTGTTTACTCAACGTGCCCACAGCTAAACCACTCTCTGTTTCTGTCCCTTCTGTATATGCTGATCTTGCATTGGTTTTTGAAAAGAGGGAGGCAGATAAGCTACCTCCACATCGTGACTATGACTGTGCCATAAACCTTTTACCGGGCACTATGCCCCCTAGGGGTAAGGTCTACCCTCTTTCTGAGAAAGAAAACCAGGTCATGGAGGAGTACATACGAGAATTCTTAAGGAAAGGTTTTATTAGAAGGTCCTCCTCTCCTGCTGGTGCTGGTTTCTTTTTTGTGGCAAAGAAGGAGGGCGATTTGAGGCCGTGTATAGACTACAGGGGTCTGAACAATATAACGGTTAAAAACGCCTACCCTATCCCCCTCATCACTGAGTTGTTTGATCGCATTAAAGGTTCTAAGTACTTTACTAAACTAGACCTCAGGGGGGCTTATAACCTTATCCGTATAAAGGAGAATGATGAGTGGAAGACAGCGTTCAATACGCGTAGTGGGCATTATGAATACCTGGTCATGCCTTTTGGACTGTGTAATGCTCCTGCTGTGTTTCAGGATCTCATAAACGACGTCCTTAGGGATCTATTGCATGTCTGTGCCGTGGTGTACCTTGACGACATACTTGTATATTCTCCTGATTTGAAGTCACATCATAAACATGTTAGGATGGTGCTTAAAAAATTATTACAGAACGGACTTTATTGTAAGTTAGAAAAATGTCTGTTCGATCAGACCTCTGTGCAATTCCTGGGATACATAATTTCTGAACAGGGTTTTAGTATGGATCCTGCTAAATTGGAAGCTATACTGTCCTGGCCACTTCCCCAAGGACTTAAGGCTATCCAGCGTTTTATAGGTTTTGCTAACTATTATAGAAAATTTATAAAAACTTCTCACCACTTATCTCTCCTATCACAAAGCTGACTAAAAAAGGTCTACACCCTAGGGTTTGGACTCCTGAAGCCCTTAAAGCCTTTGAAACTCTCAAGAAAGCATTTGCCTCTGCTCCAGTACTACACCACCCTAATCCTTCTCTTCCCTTTGTTATGGAAGTAGATGCTTCTGAATCGGGGGTGGGAGCAGTACTATCACAAAGGTTATCGTATGACGAACCCCTCCATCCCTGTTGTTTCTTTTCTAAAAGGTTGTCTGATCCAGAAAATAATTACGATGTTGGGAACAGAGAACTATTAGCTATTGTGTTAGCTTTTAAGGAATGGAGGTACTTATTAGAGGGTTCTAGACACAAAATTATGGTTCTGACAGATCATAAGAACCTCTCCTATATAGCCGATGCTAGAAGGTTGTCCGCCCGACAGGCTAGATGGTCTCTATTCCTTTCACGATTCCAATACATTATTACCTATAGACCTGGTTGCCGTAATGCCAAAGCTGACGCTATCTCTCGACAGTATGAACCTTTAGAATTTGTTAACCCAACCCCTGAACCTATTGTACCAGCTTCTCAGATCATAGCTGCTACCCGTTTGGTTGTTTCATCTCCCTTCCTTGAGAATATTAAGACATACCAAACCCAAGCGCCTCAGGAGAAGCCTGTTGGTAAACTATACGTGAAAGTAAGTGACAGAAAAAAGTTATTAACATTATTTCACACCGCCAAAACTGCTGGTCATCCGGGGGTTACCAAGACTTATAAGAGCCTCCTTCAACAGTTCTGGTGGCCTTCACTCAGGCGAGACGTAGTGGATTTTGTTCAGGCTTGTCGGGTCTGTACGCAGTGTAAGTCTCCTAATACGAGACCCCAAGGCCTACTGATGCCTCTATCTATACCCAAGAAACCATGGACCCACTTGTCCATGGATTTTATTGTAGACCTTCCTCCTTCTGATGGTCAGACGGTGATATTAACTGTGACGGATAGGTTCTCTAAAATGGCCCACTTTATTCCACTTAAGAAACTACCCTCTGCGATTCAGCTTGCCCAGGTGTTTGCCAAGGAAGTGTTCCGCTTGCATGGGGTACCTCAGGATATTGTTTCTGACAGGGGCCCGCAATTTGTCTCTCGGTTTTGGAGGGGCTTTTGTGCTGAGATGGGGGTCTCCTTGTCGTTCACTTCCTCCTATCACCCGCAATCTAATGGTGCAGCCGAACGTGCTAATCAGTCTGTGGAATTGTATTTGCGCTGCTTCACTAATGCGCACCAGGACGACTGGTCTCGCCTTCTTCCGTGGGCTGAATTTGCCAGGAATACGGTGTCTCATTCGTCTACTGGCTTAAGTCCTTTTGAGGTTGCTTATGGGTTCCGGCCTTCTGTCCTTCCCGGGGCGTTCTCTGACAAGGGAATGCCCGCCTTGGACCAGCACCTCGCCTCTTTACGGAAGACGTGGGATCAGGTCCATATTGCGCTGTCTCGTTCAGCAGCTGCTCAGAAGAAGTTCGCTGATCGCCATAGGGGAGCGACCCCTTCTTATGCTCCGGGTGATAGGGTGTGGTTGTCCTCCAAGAACCTCCGTCTCAGGGTCCCCTCCATGAAATTTGCTCCCAGGTTTCTTGGTCCCTACAAAGTGTTACGTAGGGTCAACCCCGTTTCCTACTCCCTGGACTTGCCTCCTTCCATGCGTATTCCGCACACGTTTCACGTTTCACTTTTGAAGCCCTTGCTGTGTAACCGGTTCTCTCGTCCTCTCGGACGGCCCGTTTCCCCTCGTGCTGTCTCTAGTGACGTGTTCGAGGTAGCTGCCCTTCTCGACTCTCGTGTTTCTAGGGGTCGGCTGCAATACCTGGTGGATTGGAAGGGTTACGGCCCTGAGGAGCGGTCTTGGGTTTCGAGCTCTGATTTGCACGCCCCCTCTTTAGTCCGCTCCTTTCATGCCCGGTTTCCTTTGAAGCCTTCTGCTTCCCGCCCTCTGGGCGGTCTTCGAGGGGGGGGTACTGTCAGGGTCCCGCGGGCGGCTGCGAGGGGAGGTTGCAGTCCGCTCGCGGCACTCACCCTCCAGCCGTCCGCGGTCCCCCTTCAGCCGTGTGCTCGGCGGGCGGCACCCTCTCTCCCACGGGTGCCGTCCGCCTCTTCCTCTGTGTCTCCCAGCGGCAGCATGCATGACGCTGCACGCTGGGAGACCGCCCACTTTAACCAACGCCGGGGTCAGTCACCTGACCCGGCGTTAAAGGCACAGTGCCTCAATCACAGTGGGAGGTTTAGATATCTCCCACGTGTGATTGTTAATTCTGATTGGAAATTATCCAATCAGAATTAACCTTTGGATTTATATACTTACCTTTCCTGTTCCTCTTCGCCCTGTTGTGGTCTTTGCTTGTTAGTATTGATTCTGAACTTGTGCTTCTGGTTACGTACTCTCTGGCTTGTTATCCGACTCTGTGACTTTCTCCTACCCTTTGACCTCGGCTTGTTTCACGTTATTCTGTCTTCTGGTTCCCCTTACTCGGCTTGTCTTCTGACTATTCTTTGTGTGCTTAGCCCGGCCACTCTAAGGTCCGGTACGGCACTTTGTGTGTGTGTGTGTGTTGGCGTGTTTGGTTCCCCGAATCGTGACACAAATATTGCTCTGCTATTCCAGACTTGCATGTGTTGTAATCATAGTTACCATATCCTAAGAGGCATATCCAGTGATTGTAGTAGTGATCCAAGTGTAGTCAGTTACGTAGTTACATAGTTACATAGCTGAAAAGAGACTTGCGTCCATCAAGTTCCTCACATATGTTTTTGCTGTTGATCCAAAAGAAGGCAAAAAACCCAGTCTGAAGCGCTTCCAATTTTGCAACAAACTAGGAATAAATTCCTTTTTGACCCCAAAATAGCAGTCAGATGTCTCCTTGGATCAAGCAGCTATTACCCCACTAGTTAGAAATTATATCCCTGTATACTGTAAAAAAACCTTTTTGCTTTAAATGAAACCTCCTTTCTTCCAGCCAAAATGTGTGACCTCGTGTCCTATGTATCGCCCTGTTTATGAATAGATTTCCAGATAATGGTTTGTACTGGCCCCAATATATTTGTATAATGTTATCATATCCCCTCTCAGGCGCCGTTTTTCCAAACTAAACAGATTTAAATTTTTTAACCTTTCTTCGTAACTAAAATGCTCCATTCCTTTTATCAATTTTGTAGCTCGTCTCTGCACTTTTTCTAGTGCCATAATATCTTTCTTTAGAACAGGTGCTCAAAATTGCACAGCATATTTTGCCTCCAACTGTTGCGTAGCTCACTAGTGAAAGATTGCCTGGATCGAGAAGGACAGGAGGCCCACGAGCCGATCCTTCAAATCTCCTTTCGGATAGATCCTCTATTTGCAGCAAGCACGTGAAGACCACAGTCCACAGGGTCTATCTGGAAGCCAAGGAATTGAGCGGGTTGAGACGGGGAGAGCGCTGACCTGTCTGTTCACCACAGAGCCCGAAGATTCCAGAAAGTAAACGACAAATTTCGAGTGAACCAGTTGTTGGCCAACAGGAGATCCTCAAAGAGATGGATTCCTTCTATTTTGGAATGTCAATAGACGACATAATCATTGAGCCGACAGAACTTGATGGCTGGTCAAAATTCTTCCGGCTGTGTGTAGGATCTTGGGCCTTTGGAACAAATTTGACTGGTCACTGGGCCATGCTGCCGACCAGCCCTCCCCAAAACACCCCTGCCTGCGGGGGGTGGAACACTTGCTTGACGGAGGATTGTGCTTTCTTCAACAGCGCAAACATGTTCACATGCTTCGCTAACTTTGCTATAGATGGTTCCCTGAATAGGAATCCCTTCGCCTTGAGAAACAGAGGGTATCATTCGCGTTACCTAGCAAGCAGATAGAGCACTGTGCCCATGCACGGATGTCACTTGGATCCAATCGTGTGCCCAGGACTTAGATTCAATTGTGTGCCCAGGACAATATAGCATCTTTGTCAACAGGCCAAGTAAATCTAGGAATTTGTCTTGCGTACACTTAAACACTTTTTCAATATCCTTCCGTGGTCTTTACCAGCACAGGACATGAAGGCCACTACTGTGGTGTCATGAGCTGGGCCAGGTGGTCTGGCAGGATTCATTCGGACGATCCAGGGTGTCTTATAGTGCACAGGTCGTTTTAACAGTGGTACACCCAGCACATCCAGAAAAACCCCATCCCCGTGGTCTTGGGTGGAGGTGTACGGGTATCTTTTCTGGCTAATTGTAGCACGGCACGGTTTGAATCACATATTTGGTATCAGGGCTTACCTGAGTTGGGAGTCCGTCAGGCAGAGGTATATGCTCTTGCCCTTGCAAGTAAACACAGGCCGAGGTGGTCAGGTAAGAATTCACCTGGTCTGTGAGTCGGTGCACGGGGGCTGTGCAGGATGAAGTTCCAAGTCGCAGTACAGGAACGGATAAAGCAGGAGAATCGTTGCGGGTAAGCCAGAGATCAGAGGGTGCCAGAAATCAGGATCAATGAGAAGAAAGCTGAGGTCAGAGAATGCCAGAAGTCAGGGTACACAAAATAACAAGCCAAGGTCAGGAATCAACAGGAGAACACGAAACAGCAATACTTGAACCAGAGTCAATGAACTGACACTGCCCTCTGGGAGAGGCAGTGTCTTATACCTGGTTAATGAGGCCATCAGCTTCAGATGTGCTTGAGAATGAAGGAGCAGCCACAGAATAACGTCCAGCCCCCAGTGCTGGATACAAGGCAAGGTAGACTTCTGGCTAGTTCTTGAGCTGAATGGTGGCTCACAGGCAAAATAGCAGCCCCAGGACTGCAAAGCAGAGCATGAGGCGGACAAGAGTCCTTGTCATCTGAGGACCAGGTTTGAGGGCAAGCTGGATCCACCTGTTTAAAGCACTTGGGTGTTTTCAAGGGAGCCTTGTGCTTAGTCTTGGTTCTCGTTGGGGAACTGGAACCCCTCTAGTGGTGCTAAAGCCCTCTCTGGCTCCCTAGAGTCATATGGTATCTGGATGTTCACTCCGGGTGGTGTGTCTTGTGTAACAGAGGACACCCACTATGTTAACAGAAACATTTGGCACAATATGTATGAATTCAATGGTCTTCATGAAGTATTAGATATATTAAATAGTTAAGGTACCATGACAACAGAAGGGGGACATCCCTGCAGGGTCTGCTAAAGCAGTGTCAGATCCTTGGGTGGTATTAGGCTCTTGTGACCCCGCCTCTTGTGTATGGGGTAGGACTCGTAGTAGGGCCATTTTAACTGAGTCCGTGACTGCAGCATTAATCGTTGCCTGAAAATTATGCCTTGGAGGGGGGGTGTCGCCCATGGTGTCTTGGTCTGTCCTGTAAAGAACAGTGACAATCAGTGGGTGCAGGATAAGCAGAGACACGCGCAAAGTGCCAGACTCCTTGCATAACTGGGGTTCACCCAGGAACCGGCTGTACAGTATAGCCGTCTATCAGAGTTTAGTGCCAAATAAGAGGTACTCATCCTCTAGGTGTACGAAAAGGGGATTCCCTTAAGTGAAATGGGAGACGTGGAAGTGTCATAATTGTGGGGATGACCCCAAAATTCCCCTGTCTGGGGTGGTATCAAGGAGGGTCTCACCCTCATAGGCGTTGCCAATTGTGATGTATACGGTCAAGGAGGCTCACCACATTAGTACATCAAAGCTGTACCTCTGTGGTCAGTGAATATAACCGGTGTAAAGTGTAATAGTTCTGTATAATTCGATATATATATGTCCAGGTACCATGAAAAGAAAGGGGGTACACCTCTATAGAGAGCAAGCAGAACACCTGACATGATATCTGGGGGCTCACCCCAGGTGGTGCGCCTTGTACAACAGAGGACACCCACATATGGCAACTGGTATAATCAGAACTGTCACAGTAAATATGGCTTAAGAAGCAAGGCTTTTAGCCTCAGATATTAATCACATATCAGTGTATGTCACATTTCCTCTTTAATATTAAGCACTCTGAGCTTTGTATGGTATTGGCATACATGCAGCAGATGGTACAGTAGACAGATGTGGAGCTAGAAGTGCAGCTTTTTAGCAGGTAATTATATAAGAATTTGGTCCAGATCGAAGTAATACCGATCTGGAAATAGACAGAAAATAGCCGTCGTGAATCTCGCGGCACTCGCAAAACCAAAGATGGCCGCCGCACGTGCAATAGTCGTCGAGGTCCGCAGCTTTGTGGGCCCGCCGGCAAGTGAGCAGATAGCGTTGTGCACCTCCACCACCCCTACACATTTCCACAAGAATCCCCAAGAGGTAGGAAAGGCAAAAATGGAAGCGTGATCGCGGCATTCACCGGCCGTGCAGGACAGACCCTGGCTCTAGTGCAAGAAGGGGGAGAGTAGGCCTCGGGTGGTGAAATTAGAAATAGTTAGAAAAACTAAGTACATGTAGGTCTGAGAGTAGTGGGGGCAGCAGAATAAGTACATTAGTATTCAGAAATCAGCAAATAGCTTATTATATAAGCAATATAAAGAAGAAATCATGAGGACAAAATAATCTGAACTGTGCTTGCCTGGAGCAGCAAAGAAAAAGAGGAAGTGACAAGTCTGACAGGGCCTTTTGTGTAATGTTGAAATGTTTTCTGAAATGTTATGTAAATATGAAGCCTCCTGTCATGTGATAAAATTAATTACATCAGTTTTTTTGATCTATTGGTCTATTAAGTCTATTAAAGTTACAGAGGGCAGCCTACATGAACAAAATGGTTTAATTGTCAATTAGATCTTACAGTACAGGTATAGCTAGCAAATAGAAACAGCAACTTGATTTTATTTATAGAAGTTAAAATACTGCTATTTACACTTTGCTTTACAAAGTTAGTCTGATAGTTATTTTAATTTAACTGTAACCAAGCTGTAAATATAATCAGTTTGAATATTTTTTCAGATGAGCTATTTTTGCCTAAATTTTTGCAATTCGTATTTTAATTGTTTCAATTCATAGGTTTGGTAGAAATCCTGTAAGATCCTGTAGAAATCCTGGAACTTTTTAGATGGCTGGTAGCTATACTTCACCACACTTGGGCAGAACGTGTATGGTGAATAGGCTGAGTCAATGTCTATTTAATCACTGTGCTTATTATCTTGGGAATTACCTTTGTCCCCATTGCATTAAACAGAGGTGCAGACAGCCTTATCACAATGCATGCAATGCCTATTACTTTAAACACAGTGATTAGGGTCTGTGCACACAAGTCTCCCTAATTGTTATTCGTTCATATTAAAGGGACACTCTAGACCCCTAAAGCTCTTCAGTTCCTGAAATGCTTTATGTCTGAAGAGTGTGTCCTCCTTTTTGATTTTGCAAAAAGTGCAGATTTCAATATAAAGTGACACTTTTATAGTTGAACCTTGTTACACCCCATCCCCTCCCCCCGGATCTTGTTACTTCCTAGTTTGGTTAGCTCAGTTGAACTACACTCAAGAGGCAGCAATTGCCCAGAGCACCTGCCTCGCAAAGACTTCTCATTGAGCTGCATTGGGAAGTCTATGATTGGACAGCCACAGAAAGTGTGGGGCGAAGGAGGTAGAGCTTGCAAAGGCTTCAGACAAGAGACCTGCAGCTTCTGCAAGCTGTTTTTAGATTTACCCCAATGAAAGCAATACATAATTAAATGCATACTTGTTTTCATCGGGGGTATGTCTGATAAATATTGATTGTTATGTAGGCAGTGGTGTGTCCCTTAACTGTTAATGGATTTAATTTGTCTAACCTACTGACCATCAAACAGGATACTAAGGATCTTGTTTATATTTATATTATGGGGTTTTTTTTTTGTATGTCAACAAAAACCTGCCCCCACAAGTCTCCACTGTGTATATTTTTCCTAACTTTTAATACCCAATACTTACACAGTACACAAAATTCCCACAAAACGACATAAATCTAACAATTGTTAAATATTGTTTTTTCCTTTTTTTGGTAGATTGTGTTTGAAACCAACTCTGCTACATATAATGTACATATATAATAATTGTTTGATACTTCATTTTATTTTCTCTATGCTAATATTTGCTAAGCTGTTCGGTTATGCTACCCCAACATCCGCCATCCTTCTATGTCTAACTGAAAATGATAAATGTTTTAGGGGGAAAAGAAGTAGTGTGTTTTAAACATAAAATGCTTACTCAACATAATGTGGAAGTGGGGTTTAATTTACCATTTCCGCTGTATTTCTTGTGTGTAAGTATAACACAAATGACTGATGTTAACCTTTTTCCATGAAGTGTCCTGTTTTCTTTCCACTTTGTTTTTAAAGATTTAGCAAATTCCATCCCAAAGCAGACAATCAAACAATCAAAGCCAGGGCTAATATTGGTAGTGAAGTGGAAACCAGAAATATTGTTTCTTTTTCCCATTGCACTCTATGCTTTCTTTATACTGAGTGCCCTGTTCAAAGGACTGAATAATTCTTGACAGGGAGCTAACAAAGTACATTTAATTTGAACATTTAAAAGAAATTCTCACACCACAAAATATGCATTTGTTAAATATAGTGGATACATAAACATAATGCTAAAAACCTTGTGTCCGTTCCATTTTTCTCCTTCTGCGTGCATGGTATGTATAATATACCTTATAAGAATATATATTTTTCCGTTGGTAGATTGAACATATGTAGTTTAGAGCCAATGTATGTAGGGGCCAAAAAATGCTTGTCCAGTTAAATTCATAGGAGAGAAAAAATAGTTTTTGCCAAATTAAGTTTTGTCCATGTGGCTTTTAAGTTTGGACGCGTATCGTATATGTGATCATTATGGGTAAAAATGATTCAGACAAACCAAAATGGTGCAAAAATGCATATTTTGCAGGACATTTTAGTAGCATTTGCATTTCATTCGGTTCACAGATCAAGTGAGAACAAACCAATGGCATACATAGGGTTTGACAAGCATGACACATGTCATAGGTGCCACTTGAAAGGGAAGCCACAGCAGAGTCGGATGGAGCTCTGGCTCTGATCAGGCAAATCCCCTTCAACCTGTCAAATTCACCCCCTAACACTGTCACAGTCACCCACACTCAAACCTATCACACTCACTCACCCCCCCAACCCTGTCCTACTCACCTCCCCAGCTGTCACACTCACCCCAAAATCTGTCTCTGTCTCCCACACATTAAAACACAGCCTGACCATAAACACAACACACACAAACTACAAGCAGCTCCCCTTACAAACAACACAGCACAAGCAATAACTCTACACACATACACTCCCAGACACATATATACACATACACACTGAAACAAAGGCACACATTCACACACACACATATTCAGGCATATACACAGGTACACAACACTCAGCCATTGCACACATTCTCACAACGCTCACAGACACAGAGCCCAGGACTCTAGAAGGGGGCTCCAATCTGGTTCTCTGGCCAACCTTAATCTGGCTCTGGTGCCACTGAGCAGTGGGGGGAGGGGTGGATCAGAGCTGACAGCATTAAATTTTCACCTCTGCCAGGTGCAGACCTGAATAATGACTTCCTTGCAATTAGGTGCTCTCTAGTAAATCAGAGTGCAGCCACCTGATGTTCCCAATTTGCATTCTGACTTGCTGAGTGCAGAAGTTTGACGAGCTATTACTGAGGTCTGCATGCGCCAGTGGTCCAAATCTCACACTCCCCCTCTGGACCTTAAGGGATTTAGAACCCATCCACTGGACCACCAGGAAGAAAGACAAACAGGAGAGGGCGACACAGAGCACAACCACACACATCACATACAGCCAGTACCCACATACATTACATACAGCCAGCACACAAACCTTACATACTGCCAGCATACACCACATACACACACACTTTACATACATCTTGAATTCGTTAGCTGATTTTATGCGAAGTTATCTAAAATGGGTGTCAGATGTTTGTCTGTGAGAGGCACAATTTCTGTACTTGCCATACGTGCTATCTTCAGTAGATATGCCTCTGAAAAGAATAACCAATAAAGGGGAAAAAAGAAGGAGCAGTCCCCTAACCAACAATCATCTTTTTTTTGGTGCCGCATATGGAACTCCAAATCACAAAATAAATTAAACGGCTCATTCATTTCACATTTGTTGCTAGTCACCCAAAATATGAATGAATCGCAATTCGTTTGAAACCAAACCGAAAGCACAAGTCCAATGTAGAGTCTTAAAACTTTTATTTATTTGAGGGAGTAAACTCTGTACCATTAGAACTGTTCATGCACCTTTTACATTAACAAACTATTTACCTGGATCAGACTCTATCTTCCTTCATAAATTAGTTCAAGGCAATAGAGTATGAGTGATTCTGAGACTTACTAAGTAAAAAGATAAGAAAGCTCATATTTTTCTTTCTCTCATTTTCCCCATCCAGATTTGCAGTCGAAGCTTACCAAACGAGATAAAGAAGTTTCATCCATGTCTTCCCACATCGAAGGACTTAGGGCTCAAGTAACCGGTAATTCTTAAAATAAATCTTCTCAAAGCTGCTACTTGGGTTTTTTATATTCAAATTACTCTTCAATTGCCTCTTCCTAAAGTTATTTATTATATTTCCTCTTCAATCACCTCTGTTCTCTCTATTTTTATTTTTTTCCCTCCTCTCTATATGCCTTATTCTACTTGTTGTCCATTCTGCTCCCTTGACATTACATGATACCAACATAGACTTACCCAACAAATTACATTACAGTCTGCACCCAGAGAAATTACCGTGAAAACTTTACTTAAAAAATATGAATATAAAACCTGAGGTAGATATTGCCATTTTTTGCACTAGTAACCAGATGTTTAGAAAGAAAGTTTATGAAACACTTAACAAGCTAATTCAAGGCAGACAATTTGGCCTTGCATAGGGGCCTTGAGTAAAATAATAAAAATATAATACAATTTCACACCTAACTTGTAATTAGAGAACAGTTTAAAGTAAATATATGTGTTTAAATAAAAAAATTCAAATAATGGATATAAAGAAGCCTGTTTTATTGATTATTTTATAGAGAGTGTGTCTTCCCAGTGGTCTTTTGTATGAGGTCAAAGATTGAAATCCAAAGGAGATTCTGGAAGACAATCAGGATTATTATCTATAGTTATAAATCAAAGTGAATTTTCATATTTAAGGCCAAAAAAGCAGAACTGGAAGCATAGGTGATGTAGAGGATTTTTTCCAGTTTAAATATTTTTACCTTGAATTTGAAATTTGACTTCTTACTTTAGTGGATAAAAAAACCTTGTCAGTTTTACCGTTCTCCCCTTGTTCCATTTTTACAAACAACTTTCTCTTACTAATCTACATGATTTCTTTCTACATGGTTTTTTCCTGCTGTATTCTATAATCTATCTTTCTTCTTACCTTTGTAAATCCTTATCTCTTTAATGTCCTTGTTTCTTCTGCTTTCTTAGTGTCCTAATCTCCACACTTCTCAATATCATTATCTTGCTACATCCCGTGTATATTAAACATGATCTCTATAAATCCTAATTGTTGTTTTGCATCTTTTCTCTGTCCCCCTTTTCTTCTGTCTACATTTTCTCTCAATATCGTCTGCTCAATTCCCTAATTCTGCATCTCTTTTTCAGCTATCAAACATTCTTCAACTATCCACATTCATGACATCCTTTTTTGCTTCTCAATATCATCATCTGATAAAGTACATTATTTATGATGATGTTATTCATAAAGCTAAATTGTTATTTTCCCCAAAATCTAACTGTTTATAAACAACTGAGGTAACAGGAGACTCCTAATAATATCACATCTTTCCATTAACTCTAACTTTTCCAAAGAAATTAGCAATTTCACTTGTTTGAAAATTGCTGTTTAGGTTTTAATTCTTAATAATATCTTTTACCATCTTGTAGACTAGAAAGCCGTAAACAAAGTTACAATCTCCTTTTTATAGCCCTGTGGGTGTTAGTTATGTTTTTATCATCTTTTTTTTTTTAATAACTCTATGTGGATATTTGCATGTTATCCATGTAAGTAGCTAAATCATTTACTTACCATTCAACAAAGTACATTATCCTACAGTATTATTGTAATGTATATATATATTTTTATTGGTATTGGCAGCTCTAGAAAACAAATGCCGGTCTGGAGACAAAAAAGTAGATTCTTTAGTGAAGGACAATAAAAAACTGGAAGCGGAGCTAGAAGCTTTCTCTAGAAAATCTCATGATTCCTCTGGGCAGTTTGTCATTATCAGCCAAGATTTACTGAAGAAAGAGCGGTAAGTAACACAGATTAATAATATATGCTTCTATAGTCCTTTTTAGGAATCTTTCTGCATTACCCTAACAGTTCCAGAAAGACCAGACTTTAATGGCCAAGGGGTGCCCATTTTTGTAAAACCAGTCTTAAGATGTTTGACAGAAAATGGGGTATTAACACCCAAATGTTAGAAGTGCCATAACAACTTTGCAATGCTGTTGGGGTTATGGTTCTTAGTGTGCTCCCATAACATACATTTCATTTTGTCACTTTAAGCTTTTCATTGCTAGGGAAGTCTATGCTGGTATTAATAATTTCAATAGCATCAATTCTGGAATCCATCAATATGCATTGTATTTCCGATTTTGTCTTTGCTCTTGTGCTGAGTGTTTCCTGGCATTTCAGGAGTCTTAATGAATTGAGAGCACTGCTCCTGGAAGCCAATCGACATTCGCCTGGTCCAGAAAAAGACTTGAGCCGAGAGGTTCATAAGGCAGACTGGAGATCTAAAGAACAGAAATTAAAAGATGAAATCAAAGTATTAAGAGAAAAACTAATGGTTTTGGTAAGCAAAAAAATTATTTTAAATCATGTTTGTGTTTAAAATAGAAAAAATATGCACGTTTACTATTTTTGTCCCCTTAAAAGCTCAGTTTTGCAGATAATTCACCTGATCAAAATCTTCACCTTTCCGGCTAAAAAAAATGTTTCCTGAAACATTTACACATTTAATTAATTTAATGTAATAATTAAAGTTTGCATTTATATGATATATTTACACATACTTTCCTTCTGTCATTGTAGGATAAAGAAAAAGCTGTATCAGATCAAAGGCGATATTCATTAATAGACCCTTCCACTGAGTCAGAAGTTCTACGGTTACAGCATCGTCTGGTCAGCACTGAAGATGCCCTCCGTGTTGCTCTGGATCAGGGTCATCAAATGGAAAAACTAATGGAGGCCATGAGAAACAGTACAGAGAGGTCACAGGTATATTCTGTGCAGGCAGCATTCATAATTTCACAAAGTGTGTAGAAAATACATCCTCTCACTGACTTTGCAGTTAAACTTTTCAAGGTGGATCATTAATGATCTAATGGTGGGCTAGAATGCTAGTTCATTTTATTTTTAAACTTCAGTTTTCGCTAAGTAACATTTAGATACAAAGACTTTTCGGCTTTGAAAATTTTTTTCACTTTAAATGCACAATAAGAAAATTGAAAGAATATGTTTTTTTTAAATGGCAACAGTTAAAATGGCACAAATTGTGCTAATAAATAATTAGCAACCATTGTATATCTTACTGAAACATAAAAGTAACAGGGGGAGCATTTTAATAGAACAAGGGATAAGGGCACTGTAGAGTTAGGAATATTGACATGTATTTCTAACGCTGTAGTGTTTCTTTAACTCTACAGATTATCCCCTATGCTAAACAGCAGACACTAGAGGTGGGGTGGGTACCCAAGATCCTGTCTATTTTGTCTGACTGAGAAATATGGGAGTTAAAAGCTAAAGATTCTTTTATGTATGTGTACTAACCTACATTTACCCTTAAAAAGAACACAGGAATTAGGTGGTAGTCTACCCAGTCAAACTAAGCTATGGCAGGGTATGCTCTAACCTATATCGTTCTTTCAAATGGAACTTCTGTGAATGTAATGATGCTCACATTTTTATCGGTACCATTTTGATCACCCAATTTTAAGCGTGTACCAGGAGGGGAGCAAATTGTCTTTGCATTTATTCTCCCAGGAACTCACTGCATGATATAATAATAAATCAAAAGCACAAAGTAAAGTAGCTACTACTCTATACTAGCACAAAAAGCATTTTTAATGTAATTGTTTCCATGAATTATGCAGCTGTATGTGCTCTTCTTTATGGTTTTGTATTTAGAGCTAAATAATTTATTTTTATTACCAATAGTTTGCCCCGGGGCATTAATGGCAGCAGTTCTGCTTAGCTGCCTCTATACAATAATGATGGCACAATTTCTGGAGTACTTTCCTCACATGGTTTTCAGATTCCCATTGCTTGCTCAAAGCAATTTAATAGATATTGTGATTTAGCTTCTTCTTTATAGTGTATATGAATATTTATTTTGTTTCATATTCTTGTGGAATCCTGCCATCTTTAGCCTTTTTGTGTCAGTGAGGGTGCAACAGTGGTTCATTATTTTGATGGGCCTATAAACTGTTATTTGTTGTGAAATGTTGCAAAGCCACATTGTCAGTGCTGTATTATTTTCATTCATTTCTAGGTTTTATTTTATTTAATATAATATTCCAAGAATCTTCACTGAGTTTATTTTGTGACAACCCACAGTGATACTCATTGCAAAAGCTAAGCAAGCTATGCTATATACATATGGTACAGTGCTGCAAAATTTGTTATACATTGTAATGGCAATTTAATACTTGGGTAGGAGTCCAAGGTCCTGGCAGTTTCATTTTAGTCTGTATAATTTCTCAAACATCTTACTTAGGTTTATCTATTGGAGGCACAATTTTAACCTAAATCAAAGCTTAGGCGTGCAATGTACTGATGTCCTCTCGATGTAAAGATTAAGCAGGCTAAGATATGATTGTGTCGTGTGGGAAACCACCATCTGGGCATCCCAGGTCCTAAATATTTCATGTTATATGGGAAAATTCCAAAAAAGCCCCATAAGGTTTATTTAGACAGCAATCCCTCATGGAACATTATATCAATGTGAAATGACCTGGTATTGACAGGTTTAAACAAACTAAACAGTCTTGTGTGGTAGACTATTGATGATGCTGTATTGTTTATTTGGAAGAGAGTCTCAAAATCTTCTTGGGGATTATTTATTCAAAGTACACATTTAAGGTAAGCCATCATCTGCTGACACATGACACTAAGCTTTTCTGTAACACCATACCAGTGTGAAGTTACCAGGCCTTGCTAAATTTCAGAAGCTGAACAGACTTGTCCCTGAATAGGATTTGTGTGGGAGACCACACCCGGGTCACAGGTGCTGTGTATTTTATTTGGAAGTGACTCCAAAATCCTCTTTGGGTTTATTCACTGGAGGCACAATTATAAGAAAAACCCTCATATACTGACATATTTACCTACATAAACCTGTTTTTTGAGTTTTTTGTGTGTTTTAGCTAGAAAAGTATCCCAAAATCCTCTTTAGAAGCACACTGTTAAGTCAAAATGCCAGCCCAAACTAATGTTTTGAGCAAATTTAGTAAGTTCAGTAGGTTAGAATATGGCAAATACTTGCATGGGAAACCAACTGCCCATCCCATGTCCACTTTGGTATAATTCTCCAATAATGTGAAGTGGGTTTATTTGTTTTGAGGCACAGTTTCTCCTACTTCAGGCCAGGCCACATTAGTAATGGGATTATTTGGTATAATTCCATTGCCCACACCCCTACCCGCCAAAGAAAATCAAATTAGGTTTATTTATTTGATTAAATGTGTAGGGAAAGCTGCTAAACCCTAAGGGTTCATAGTGTTTAAAATTTCAGCTAAACAGACTAGCCCCTAATTAGGACTTGTGTAATAGACTAATCTGGGCTACCACAACCTTAGTGCAGCCTTAGGCTTGGCCTAATCACTAAGATTCGCGTACCTTGGACTTTAACTTAAACAAAATACTTCATAAAACAAAAAAGATAAGGTGAAAAAACAAGATCTGTCAACTTCATCGACACACAGTTTTGTAAAAATTAACATCAGTTTTTCATAAACACTGAGCTGCTATCAGCCAATAGGTCCATGTAAACTTCATAGCGGCAATAGTGGCCGTATCTTTGGCATATTAAGAAAGAGTCAGATTCTTCAATGGGTGAGATTGTAAGCATGGACACTAGCATTTTTGCCAAAACCACTTGGTGGCATTCTTGGAATGCTGAAATGATATGAATTGCAGCCTATGAATTTAAATATTGTTATCATTAACATATAGATTTTCAAAGTGGAAAATAATAATGTTGGGTAGTTTATTCATTAGTGCAGGTATGAATAGTTATTTTGTTGCTTAAATTAGGATATTTATCTTATAACTTACAATACTGCCATAATACATGCATAACAATGTATAAACAGTCTGGAGTAGCAGTACTTTGAGCTTCCGTAATACTTTGTGCTTGTATGTTTATCTAGCCCTGTTTATATGGGTCTACATATTTATGCACAATTGTTGTTTATCTTACCAGCTGGTGCCTTACAAATAATGACCTAGATTTAATATTTTTGGACAAGTTTTTCAAATGATTTAATATTTTTTGTTAAACATTTTAACTGATTTATTATTTTTTTTTAAATATTTTAAGGTTGTTTTATTTTGATTATTTGTTTATATATTGCTATATTTTTATATATGCTATAAATGACTTTTTCAAAACACTAAGATTATGAGTTTATCCAAAATTATAAAATAATTTTAAATGTTTATTCAAAAAGAGAGGCCGGTGTGTTGTTTATATCTATTTAAGGATATGGTGTTTTCTGAAGATTACAACATTCTATGTTGGGGTCAGCAACATACCATAAAATATGAATTTATAAGCATGTCATGCTTCTAGTATTGAAAATTTGAATGGATTCCAAGTTAAAGTTTTTGTCTGTTGTGCTGGATTACAAATTAGTATGCTAATATTGTGTACCATACAGTGATAATAGCTCTATTGTGTTTAACATTCATTTGAATGTTATTTCTCTGTAATAGGTGACTGGTAACTCAGGTTCAGCCAATGGGATTCATCAACAAGATATAACGCATAAACAAGAGGTGAGTACATATCTATTCTGCAATAAGGAAAAGGAAATAAGGTGTGTTTTACTAGATTTACGGTTGGTCCAAGGGGGCTAAATTGTTAGTTTAATACTATAGGGTCAGGTATTCCTGACCCTATAGTGTTCCTTTAAGATTTCTGATTTGTTCATGTTTCATTTGAATTTGGAGTATGCATCCAAAATATTTGGTAAGGAGGTTCTAGGCTGCTCCAAGAAAAACAAAGTTCTGCATAAGCCACTATCTTGTAGATCTGCTCCTTCCATAAAAAAAATCATAATCCCACCATGTTATGTAATGACCTACAAGAAAGAGGGGTAAAGGGCAATCGTGTCTCGTACCATTATGGATGGAAACAGGCTGGCAAAGGGCCCCATTAATCCATTCGTTCCAAAGTGGCTATCATATATTCCCAATCCACATAGTCAAATTCCTTTTCAGCATTTTGTAAGTGTTGCCAACTGTGTAGCAGAGATTGGTATCTATTAAAACCTGGACTATAGAACATTTTGCAATACATACTGATTATACTCAGTTTCAATTCAAATATATATCAAAAAAATATATATAAAGTGAAAGCTGCTCCTTTTTGTTATAATAACCAAAGTGGATCAAGTGCAAACTAAAATGCTAGTAAATAGATTTTCATGAGCATGACTGTCACTTTAACCTGTATTTTTCTTTATTTCAGGAAAATCATTGATATCCATCAAGAGCACAGCATAATATATGTACTTTTGGCATGTATGGATGGAAACCTTCTAGTGTGGCTGCCGTAACAGAAAGAGTTTATATAGTATTTTGGTTTGAAAGACAGTGTTGATCATGTAATACTAGATATTCCGAGGACAATCATTTGGAGTGCACTACTCATGACTCTAAACTCATGAGGTACCAAGCAATGAAACATTGGACAAAACATCATGCATTTTCCTATTCTAGAATTAATCTTGCATTAACCTTGACATGCTGGACCAAGTCACTCTACCCATACGTATTGTATAATCCGGACATGATCTCATTACAAACATCTCAAAATGACCCAGTTATTCTACCTGTTATCTAGCCTTCTAACATTTTGAAGGCTGAATGCATTCAATCATTTTTTGTAGCTGAAATGCAGGAAAAAAAAATAAAAAACAATGACCAGTAAAAAGCCTGCTCAAAAGGATGAATGTACACAAAAAGTAAAACTACCAGGTTAAATTTAAAAAGTGCAGGAGAATATGTAATAAGAGGTGTTGTCCTCTTACACTTTAAGATATTTCATAAATGGAACTGCATTACAAATCAAGGGCCATAATTCATTCTGAAAAAATACCTTCTGCCATTGCAAAGCAACATTTAATTATAGGAACGGTACACGTGCGTCTTTATTTTATTGTAAATTACTTATATTATTGTTATAATGTCAGTTGTTCAAACTATAAGCTAAACAATGTTCTCTTTTTTTTTTTTTTTGTACGTTACAAGATAAAGTAAATTTTATTATTTTGCAAATAAGCAAATATGGTCAGTTATCTCAGTGATGCCTAACACCTAGTTCTTGTATAATTGTTTTTTTTTCTAAACACTGCAAAACATTCTTCGCATTAATCACTGAGTTTTTATGTAGCCCAAACAGTTGATGTATGTCTTTGCTGTTCAATATGATTCTTCTTTTTTTACACGTGGCTTACAGATAAGGGTATTTCATTTTAAAAACTCTAAACACTTTCGATTTTAAACACAAACATATAATCTTTGCTTTTTTATTGTTGTTATTTTTTCTAGTGTAAAGCATTATTTATCTAATTTAACTTAACGCATCATTATATTTTAGGGTTGGAGCTGGATTCTCTTAGGTGCTTCAAAAGTAAAATAAAACTAATTATTTTTAATAAAAATAAGAATGTAACTTGTCTTTTGGAGAAGCAGGATTATAAAGTACAGTAAATTCATACTATAGTTTACATACTATAGCTTACACGAGAGCAATTGCTGTATTTGAATTCCATAAGGACTAAACAGATTAATTGGGATTCCAAGTAAGAGATGGAATAACTAGTTGCATCAAATAATTTTAATTTGACATTAAAATGTTTCTTGGCAGACCTCTATAAACTGTGGGCTAGATATTTGTATTTGTCTAGAACAGAATTGGACCTGTCTACAGAATTCCAGAATTTGAATGTGTTAGTCCCACAGCAATGGCTAATTATTTGGGCAAGTCATCCCGTAGAGCTGTGACAGGCAATCTTTATATTGCTAATCTGTGATACTGCTTTCTCCAAAGAAATAGGTGTTGCATATTCTTTGTTGTAAAATAATACTTATTTAGGCAAATTATCATTTAATTGCAGTGCAGTTAATCATATGCTAATTACCCAATAAAACTTGAACTGACTGCACGTTAGGGAATACAGGTTATTGTATCTAAACCACAAAATGGATCAAGTAGCATAAAGACAAATATACAGCATATGTTTGAAATATTTTGGACCACACAAAAAGGAACAGACATTATCTGAATTGCTTATATATAATTTGCTTCCACTGGTTTTACCTTACTCAGAAGGTCACACCAAAGTGTTCTTTAGTTCTGGTTACTATTACGTATGAATTATTTGAAAAGACAAAATGATATTTTATATCAATGTGATGTTAAGAGAGTCAAGTCCATTTTGCATTAATATGTTAAAATGCTATAAGAAAAGGTCAGTGAGGGATCTGGTGTGTGGAAAAATAAAAAAAAAAGAAGTTCTTGAACAACGCAAATCAATTATACTGCATCATGTTGATACATATCCAACCATATTATTAAAATCCTTTTCGTAAAAACTGTTTCGTGTTTTAATTGCGAATAACCAATGTTTTCTCACTGATTCGTCAGGTGTAATAGAAGAGAACATAGAATACATTTGTTGTTTATTGTGTTTTTGTTTTTTATTATAGCAATTGCTGAATACCCTGACTCCACTGTAATAGTTAAGAGAAATCACAGGCTGACGATGACCCTCATTTTAATACACTATATGAATCATGCATTAAAATATGATTATGTCCAGTACAGAAAGATTTGTAGCAATTTATACAACAAAGTGTTGCATGTTGATACTATATAATATGAGATATTGGGATGAGCCTTGAGTTTATGCACAGGAAATCTTTGAAAAAGAAATGAATATCTCAATGGAAAAAAGTATTGTTTCAACCTGCTTGAAAGTGCATGCCAAATTTAGAAAGGCAGATTAATTCCATTTGTTAAAGGATCACTATAGGTTCAGGAACACAAACATGTATTCCTGAACCTATAGCGTTAAAACCACCATCTAGCCCCCCTGGGCTCCTCATGCCTCCCTAAAAATAGCAAAATCTTATGTAGGAAAGCCAGAAGCTGTAACTCTGCATGCTGTTTTCCTCAAAAAAACAAGCGGTCTGCTGACATCATCAGAAGTGGTAGCCTGATCCAATCACAATGCTTCCAGATAGGATTGGCTGAGACTGATAAGGAGGCAGATCAGGGGCAGAGTCAGCACAATTGAAACACAGCCCTGGCCAATTGGCATCTCTTCATAGAGATAAATTGAATCAATGAATCTCTATGAGGAAAGTTCAGTGTCTGCATGCAGAAGGAGGAGACACTGAATGTTTGGATACATTTTAGGCAGCCATGACCCAGGAAGGATCTCTAACAGCTATCTGAGGAGTTGCCAGTGAAGTTATCACTAGGCTGTAATGTAAACACTGCATTTTCTCTGAAAAGACAGTGTTTACAGCAAAAAGCCTAAAGGTAATGATTCTACTCACCAGAACAAATTCAATAAGCTGTAGTTGTTCTGGTGACTATAGTGTCCCTTTAATAACAAAAATTAAAACTAAAGTGGAATAAAAAAACAAAGTATAATTGCTTCATTTTGCATCTATTATTGATGCTAAAAAAATAAAAGTAATTTTAAAAAAGTATAAATTGTCAAAGATGTGTGTGGGGGGCAGACCTTGTTAGCTGTCTAATAGGGGAACTGTTACTTCCCGGGACTTTTAATATTATGCTTACGTATTACCTATATCTAGCAGAAATGTTTTTCTGAGGTCTGGAAATAAAATTACATGTAGAAATCCACACATCTATCCTGGAACTGTGCAGCTCCATCTTGGCTTCTACACAGTCATTATTATAAACAATGCACTTTTCTACCTTTGAATATGGTGGACAAGTAGAAATTAAACAATATTTCTATTATCATGCTAATTTGTACTTTGGGCTCTGGCTGTGCCTGGACTGAAGTGGATTGCAAAATGTTATATACATTTTAAAAGAAAGTGAAGCATAACATGAAAACAGTTAACACATTTTTCAATTATTGGTGATTTTTCAAAATGTAATTCAGTGGTGCAATAGGGAGAGAAGTGACAGTTCTGCTTTAAGAATCAAGGCTTTGTGAGGTAACTGCTGCTCGTGAAGCTGATTTCAATTGTATTTGGTTCTGCAATTTCTTAATTCTTACTCTGCCTGTTTGAAATTTTAGGATATATTTTAGATCCCGATATGTAACTCCAAATGTTTCTGTATTTTGGGCCTACTGAAGGTTCTTTTGATCTTGCTGGCATCTTCTTCCAAAAAATAGGATGCGTGCCAAGGCAACCCTACTCCATATTTATGTCCATATGGAGGTTACCTGCTACATCTATGTTTTGTTCAGGATCTGCTGCACAAGTGATGCGAGATCCTCAACAGACTAATCTAAAACCTGTTCAAGTGATTTCTCCTTCAAATCCACAAAGGTCACTCAGTTACTCTAAAGAATCAGAGACTCTGTAGACTACATACTACCCTCCTGCTTCCATTTCTATAGGTATCATCAGTTAAATCCATGCTACCAGAAACTACATGAGTCTCCCTGACCACTGATGATGACAGTGTTTATCTGTGGAGGTCCACTTACAAATCTGTGGGTCTTTGCAAAGCACGCCCATCCTACATGAGACTCTAAAATCTAGGCGAACACATACTTACCTTGTCTTCTTGTATATTATTTTTCAGCTGCTACTGACCATTTTAGACAGCCACACCATTTCACATCTCCACACACTTCTAGCTCACTATGATTTTATCTGGGATGCTTGATTTAGTTGACTCCTGATTCTCAGGAGCTGTGCTCACACTTCAAACACCACTCATGACAAGATGCTGATTTGAATGCTTATTAAGTCAAGACAGGTTAGAAGATAGAATGTCACCCATGAGATCAAGACCACCCTCCATGTATATGACAATCAAGGTATATCCTCTGTAGTGGAGACCTGTGCAAGAGCTGAAAATATGTTTAGATTTCGAGTTCTAGAACCATCTGCTGAGATAGGGATGACTGTAGTATGTATATTGTCCAGGGTAGCTTATGATTTTTTCAGGATGAAGGACAACTGTAAAACCTCATATTTGACTTTCTATGTGTTTGAGGAATGGAGATGATCCATATTTAAATCAGGGAGATCAGGCCTGCACACCTAGTGTGTGTGCCATAAATAAACTCAATGTGAGTAAAGTCTAAGGATGGGAATAGCACAATCCTATGACAACAGATTAAGCCTAACAAGTCTGGAAAACAATATGTTGGCCAGGCACAACATAAAGAAACTCTAGTGTGGCAAGGTAAAAGTAAACAAAATGATATAGTTAAAAATAGCCAAGAGGTCAGGATCTCAGAAAATCTGGGAATAATAAATCAAGACCAAGGATCAGGATACCAGAAGTAGTTTGGGCTAACTGGATCAAAAACACAACAAAACACTGAACACAGTGTTAAAGGACCACTATAGGCACCCAGACCACTTCAGCTTAATGAGGTGGTCTGGGTGCCTGGTCCAGCTAGGTTTAACCCTTTTTTCTATAAACATAGCAGTTTCAGAGAAACTGCTATGTTTATAAGAGGGTTAATCCAGCCTCTAGTGGCTGTCTCATTGACAGCCGCTAGAGGGCTTCCGCGCTGAAGACGCCAGCGTCCATAGGAAAGCATTAAGAATGCTTTTCTATGAACTGGCTGAATGCGCATGCGGCTCCTACCGCGCATGCACATTCAGCTGAAGAGGAGGCAGAGGGGAGGAAGAGAGCTCCCCGCCCGGCACTGGAGAAAGAGGTAAGTTTAACCCCTTCCTCCCCCCAGAGCCCGGCGAGAGGGGGACCCTGAGGGTGGGGGCACCCTCAGGGCACTATAGTGCCAGGAAAATGAGTATGTTTTCCTGGCACTATAGTGGTCCTTTAATGCTGTGACGGACCACCTAGCACCCCGGAGAGAGGGCGATATGCTCCTCTCCCTGTAACACATACTGCCGCTGGGGAGTGAGACCGACCGTCTCCACTCCCTGTAGGATATGGGTATTCAGAAGAATATAGAAGATAAGAGTGTGTGTCTGTGAGGCCCAGTGTATTAACTCTTCCAACCCAGCCCAACAGTGGGGGGGGAGTTGGAGAGATGCCACTTATACGGTAAGATTTTCTGTTTTAGAGAATTTTAAAGTTTAGTGCCAAATAAATTACTCCTCAGCATGCAATGCAAAATTAGCTCATGTGGGTGGGTTTGCATACACAGTAAGAATCATGTTTGCAGTTTGTGAATGTAGTGTGTGAAGCATAAATAGTAAAAGTTTAATTTTATATATTCTGCAATACAACCTTGAAGATTGAAACACTCCATAGAACACACAAAATTACATATTTAACCACAATTAGTGAAACTGTTACATATTTGGAAATGTACATCATACACATTATCATGCATAAAATGCAAAGAAATAAATCAAAAGTTCCATGGTCAATCTGAGTGGTTGTTGGTAGGGCTGGTGCAAGGAATTCTGCAGCCCTATGCAAAGATCCATTTTGCCACCCCCTCATGAAATAGTTCCATCGTGTCACAAATTTATTTTCAACAATTCACAGATTTCTTTCAGCAATTTAGCAGATATAACGCCAAAGAAAATGTGCTTTATTTCTGCAAGCCCTCCAATCAGAGGCTCCTTATTAAAAAGCCTCTGTTTTGGAGTCACAGTTGTGCGCATGCACACACAATCACAGCTTTCCTTTGTTTCCAATTGAGGTCTAGTTCAGCTCATGGAGCAGGGGAAAAGCGAGTGCATGCTAGTATGGCACATCTGCCTCTTCTGTTAGCTCTGTGTAGCTAAAGGAAGTGGAAGAAAACCTTCTTAGCTGTATGACAGACAGGGAGGTGTTTTGACCCCAATTATAAAAGGTCCAATTTCTATTAAAATCATCCCTTTTATAAACTGTCAAAAAATTACAAACTGCAGACACATAAATCACTTCAGCAAGCTGAGATACTTTATGTGTGTGGAGTATTCCTTTCTCTTAGCAAACTGCCTTATACATACACAAACCCACAAGCAAGCTGCCTTAAACATATAAACACACACACTCCCTAATACATACACACACATACACTGCCAATTACATACACAAACAGAAAGTGCCTTATACATACATGCACACAAACTGCCTAATACACACACACCAAAACTGCCGAACACATACATACACCAACATATAAAAACTGCCTCATTCCCTAAACTCTTTCTAATACATATATACACACACTGCCTAATGCATACACTCACAGTTTGCCTAATACATACACAAACTGCCTCAAACTCACACTTTGCCTAAAACACACGCACACGCACACACACACACAAACTGCCTTATAGATACATACTCACAAACTTCCTAAAATGTACATTGAAAGATATGATTATTACATACATGTAATGCATACACCAGCAGACAAACTATCTCCTCCTCGCACACTGCATAATATATACACTCACACACTGCCTAATACACACACACACACACACACACAAACTGCTTTATAGATACATACAGGGGTATTCATTTTTTTTGCTTAAATCTACATGTCCAAGGGACTAAAGTGGACCCATACACTTTGACCCATACACACACACACACACACACACACACACACACACTGCACACTAACACTGTCCCATACACAAACACACTGGCACACACTGACTCATACATACACACAAACTACACATTCCCTGACACTCACACACAGTACAGATTACCTGCAGCAACTTTGCCCTTTATAGCGTGTTGGCTGCCGGGTATGGTGTCACACTGAATCCCGGCTGCCATGAGTCTTGAGCGCTGTGAGGAGCAGTTGGATGCTTCCGCTCTTTACACCTCCCTGTGAGCTGCAGCCAGGCCCAGTTAGAGCATCCTGGTATAGCTGTCAGAGGTACACTCCCTGCTTGGCATCAACACCCCCGAAGCAGCCCTAAAAGAATTTTAAAAAATCTTCCTGTCCAACGACTGGAACTGCATGTCCCAAGCATTGGGAGATATATTCCACATCCCTGATACAAACTGTGTGCTTAATACATAATTGCAATATATGATGATTACATACATGTAATACATACATACATGCACTTCTCACTACATACACAAACTGTCCAGTAGAGGCACACACTGCCTAATACACACACACACACACAGTCTACCAGACATACTCACACTGCTTTATACACACACACACAGTTTAATAGAAAGACAGGCACTGCCTAATAAACACACACACACACACACACACAAGTACTGCCTAATACACACACACACACAAACTGCCTAATACACACAGTGCAAAAGACTTACAGACACTGCCTAATACACAGCCACATAGTCTAATAGAGAGAAAGGCACTACCTAATACACACACACACACTGCCTAATACACACACACACACACACACACACACACACTGCCTAATACAAAAACACACGGCAAGCTGCCCTCCTTCTTCTCTCACATGCTCAGGTAGGGGCTGGGGGAACTGGAAGCAGCTCTGTTTTAATGCTTCCAGTCTTCCCATGGTCACTCCTAGCAAGTACAGGACAGGAGGCAAACGCACATGGAAGTTGCGCCCTCCCACTGCTCTCCTCTTCAAAAGACTTGGTTTCTGGAGGTAAGACTTGGGAGGAGGGGGCTGACGCAGGCGGGGGTGGAGTTAAAATGTTTTAAGCAGGGAAAGGAGCGGTTACGTATGGGAGGGGCGGCGTTAAGGGTTTGTGGGCGAGCAATAATTGTATCTAGCCTAATTAGAACAAGGAGGGCTGAGGCAGTGAGGGGAGGGTGCCGGTGGTTGTATCAAAGGGGAGGAGGGGTCTCCATGACTGAACACAGCCAGCATATTCTGACAGGTGATTCAGACTGCATTACAGCCCCTGCGGGCGCCCCTTCTCACAGAGCACCCTAGGCCACTGCCTAACTGGCCTAATGGAAGCGCCGGCACTGGTTGTTGGTGAAGTTTTAAGATGGTGAGATACCAGACTCATCCCCCAGAATTTGTTTCTGTAGCTACATCTTCTGATCTGTGACATCTGTCTGCTTAAGGGGAAACTATAGTCACCAGAACAACTACAGCTTATTGTATTTGTTCTGCTGAGTAGAATCATTCCCCGCAGGCTTTTTGCAGTAAACACTGACTTTACAGAGAAAATTAAGTATTTACATAACTGCCTAGGGATACTTCAAGTGGCCACTCCTCAGATGGCCATTAGAGGAGCTTCCTGGGGCAGCACTGCACAGTGTGCAGCACTGACATTCAGTGTATCCACTCTCTGAATGGAGACACTAAACTTTCCTTATATGAGGAGATTCTGATTGGCGAGGGCTGTGATTGGCTAGTGCTGGCTTAGTTATCTTGTTGGAGCATATATGAACGAATTACTACTCGGAACTCTGATAATTGATTACTTAGAAAATTAAAGTAAAAGCTTAACAGAAGAAGTGTGAAAACATCGCTACTCCAGAAAGAGGCTTGGAACTCAAGGAAACGTTATGAGACTGAAATAAATCAGAGATGCGACGGAGCTCCAGGTGATAGTGTCCGTCATAGGAATCACTTACTACCTCAAAGAGGCTTGAACCGCATCATATTACCTAGAAGTGGTAATTACGTTGCGAAGAAGAAACACCAGATGGTCATCCCCTCATTAAGGGGATATATAAACCAATACCGGAGAACCAGGAATCATCACACATCCGGCTGAGGAAGCTACACATCAAAACGCGTTCCCTGTTTTATTTATTTGTTATTAATAGTATACCAATAAATGTAGTTACTTCACCATCCTGGTTTTCGGTATTTAGAACTGCTTACTTGACTGCACAATATGTTTCTGCAGAGCCATAGGGGATCTACGTTTGTAAGTACCCTTTTGGCCTCATTATCTACATATTATCCTATACTGTGCTACTCTATTTTTTGTTTTATATACTTCCCCTAGGATCGGACATTTATCTCCTGTAGGGGTGGGTTGCCTATAGGTGTGGGACATGGACGCCATCCACACCGGAGCTAGGTCTAACAGCTGTCATACACTAAACAAAATTATAAACACAACACTTTTGTTTTTGCCCCCATTTTACATGAGCTGAACTTAAAGATCTAATATGTACACAACTTATTGCGTACTTTTGTGTACTTATATGTACACAAAAGGCCTATTTCTATCAAATATTGTTCACAAATCTGTCTAAATCTTTGTTAGTGAGCACTTCTCGTTTGCCAAGATAATCCATCCACCTCACAGGTGTGGCATATCAAGATGCTGATTAGACAGCATGATTAATGCACAGGTGTGAGGTAGGCTGGCCACAATAAAAGGCCTCTCTAAAATGTGCAGTAGTGATGTAGTGTGTGTATAGTGAATACAGTGTATTTGTGTAGTAGATGTAGTGGATGTAGTGTGCATATGATGAATGCAGACTGTGTGTTTGTGAAGTGGATGTAGTGTGTGTAGTGGATGTTTGGTGAATACATGAAAAAAAGGAGCAGGTTTAGCGCTAACTAATCAAAATTAAGGCAGCAAACCAAAAGAAGAGGATCCCTCTAAACCCTTCAGGAGATCAGCAAGAACAACAAAGAAAAAATGGCTGCGCCACAAAAATACAGGAGAGGACTCCCCCGCCCTGTGACAACTGGAAGGGGGGTGGGGACATGACTGCTGCCACAGGGGTTAGCATGGTAACCAAAAAGGTTACTATGTAGAAAACCTAACCTGGACCAAAGGATTCTGGTGAATGAACTGACAGACGATGTCTGGAAACTGTTGAGGGAGCCTGACAGTTTCTGTTCTGTTTCTTCCCTGAATAAGTAAAATAAATATTAATATATATAAAATTATACAGCTGCTGGTTATATAGCTGCACCATTTACCTGTTTCAATATGGCTGCCAGCGATTCTAGGGAGGCCTTACTAGCATTAATGTTCAGCAAGCACACAGCCAGGATGCGTTGACTTCTCTGATGCAGGGCGTCCAGTCTGAGTCAAAGACTGGTTCGACGGATAGGAGGGCCCATTCTACATTGTCCGGGCAGAGGGCCAGATGATCCAGGCTTCCTACTCAGCTTTTGTCAAGCCCGGAGATCCAGCGGGGGTTCAAGACGTGCCAGTCCAGGACCGAGTGTTGATGGCTAGAGCCAAACCTGAAAGACGGAGTGCCAGGAATGAAGGTTCAGCCCAAAGGGTGAACCAAGAAGGCGGTTCAGGGTCGCAAGATGGCCAGGGCTCGGTGAGATCTCGCAGCTGTCCTTCTTTTCTGGCAAGACAAGAAGTCACGAGGCCACGTCAGGACAGCCGGGCGTTGAACCATTGCTCCGCCCCTGTGTCATCATCGCGGGGTGCATACATGACATCTAGGAACTCAGCCTCACAGGTCCTGAACCCAGAAGTTCGCATTGAATCTCTCAAACTTGGAGGGAGAGCAGGATTTTAACAGTGGCTTTGGGTGGAGATCGGTGCTGGTTTGAGAGAGGAAGGTGAAAGACGCCAATTGCCGCAATTCAACTACCGAACGAGTGGTGAAGCTGGTGTCGGGGAAGAGAGACAGCAAGTTTTAGAAGACCCGGGTTCTGGGCTCAGAACCCTTTTGCAAAAGTATTAATGAATGCGTGGCAAGCAGTTAGTGCGCCCCCCGCGCAGACAGGCGAAAGTCAGGGTGATGTAATGCACTTGCAGCATGCTGTGTTAGAGCACTTGCCTCCTCTGTTGTAAGTTGGGTTCCCATCAGGGTCTGGGGTTTTAGCGATGAGATCGAGCTCAGGTATGGCTCCCTCCGTCGCTACAGTTCCCATGGGCCCAGCTTGTGAGGTCTCTCCGCTGGGTCTACATGTGGCCTTGGAAAGTAAGGATTTTTTTTTTAAAGGGGAATACGTAGACCTTCTTTCGCTAGTTCCGTTGGATAGGGAAATCGGTGGATTGTCCGCGGCGGGGTGAGGTCTTGGATCAGGACAAGGGTAAGCAGCTTTCCCGAACTTTTGGAAATTGTCTACAGGGTTTCCTAACATTTGCAAGTATTTTAGTCTCGTGGTTTCAGGGGAGAGAGGACCTTCCCTTTTCAAATATTTAAATCTAATTTGGGGGGCCTATAACATTCACAGAGGACAATGTTGGTTTAAGTACAACCAGCAATTTAGGTAAAGGAGGGAGTTATGCCCACACTTGTACTTTGGGATTCAGGATGGGAGTCTGTCATCCCTCTTCTCCTCCCTCTCCTTTGTTCTCCCCACCCACGCCATGGGAATTATAATCTCCTGCTTCACAACTACTCCCGCCACGCAGCCATATCACAGGACAGACAGCCTGTCCATAATATGTTTGCATGTCTGACCTGAGCAGCACTATGCTCCTCATACCTACAAATTATGTTAATAACAGGCCAGAATGACCGCAAACACGCCACCACACCTGGCCTTGGTAATCCACAACAACTGATATTCTATATACTGTATAATATTAGCATATAACAGATGTAACAAAACTAAATGGATCTTAAAGATAGAGACTCCAATAATGTAAACTGTTATTAACTGTAATGCATTGCTATTGTTTATTCCTCTACGCAGGAGAAAGTCTTACGTTTCTTTCAAACAAAAAGGTTACTATGTAGAGAACCTTACCTAGACCAAAGGAGTCTGGGAAATTAACTGACAGACGACATCTGGAAACTGTTGAGGGAGCCTGAATTCTCTGCAGTCTGGAGCCCCCCAGGACGGCCGAGCTCATGACAACCATCATGGTTGTTATGCCCTGATGGTGGCCCTGAATACAGAGATACCACACATCACACAGAGCAAAAAAAAATACAGGTATCCATTCAATACAAAGAACCCAGTGCAATAAGGAGAGACCAACACAATACATGGAGCTGAGCATAAAACAAAAATCATAGGCGTTAGCATGGGGGCAGTCTGCTGTGCTTATGCACACCCTAATGCAACCAACAAGCAGGACCAACGCTGCGACACATTTCTTTATTTTAACTTGTTGCTGATAGATTTGATTGGTGCATATATATTTTAATTATGAGTAACATACCATTGGTGGTATAGCAACACGCAGAATTAAGTCAAAGTGATAAACGTATCACAAGGCCTTAGAATGGTTGGATTTAAAGTAAAAAAGAATAGTCAGAAACAATTCAAAGTCAGGGACACAGACAGTAGCATAAACAAGAAGACTAAGCCAAAGGGTCAGGGATACCAGAAATCCGGATAGTCAGAACAAGCCAAGATCAAAAACCAGGATAACAATATACCAAGTGCACTCTTGGATAACCAAAGTAGTGGAAACCACGACAGGGCACTGAACACTAGCAGATTTGGGTTTACAGTGCCTTGCGAAAGTATTCACAACCCCCCTTGACTTTTTACCTATTTTGTTACATTACAGCCTTAAGTTCAATGTTTTATTAATCTGAATTTTATGTGATGGATCAGAACACAATAGTCTAACTTGGTGAAAATATATACATAAAACTATTTTTTAGAAATAGAAAACAGAAAATGTGCGCATGTATTCGCCCCCTTTGTTATGAAGCCCATGGAAAGCTCTGGTGCAACCAATTACCTTCAGAAGTCACATAATTAGTGAAATGATGTCTGTAACGAAATCCCCTATATACAGACTATACGAACAAGCCTGTTCGGTTATTTGGAGAATTACAGCGGGATTTTGTGGAAATAACAATAAATGCGAATGAACTACCGAACCACCGACCTCCCACTGAGGTCGTGTGGCGCCTATTGACCACCCTGACTGTTGCGGTTAACCACAGACTAATTGGGGAATAGCTGGTGGTCCACGTTCATCTACCGAACACGTGGCAATCGCCATTTTGTTTTGTCGAACGCACAGCGGTAAATGGCACGGATTCCCTGGAACTGATTTCGGCTACCTATTTTGTCGAACACTGCTGTTACCTTCTCTCATCCTCGTTCATACGG
Source organism: Pelobates cultripes (assembly GCA_933207985.1). Classification (NCBI taxonomy): domain Eukaryota; kingdom Metazoa; phylum Chordata; class Amphibia; order Anura; family Pelobatidae; genus Pelobates; species Pelobates cultripes. The sequence goes on along the minus strand of OW240912.1, from coordinate 234,648,389 downwards.
TGGAAAACACACGAATGTAGGGGATAATACTTCATTCGTGCGCTGAAAGTATGCGAACGTAACCGACCCCAGATAGCTAGAATATGAAACTTGCAGTCGGCTACAAACACACGAACGGCCGGTGAAAGGCAAACTTCAGTCGACGATTCTGAGACCTGTGTTCGTGGGATCTGAGCGCTATTCGCCTAGAATATGCCCTCAGATCCAAGCTATCTGGGGATATGTGGAACTTAAAGTTTATGTTGTGTAAAAAGAAAGTTATGTATTTTGATTCTGTTTTTGCTAACTAAGAAAAGCCATGTTTCTTTCTTCCTGGAGATAATTAAGGCTCTCTTTGCTACCTTAATTTAATTATCTCCAGGATGGAAAAGAGGGAGTGATTTAGGTAAAATGGGAGTGCTTATACTATAGCCACTGTGATTGGCTACTGTGTTACTTTTGTCCCAGTCTTCCATCTGGTCCCCTAGGGGAGTGTCCACCAGGTGGAAGACCTGCATAAATACCGGGCGGGTAGCCCACAGTAAATGAGATCGTTTTACCCCTTCATGAAGTCTCGACTCATGTTTGGGGGATTGGGAGTTATAATCACTTCGTTTCAGTTGGAGTTCGGGAGAAGCTGCAAGGATCATCGCTGCACGAATACAAGGATCCTTTACAATGTCCACCTGTGTGCAATCTAAGTGTCACGTAATCTGTAATTACATATACACACCTTTTTTGAAAGGCCCCAGAGACTGCAACACCTAAGCAAGAGGCACCACTAACCAAACACTGCCATGAAGACCAAGGAACTCTCAAAACAAGTAAGGGACAATGTTGTAGAGAAGTACAAGTCAGGGTTAGGTTATAAAAAAATATCCAAATCTGAAGGGGGATAGGGGTGGGGCAGATGCTGCAGTGGTCAGGGTGGCCACCATGCATCAGTGAACACCCCTTATGCAAAAGGGGGATCGCTCACCAAATATTTCTAGGACCTTCTTTATGATGCAGGTGATTCCAAAATGGCACCGGAACACCCTCCAGCCCAGCAGACTTTGAGAGCTTACTATCGCAGCAATAGCCTGACATTAGAGAGCTCTTGAAATGTTATCCAAGCTGGAATCCTCTTTCCAAAAGAAGATGGATGGACTGGGGTCAGATATCCGCCATGTTGGCGAGAGTTCCTTGGAGGACGATCGGGACGTGTTATTCACCCAGGTGCAACGGCTACAATCAGCCATAGAAGCACAAAATATGTCCCTATCCTAGATAATCTAGATAATAGGGGAAGGAGAAATATCCTGGGAATTAAGGGGTTACCAGAACAGGACAAAGAAGACCTGCATGAAATTCTCAGAGAACTATTCAACTTACTACTGGACAAGCCAGCAGACACTCCTGTGCTTTTGGACCGGGCGCACCGCTCTCTACGGCCCAGAAACGCATCTGCAGATGTGCCGGGAGATGTAATCTGACGCCTTCACTACTTCTCCCACAAGGAAGAGGTGATTAGACATATTCGCCAATCTACCCCACCGCTCCTATTCCATGGCAGTCCTGTGCAAATGTATCCTGACTTGTCTTGGATGACTCTTCAAGCCAGCAGAGTGCTAAAGCCCATCAATGACCAGCTGCAAGTCTGGAATATATGCTACCGCTGGTGCTTCCCCTTCACTCTGATTGTCTCGACGCGAGAGGAGACATACACTATTTCCAGCCCACAAGATGTGCAACTCTTCGTGCGAGCTCTGGAACTTCAAGACGTGCACATTCCTGACTGGTACTTGCCAGTTCTGCCTTCCACCGCCCAGCACCTCCCTCAGCGGCAACGCTGGCAATCTGCTGCAAAGAAGAGGCAAACGGAACAACAGGAACGCTGTCCCACTCCAACCTCCCCAAGAGCTCCAACATCCTAAAACCCCTCGCTGTAATAGGGTGGAGGCCACAAAGAGTCACTTTCCCATGGTCTTTCGTGACTACTATTTATTGATATTTGGACTGTGTCACCACATTTCTTTCACTTTGGAGTCCAACTGATAACACTCACTGGCATAGTTGCAACTTTCCTGGACTGCCAATTCCCCTAGCCTAAGGATCACAATTCTGGACGACCGTGCACTGCTACATGGTATGCACCCATATTTTCTGCTTAGAGAGGTTCGGACATACTAGGACTTCTCGCTTCCTATTCCACGCCGCCTGACTAGTCTCACGCACATCACCCAGCTCAGCAATGGGTAAATCAAAAACTGGACTCTCCACCAAGATCACAAACACAGCACTGGAAGTCCTCGATTGCTGCAGAACCGGTTTCGGACTCTCACACGATGTGTGATCATACCTGGGTTCAGGTCGTATGTATTGTTGGCTTTCCTTAATCTCCAGATTCCATAGTTCTTGCGCCCTATGTAACCTATTGCCCGGCTGAGAGGCCTGCACACTAAACCAAAGTAACACCCCTGTAGTCTTAACTACATTCAAGCACTTAGTGAGGCTGATTTTAGGAATGCTAATGACATATCTCTTCACCTAACTCACTGGGGGAACATGGGCCGTATTGGCACCCACACTAAACCAACCCCACTGCCCCGCAAGGCGTATGATGAACAGCTACTCCCCGCATCCCTTCTTTCTTCCTATTGGGAGACCATGATAGGGGTTATCTGGTTATACACTAGGAAGGGGAAGACAAAAATCAATAACTGACTAACCATGAACTAAACAAACAAAAAGAAAAAAAAAACATTAAACAAACTATATGTATATTTCTAGTTGCTTACCTGAGCTTCTGGTTAAGGGGGATGCTAACCCCTTCCCAGCTACAATGGGGTTGCGGGTTATGCAGGTTTATGTTCTGGGTGGAGAGGGAGGGGGTGCAATACAGGTTCCTGTTATGAGAGGGGACAAAAAGCAATAACAACAAAAAAGCTATTAAAGAAAAATAAATAATAATTCACTATAATAAACTAAAACAAATGGGCAAGTCGTTAAGCATGGGATGTTCCAATATTTTGCACCTAACTGTCCAACTCTAAGCAAAATGCCAGTTGTGTTTATGTTATTACCATTGTGTTGTTTGGTTATATTACACTGTCCATTTGTAATATGTACATGTGTTCCCGCTCACAGTTTTGACCGACAAGATTCTCTTTCCCACATGTCAGGATCACATGTCACACATCTGGTTCCCTAGCCAGATGGACCAAACAGGCGACTGTATAGTACATACCAAGCCATCCATGCCATCCATGCTCTAGGCCCAGAAAACAAAAAAAAAACAATGCTTATACTAGTCAAAGAGGACATGCATGGCACTACTATTGACTTCATCATTCCAAGATAGAGATTCTTACCGTTGAATCCTCATCTGGCTACACTATCTAATACACCTATATATCTCTAGTACCCACTCATTGATTATTAGAATTACCAGAGCAGAATCGTACCCGTGTCCCTGGTGGCATTTCATCCCATCTGGGATTGACACCAAAGTTCTCTGTGCAGAACCCACGTGCTCTATACGTTCTCTACCGATAAGCATTTAATCCTTGCTTACTTATACTCACCTCCATTACCTTGTCCTCTGGTTTTCCCCTCTTTCTGGCACTCTACTATCAGGGAAGTGGAACCCACAGACCCCAAATACTACACGACCCTCAATGGCAACCATTCGAGAGGTTTCCCTCAACGTTTCGGGGACTGAATTCCCCTGAAAAAAAGGTCACTCGCGCTGTCAGAGGTTCACAGGTTACAGGCAGAAGTGGCTTTCTTCCAAGACACCCACTTTGGGAAAGGGCAGCCCCAACACTACGAAACCACAGATTGGCAGAGGGATTCTTTAATAACTGCACCATATTCAAATCCAGAGGTGTTGCCATACTGCTTGCAGCACACCTACCATTTACCTTTAAAGTGCATGAATTGGATGACACGTGCTGATATATTATGGTTAAGGGTCAAGTGGGAAGGACAGTGGGTACAATGGTTAACCTATATTTACCAAATAGAAAACAAGGCAAGTCCTTACGTAAATATCTAATTCGAGTGGACGGATTTGCCGAAGGGATACTAATACTAGGGGGCGACTTAAATACCACACTGGACACTGCTCTCGACTCGACCTCTACAACACATTCCTACCAATCCTCCACATGGAAGCAATTCAATGAGCTACTTGATAAGGCGCAAATTTACGATAGTTGGCGCATGCTGCACCCATCCAAGCAAGATTATTCTTTTTATTCCCTGGCAGCGCACTCCTACTCGTGTATCGATACGCTATTTATGCCTCACAGATTTCTCATTTGATACAATCGAGCTCATATGGACCAATTATGTGGTCTGATCATGCACCCCTGTCTCCTGCCGTTCTCATTCCGTCCCTCCCGACTAGATTGATTCAGTGGAAGCTGAATGAAACGCTCCTCAATGACCCAGACGTCCTGAGCTCACTCAGAGACACTATTCACCACTACTTCACAGACAACTCTACTTCCCCCACCACTCCCACCATAACCTGGGAAGTACATAAAAGCATTGTGTGGGGAGTCCTGATAGCACTAGCATTCAAAAAGAAAAAAACTGAAAGAAGCTGAAGTAAAACAGCTTGTCTCGGACATCAGGGAACTAGAAAATAAACATCAAGCTACACTATCCCTTAGTGACTACCGTTTAATTGATGTGCGTTTCAAACTTCAAATCTTATTAAATATGCAAACTAAACTGCTTACCAAATATAAATACTACTCCCAGGGAGGTAAATGTGGAAAATTCCTGGCTAGGGCTCTCCAACAACAATGAAGATCAAAATTTATAGAAAAAATCAAAACGGGTTCTGGCAACCCTTCATACTTGATCCCCGACATCATGAAAGCATTTCACGCTTTCTACACATCCCTATACAATCTTAGAGACACACCTCCTCCCTAGGAGCGCATGATTCAATATCTAGAATCTAGGATCAAACACACAATTCCTTACAATGCCCTACAAACATTTGATGAACCCCTCCATCCTAATGAAGTGCATATGGCCATTAAACACCTTCCACCTGGAAAAAGTCCAGGCCAAGATGGATTTACAGCCAAGTACTATAAACTGTTCTTTTAGCTGACTATGCTGGGTTAATCTCCCGCTAAATCTCTCTAAATCATTCGTCACAGAGGCTAGAAAACTGTTCACGTAATTTATTTGGGCCTTTAAACACCCCAGAATCCCAATCCACACTCTGGTTAGGCCCAAGTCCTTGGGAGGGCTGGGACGTCCTAACCTGGAAAGCTACCAAAAGGCAGTCTTTCTTACCTGGCTTTACGAGGGGTCTGATCCTACTAGACAATGGGCGAAACTGGAGGATTCTATGTTCCAGGAACCAATATATACCATCCCTTGGCACAAGTCGGGCATGGCTTTCGTACTCCCGCAACATATCACTCACCCAACTATTATTCCCACTCTGTGGAGCTGGTTGGGTGTGAAACACCTTCCATCGATCTCCCCCCACCTGTCTCCTCTTTACTCATTAACCCAAAACCCTCTATTTCAACCAGGACTCCCCCGCCGCCTACGAGGCGTTTCATGACTCCAAATACCTAACCTTAGGTACAATGCAACGATCTACTGGGACAACTCCACTCCAGGAGCTGATACCTGAGGGTAACCCAACACCCCTGCAACTATTTAGATATACTAAATTGACACATTTCATCTCCTCCATGCGTGATCTCCAGGCTTCTCATCGAGACACTTCCCATTTTGAAACACATTGTATGTCACATAAGATCACAAACAAACACCTATCTGTCTTTACTGCACTTATTAGCCAAGACCTCCACCACGCACTCCCAATCTTGGGCCAAGGACCTAGCAATAGATGTTTCCAGGGAGGAGTGGACAAAACTACTCATCCAAGTGCACAAGTCCTCTATAAACTCTAACATTCAAGAGGCAAACTATAAAAGAATCACGAGATGGCACTACTCACCAGCTCATCTACATACCCTCTTCCCAATGACGACCGACAATTGTTGAAGCTGCGATCAGACTGGGGGCACCTTAGCCCATATATGGTGGAGGTGTCCGACCATTAAAAAATTCTGGGAACACATCACGAAACTGATCCACACCATCACTGCAGTCCGTATCCCACTTGACCCAAAACTCATACTATTCTACCTATTCCACATACCACTACTTAAACACACATCAATGTTGCAGCCAACCTTCTGATTCCACTAAACTGTCCTCAGTGGACTTATGGGAAAAATGGCCCTGCTAATAGACAGCTACAAAGCTAGAGTTAAAGACCTTGAGCATTTTTCATAGGCATTGTACTGTGTGGGGAACTCTATTTTGCAGCTCTGTGTAATCCTTAACATTGTCCTTGGTTGTGTGGGATAGTTATGTTATCTCCTTGTTGTTCCCAACTCTGTGTGTGGTATCTCTGTATTTTATTAATCTCAACCTGTTGTATGGGTATCTCTGTAGTCTACCCAGCTCTATGTATTTTAAACGTATCTGTGTGTTGTTTCCTGCTCTGTGTATTGTATCTCTACTTTTTCTCAACTCTGTCTGTGGTATGGTTATTTGGTGGAAGGGGACAGAGAGGCAGGCCAGTGATGCCCCAAGGAGGCATAACCTTCTAGCTTTGCTCAAAGCACCCAGCAAACTGCACCAACCACCCATTCTCATTTCACGAACCAGAGGTAGAGACAGTGTAGGCAGCAGCCATGAGCACCACAACCCCACAGAAGCACATGCAAAAGGTGAAGGAGGGCTCCGTGGCCTCTGTTGAAGCGTGGGGAACCCCTCAGACCCCTGGAAAAGAGGCGGACCTGGAGCACATTTTACACCAGATGTGAAGAGTTTCCTCTTCTGGGAAATTGCATGTGGTTTGCAGGAAGTAAAGGAGGAAATTTTGGTCTGGGCCTGTGGATGGCCAAGTTTCAGACCAGAGTGGAACGTGAAGTGGTGTCACACAACCAAGTAATGAATCACTCCACAGCCCTGAAGCTTCGTCTGGATGAGGTAGAAACTACTTTAGGAGACACACTTTAAACCTCTCCAGATGCAACAACCTGTGAATTAAGGGCCTACTAGAAAGAGTTCAGGAGATGCAGCTACAATACCTGATATTGGAGATTGTTTGGCCCATGGTGTCAGACATCCAGTCCAGCGTGCTACGTGCCCGCAGGTCAGAGGGAGAACAGCCTAGGAGCATTATAGTCCGCTTTAATTACTATCTTATTAAAGCAGCTTTCCTAAAGATGAGCAGAGATACACACATTCTATACAAGTAAGCTACATTTCAAGCATTCCAGGACTTATGTCCGGCTTTTCTACAAAGATGCAGTCTGTGGAAACCACTGGAAGACCTTCATAGAAGCCTCAACATCAGATTTACATAGGGACATCTCTTTAAACTGCTGGCATTCTGTAGAAGAAAAAACATCACTCTGCAGTGGTCTTCAGATCTTCAAGAGTTCCTTAGAGCACTGGATATCAACCCACTTGAGGAATTTGCCTCAGTAGCTCCCATGATGCATCACCTTCCAAGGGAGTAGATGGAGGTTGTTAAGCACTACTAGACAAAGATAATTTTCACACAAAAAGTTATACTAGAGGCTGAAAATAATCCCCTCTGGCCACTTGGTCATGGTGTTGGGCTATGGAATCCTCAAAATCTGGACACTGCCCAAGTGGCAGAAGATGACTGAGATGCCACCCTAGGAGTGTATAGGAGGGACATATGCAGGCCAGACCCTAGGTATGCTTATCCCTCAGTCTGTATGCCTATACCTTTTTTTCTGACCTGACTCAGGCCTCTCTTCCATTCATCCCTGTGTTGATTTCCTGCCTATGTCAGTATACATGAACCACAGACCAGGAAACTCAGAAGCTCCAAGTCCTTTCCCTTGCAGGGGTAGCCAGAAGATCCAGGTAATAAGTGCCTGGTTGATGCTTGAGGACATTGCCTCGGGAGGCTCTCGGCCCTAGATGGTGGGTCACAGCTTGAGTGAGCACAGTAGTGTTGCCCCTCGGCACAATGCTCCTCCGAACAACCATCTTATGCTGAGGCCAAAGCCAGTACACGATCCTGCAGTTTAAGCCAGAAGGTTCTGAAGATTTCTTCTGACTCCAAGCACATCATGGTATGCTCCAAAGAGCTGACACAAAGTATGCAAGTCGGGCCCAGGGATCAGAAATGTATTTTGGAGCTAGACATGCCATTTAATGGATGTGGCCATCTAACAAATGTTAATGTTTCATAAATGTTCCTCTTTAAATGTATATATTTTAATATAACATACAACCACTAGAGGTCACTGCTTCCTTCTGTCGCTGAAAAATCAGTAATTCTGTTGAACAATCAACAGAGCAAATTCCTGTTATATGAACAGATGCAGCATTTAGTAAACCTGTTACTATATTCAATAATATATTCTCCACTTGGCCAACGAGACATGGATCTACGGTTGCAAATGGAGAGTGCAGCAAGTGCTGGTGTTTTCTTTTATTAATACTATTTTTATCTTCAGAAAGCCTTCTTTCTCTAAATCACTGGGTGAGTGGTGTCTCTGAAGCACCAAGTGCATTGATAGCCCTACCCTACACCATTCCTTTTGCCTCCCTAGCTGTTTACACAAGTACCTGTCAGCCATGCATTGTCCAGTTCCTGACACTGGCAATTTCTTGCGACTATTTCCTATCCAGTAGAAGAACCATGTCTTCTGAGGATAGCAAAAAGCTTGCTTAATGCGAGGGAGCTATATTTTATTCTACAAAAGGACCCTTTTGCCCCCTTGTGGTCAGATGCTGTATAGGGACTAAGAAAGCTAATTCCTATATCAATGAAAAGAACGAAGGGATGCAATTCCTGGCAGTGGAGGAATTGCAGTGAAGACTTTTGGAAGGTTAAGGGAGGATATTTGGCACTGGTATTTAGTTTAGAAAAACGTCGCCTGAGAGGGGATATGATAACATTATACAAATATATTCGGGGCCAATACAAACCATTGTGTGGAAATCTATTCACAAACCGGACTTTACATAGGACACAAGGCCATGAGTTTAGACTGGAAGAAAGAAGATTTCGTCTAAGGCAAAGGAAAGGTTTTTTTACTGTAAGAACAATCAGGATGTGGAATTCTCTGCCTGAGGAAGTGGTTTTATCAGAGTCCATACAGATGTTCAAACGGCTACTAGATGCATACTTGCAAGAACAGAATATTCAAGGATATAATCTTTCAATGTAGGGTAATAACTGCTTGATCCAAGGATAAATCTGACTGCCATTCTGGGGTCAAGAAGGAATTTGTTTCCTAGCTTGTTGCAAAATTGTGCTTCAAACTGGGTTTTTTTGCCTTCTTTTGGATCAACAGCAAAAAACAAATGTGAGGTAGGCTGAACTTGATGGACGCAAGTCTCTTTTCAGCTATGTAACTATGTAACACCCATCTTCATGCCATTGTTTTTAAATACAATTCACAGAAACACACGGAAACTTGTTAATGTTAAAAGTTTTTTTTTCTCTTTACCAGTTTCATTTTATACCTATAATTATTGTTTAGTTTATGGGTACTGGGTTTGTTTGTGTGTGTCTGTGTACACTTCCATCACTCCGGGACTCATAGAGGCTAATTTTATGCTTTACAGATTAAATATGATTTTAAATTAAAAAATAACTTATTTTCCAATTGTTCACTGTTTATAGGCTGGGGTAGGCCATTTGTCCCTTATTTTTGCTGTGGTGGCTTGTTGTCAGTTGGCTGTAGTTACTTGTGTTTTTTTTTTATGGTCATTTTAATACACCTGAATTAGGACGTGCTAGATGAAAACTATTCTGAATATTGTGAGAAATAATGAAAACTGGCTTATTTCATTTGACACCTTGTAACTGTGGCACTGTTATTAGATACAACTCACAACTGATTGCCACTGTTTCAAAGGTAAGAAAAATCACAGAAACATAATTTGTTTTCTCTTATGCAGTTTCACAATATACATATGATTATTGTTTAGCTCGTGGGTACTAAAGTGGCCTTTAAATGACTCCAAAATTCTTCAGGGTTTTCCTGGACTCACAGTGGCCTCTCCCCTTAAACTGTGTGGTCTGTAAATATCTGAGCAGGGGGAAAATTCAGCCGTTGGACAATTTTTTGGGATATTCTTCCTTGTTTGTAGGGCATTTAAATACACAGCTGTTGACTCCTATTTCACAAACCACAACTGTTACTATGAGGACTTAAGCTATTAGATTAATCTACCCATGTGACTAAAAAGTTGTTGTTTAGTTGTAGCTAAGTGAGACAGACATGGTTTCCCACAGAAGAAGAAACCAGTATAAGCATTTAGTTAAACAAAACAAAACAGACTTTAATTTCAATTTCAAATTTATTAAAAGTGAACATGAATATGTTAAAAGAACACTCTAGGGTCAGGAACTCAAACATGTATTCCTGACCCTATAGAGTAAAAAAAAACAACAAAAAAACATGTAGGTAGCTTGCTCACCCTTACTCCCTTACAAAGGGTTAAAACGTACCTTATTTCCAGCTATTAACAAAGACAAAGTACAGGGTCCCAACCAGGAAGTCAAATTATTGAATGGGACGGCCCTGCTCACAAGATTGCCCATCTAGCCTTTGCTATAATACAAAGCACTCCATTTAAAGTTTCTTGGTGCCCTTGGATATTGGAGGTCATTTACACCTCATCTTGGACTTTGCTACATTCCATATACAATATTACATGCAAAAAAAATCACCATTTGTTTAGGGCGCAGACCAAGAAAGAGCATTTAAAGCAGCCAAGGAAGCCATTTTGCAGGACCAAGGTCCAGTCAAAGCCAGATCCCCTCTCCAACTTGATGTGATGGTGACTAACAACGTGATGTCATGGAGCTTGTGGAAACTGAGGTTAAAGACCAGCGAGCAGTACCAATTGGGTTCTAGTTCAAGCAGCTAACTGGAGTTCAACGGTACTCTCTCCTGGAGAACAACCTAGGTGCCTATACGGCCCTGCAGCATATAGAGACTATAGCCCCAGTGTCTTTGAAAATGGACTTTGCATCAATTGCACACTGAGTGCATAATGAATGCCTACCAACACATGCAGAGGTGGCCAAAAGTCAAACTGTCATAAGGTGTAAATGGTTCCTACACAAGTGAGGTGGAATACAAGCTGGTGAAGTAAAGGACTTAATTAGGCTTCTCAATGGTCTTGTGACGTGCAAAACTTTGTCACATCCAAATATCAGTGAGATACCTATGTACTGCCTTCTCCCATAGAGACTGCCTTGATACAAATTCCTGATCAAACTAACTAACCATTTAGATTTTTCAGGTGGTTTAGAGGGTTGGCAAATGTTGATCCTTCCAATAGGGAGCAATATGCCTAGTGGGACAGAGGAAACACTCACACTCACTCACTCGCTCACTCACTCACAAACTAGAACTGGAATACAACTGGCAATGTGAGTATGGATGGACGAGAGTGGAGTGCAGCTGTGACTAGAACTGATGAAAGTCTGATGATTGCTGGTACTATTCTATGAGATGTTCCTATTTGGGTTCCCCACTAAATTGTAGTTTCCTGGGATGAAAGTCCATAATTGCAAGTAGGGTCTAAGGTGTGGATCTTACCAAGGTCCACTAATCAGTACAGGCAGAAGCAAGAGGTAAATTCTGGTGGGCCTGATGATACTAAATTGCATTGTTGAAAGGTGATCTTAAACCTGTTTATTTTCCATCCATCTTCTAAACCCATGGGCCACTAACTCTTTAATGAGCATCCTATCTCACTACAGAGAGATGACCAATACTTTTGATTGCTGGGTATTCAGTACTATTCCTGTGAGTGACAAAGTGGGTTACCCGTTCCTCGGCATCACGTGGTTGGAACACAAGATGAAGCAAATCAACAAGACTGGGTTTGGATGGCATCATGAGACAGGAAAACTCAGTGACAATCAAACACTACATAGAGTTAACCCAACCAAGGAGCTATTATTCAAAAGGTGCTGGCTACAATACCACCAAGTTGGGTGAAACCAGATGTTCTAAAGTTTGAATGACTGGTTAGAGGGATGGAGATTTCTTGGGGTATACACAAAGTAGAATCTTCCCCAATAATAAAGTTTGTCAAATCATTCTCCAGATATGCTAGGAAAAGGTTTAACCAGACATTATTAGCATATTTTGCCAATCACACTGTGACGGAGCTCCCTGTACCCCTGGCTGGGTACCTCCGCCAAGGACCGCTTCCTAGCTGGAACAGGGGACAAACCGCAGCACTTCTGCCCACAGTTGCCGGGACTTGACTGGGGCCCTGGAACCACTCTCTCCTGGAGCCGAATGGGGAACTCACTCTAGCAACCCCCAGGCACTGGACGGCACTCAGTCCTGGGATCTCTAGTCCTGGAAATGATCCCTTCTGGAGCCAAATGGGGAATTAGCTCTAGACGCTCTAGATGTAAAAAGCCTGGTTATTCGGATTGACGAGACATGTGTACAATTAGGTAGCGAGTTAAATGAAAACATGCAGGTGACTTGTGAGAGCTATATTCTAGTAGCATAGCTGTATTTTGCATAGTAATTATAATGTGTGTGCATGCGTTTAAGTGGAGAGAAAATGCTAGGCTTTCTACACTTATTGATCAACATTACAACATAACATGCTACGGTCAACGTTTAACATTTATATGGCCGAGTACAGCTGAGTTGGACTAGTATGTCAGCTTCAGGGTAACACCCTTTTGGCAATATCTCAGGTTGAGCATACTGGCATTTGGGAGCATTATGATATGTAGTAATGGTACACAGTAACTGACAGTAGTATTAAGCATCCAGATGGGTTTTATCTTGTGTTGGGGTCATATGTATACCGTAAGGGTTATACTCCCCACTGATCCCTGGTGTAGCGGGTGTATGTGTCTAATTGTTGAGGCCTGGTGGGTATAGTTGTGTGAGGTAAGCCTACACTCTGCTGTAGGTCTGCGGGGATATGTGTGGTGGACCTGTAAGAGCGTGTGTAATATGCATCCATGATGGAGGCAGCGGTCCCAGTGTTCGTTTGGGTGCCCCTTTATTGAGTCCGTCAGCCGATACCCTGCAGGGTCTTGTGGGCCTCTTGTGCTTGTGCGCGCTTCGAAGCCTGTGGTCTGGTATTGTGGGAGAGGAGTGTCTCTGTGCGGTGAGGTTGGCTGCAGCTGTAACAGTGCAGTCGGTCTGCTGCTGTCGCCATTTTGGGCCTCGTGGGCCGCCTCATTCTTGTTTAGTTTTGTTGACCTTTGCCCCTCTAAGTGAGGCGGTTTTTGGCATTGTGGGAATCTCATTGGGAATCTCATTGGTTTTCATCGCCTTTGTCTGGTTGCATCTGCTGCTAGCGTGGCTCCGGGCATCTGTTGCCAGGGTGGCCCTTCTCAGGTGCTTGCTTAGCCTGGGGTGGGAGTCTGAGTGTGCCGTGTCTCTCTTTTGGGCTTCTCGTGGCGGGCCTTGTGGTGTGCATCAGCCAGATTCTTTGATTCCGGGGGCCATGTGAGCATCTCCAGCTTCTCCCAGAAGGAGCAAAATATGACGTTTAGTCGGAGCTCCGTGTCCCTCCCTCTTCTCAGGGGGATCGTGTGGGGATGGTATGGGATAACCCCTGCCGGTCCAGAGGGGGGGGAACGAGGGCTCTGTGGCAAATTTCCAGCCGTTCCCGGCGGTAGGAGAGTGGCCGTCTCTCCCACGCCCGCCAGCTGGGAGGCTTTGCCAGGGTATCGGGTGTATGCCGGAGCAATAGCTTGGAGGTATCTTTGTGTGAATCCCGGTATCCCCTTTCGCCTGGTAGCATTTATTTGCCATTTGGTTGCTGTTTTAGTCATGTAGTGCCACTTTTTCTGCCGCCTTTGGCCGGAGGCTAACATCCTCTCAGCTCCACGGTCAGGCCCCGCCCCCCGCATTAACCTCTTTTACCCAGTTTCACACTGCACTTATCTATATCCCTCAGTTTCACATTTCATTTATCTATACTCTCCACTATGTTTCTTTTTTTGTTATAGCTTCTCATTCTCTGCCCCCAGTTTTCCATTTTTCACATTATTTCTCTTCCAGCCTCTCTATCCTTAGCCCTTAGTACTTTTTTTACCCTAACTTTTGACCTCCACTTCAACAATTTCTATTTAGCCATCCTTAGCATTTTTCCAGTCTCCTCTCCAATCATCTACTACTTTGTGTGATCATCATTGTGTATGCATGTAGCTGAATGTGTCAGTTGGTAGATGTATATTAATGTGTGATGGCATGGGAGCTGTGTGTAGTTGTGAGGGATTTGTGTGTGTGTTGGGAGTTGTGTATAAGTGTCTTGAATTTCCATGTGTGACAAGAGTTATGTTTAGGGGTTGCTGCACGAGTGTGATGAGAAGTGAGTGACTGCATGTCTGTGATGAAAGTTTGTTGTCAGTGTGAATAAATGTGAGATGGGAGTTGTTTTTGTTTATTACTACAGTGTGTGATGGGAGGTGTGTTAGAGCTTCCATCTGTACACAGCATTACTAAGAGCAAATTAACATTCAAAATCAATGCAGAAACAAAATGACAACAGATAAATGTTAATATTAATTGCTTAAGGCTACTGGCAGAAATCTAGAGAAGATAACGATGAACAATTTGTTCCAGCAGTGATGCAAAACATTATAAGTGCAATTAATTAGTGTAGCAGACAACACAAATGAAGCACCTAGATATCGAATGAGCACATCTACAGGAAACAGCCATTGTGATTAATGGAAAAACAAAGAATCATGCGTGTAAACGTAAAAGATCATGACAGGGTCGTAAAAACAAGGAATGAAACGATGAATCGAGTGTTTTCTTAAAAAGCTTTTTCATGGAATAAAGCAGACCTATGCCTATATTCTGAAATTCAATGTGACAAATGGACAAACATCTGTTTTCAGCATGTTGGGTTATGTGACCAAGTTGCTAACAAAATGAATCAGATTATTAATAAGCTTGGTACTCAAATGGAGAAGGTGATGGAATTATCTACAGATGAAGGAAAACAGTTTTTTTTTAAAACAACCTCAAGCATGAGGTTTCTTAAAGGCGATGGAACAAAGGATGCATTACCTAGCTATGTTCAATAGCAATTAGAAATACTATACATACCTTCTGTTTTAGAACACATATTGCCATTACAGGAATTTTGCATGGAAACGATGCAGTGTCCTACCAACATGACTGGAATGCTGTAAAATGGTGATGAAGTACTTAGAAGGGATAATCCAAATTATGTTATTATTGTTAGAAACCTCAAATCCTTAGTTAACGGGGTCTGTCAATGTTAATTCAACCTGTGATGCCATAAGTTGCAACCATTAGTTTATAGTTGAAAGCAAGTCGCTGTTACACTTTCTTCATATGAACTGAAATACACCGCAGCAACGCAATCTTGTCAGAAGGCAATTTGGATACATCAGCTACTTGTAGATATCCAATTTTTTGAATTATTGAAGACATTCAAGGATTTGTAATTTTTGCACAGACTAAGAGGCTCAATCTCAGAACACATGGTGATCTGAAGTATTATCTCCTTAGACATCTGCAAGAGCATGGATTTACTGGCATTCAATATTCAAAGATGTAGTGTGTGTGTGTGTGTGTGTGTGTGTGTAGAGTGGATGCAGCATGCTTGTGTAGTGGATGCAGTGGATGTGTTTGTGTAGAGGATGCAGTGTGTGTAAAGTGGATGTGGTGTGTGTAGTGGATGGAGAGTGTGTGCCCAGGGGATGCAGTGTGTGTGGTTGTGTAGTGGATACAGAGTATGTGAGTATATATGTGGGGTAGGTTAAAGGCTGCATTCTGTGGGGAAAAAAGTTTTATTTAATATTTTTTAATCATTCATTTATTAACTTTATTCCCCCCTCCATACCTTTTAAATTTAACCGGGGAGAGGGGACATTATACTCCCTGGTGGTCCAGTGGCATTGTGCAGGCTGACAGGTGCTGTGTATTGAAGAGGGGGCCCAGCCAACATGTTCTTCAGCTTCTGGTAGCTCCTCTTTCTAACTCTTGTGAGTCCGGTCTGCATGTCGTGTGGAGCATTGCCATGGAAACCTGTGTATATGTGTGTGTGAATGTTGGTGTTTGAATGCAGGCATGCATTTTTGTGTAGTGTATACACACTGATACGCATACACACTGTTACATAGACAAACAAACCGACATACATGAAAGTAGAGAGACACACAGATACACACACTGACACACAGATACACACTGATACATACACACACTGACACACAGATACACACTGATACATACACACACTGACACATTAATATATACATACAGCGACACACACAAACACACACTGTCATGTGCATACACAAGCACACTGACACACACATGCATATATTTTATATTTGCAGCTATCCTCATTTTACCTTTTGTCTGCAGGAGATTGGCTTACTTGGACTACTGCTGGCTGAGAAGCATGGGTCTAGAGCAGTTTACTGCTTTCTCTCTCCAATGCTGCCTGTGTCTTCTCTGGCTCTCCGGTGCAATGCTCTCTATATCTAGGAGGAAAGACAAGCTGTCACTTCTTCCCTGCTGGCCAAAATTACAGGGGACCGGTCATGCTCTTAAAGTGCCCAGGTGCCCGACCATGCCTCTGTTCATCATACCCATCAGGTGGCCCCAAGTAAATGGGTCATCTGGGAAGCAACCACAGTGCAGTACATTGCTGCCAGGGGCTAATAAGTTTGTGTCAGTGAACTGAGCTTGTGTGTAGTGACCTTGTGTCTATGTCTATGTGTGTCAGTGAGCTTGTGTGTAGTGGCATTGTGTGCATGTATCAGTAAGCTTGTGTGTAATGATCTTGTGTGCATGGGTGTCAGTTAGCTTGTATGTAGTAACCTTGCACCTGTGTGCATGTGTGTCAGTGAGCATGTATGTATTGAGCTTGTGTGGAAGTGTGTCAGTGAGCTTGTGTGTAGTGACCTTGTGTCTGTGTGTGCATGTGTGTCAATGAACTTGTGTGTAGTAACCCTGTTTTTGTGTATATGTGTGTCAATACTCCTGTGTGTAGTGATTTTGTGGGCATGTGTGTCAGTGAGCTTGTGTGTAGTGGTCTTGTGTTTTCCTGCATGTTTGTAGTGACCTTGTGTCTGTGTGTGTATGTGAGTCAGTGAGCCTGTGCATAGTGACCTTGTGTGTATGTGTGTCAGTCAAGTTGTGTATAGTGATCTGGTCATAATACCCATCATGCCGTATAATACCCAACTTGTCATAATACCCACCCAACAACATGGAGGGGAGGATTTAATTAATGCTTTTGTTTTTTTAATAATTATTACATTAATACAATTCCTATACAAACAATATATCCCCTATACAAATACTGTACCCCTGTACACACATGTTTTATCCTAATACACACACTATACCTTTATACACATAGTGCACTCCCTATAAACATACACTATACTCCCTAAATGCACACTATACACCTACACTACACCATCTACAAATACCTACACTACTACCACTCTATCCTCAATTATATACTGCAACACATATACACACAGACTGGAGCCCCTGAAGTTGAAGGTTTCATATAGTGGGTGGTATTGGACGAGGGGACGTGGTCAGGGTGTGGTGTGGCCAATCTGTGAAGATTTATTGCAAAGTGTGTCTAAAGGCCTAAGGCCGGCCCTGGATATAATTCCTGTTTGTACCACTTCCACAAACTACCCTAATTATTATACATACTTTTCAAATGTTCATACTATATTTAATAAGAAACAAATAATTAGCAGTTTATATTTGACCATGTGGTAATCACCTCTTAAAACTAAGATAAAATAAGTCTTTTGTTATAAAAACTTTCACAGCACCTAGCATGAAAAACATTGTCATTCCTCAGGAAGTGCTATGTGAGGAGAAACAGACTTGATAGAAATCATCAAACAAAATAATCCACGTGAGGAAGTTCTCAGTATGCTATAATGAACTCCGCTTCCTCAAAATTGTATTCATCACCCCAAGTGATAAGGCTTTGAAGTGTAAATTAAAAGAGAATTATGCAAACATTAGAAACATTCAACTGAATCTTAATAAGGTGCCCCAATTAGCGTAAATATAAAACAATGGGAATATGTATCCAAAATACAAATAAGGGAAACTGCAAAGTTTGAGAATCAATACAATTAATTAAAATAGAAAATGAAATATCAGTTGGTTTTTTTCTTCATCAATAATTTCCCTTTCTAATTTACCTGATTGCTTAAAAGAATTAGGACACTAGCTTTCAATGAAAGCCTTTCATATTTTATTTATGGAGGATAAATACTGTAGTAAGAAGTTCCTTGCTTTTTGCATTAATCCGTGTGTTAGATATCTATCCAGGTAAACCTGCCAGCTCGTTAGTTGGGATGAAAGACTCAAATGCCTTAGTAGTCACTCTGTGCTCTATTTCATTGCCATATACCTTGTGTTGCCAACAATAAATAAATCCACCAGTCATACATCACATATAATGATGTTGCCATCATGCTTGTCTTCTGCTTGGAAACATGTCTGGATTTCCTTTGGGTGCATTGGGCACATAGCTCGAGTTTAAGCATGCGTGGGATAGGCATAAGGCTATCCTAACTATAAAATAAGACTAGGGACTAATGAAAGTATTTAGACAATTGGGCAGACTAGATGGGCCAAATGGTTCTTATCTGCCGTCACATTCTATGTTTCTATGTTTCTATGTTTCTATCATCTAGTGTAACTGTGGGACCATGCATGCATAGATTCTTGCTTGCTCTTCTTACTTTTGTATTTAATTCATTTAATTAATTTCACTACATTTTTTTGTTTACTATAAGCCGATTAATTACACATTTTTGGGCCGTTAAATAACATCAAGATTTAAGATATTAATTGGAATCTTGCAAAATCTAGCTCTCAGGGTTAAATATTACTGTTAATAGAGGCTATAAGAGATGTTTTACCAGCTACTGCTAAAATATTTTCTCATCCCCCCTCCTTCCCCTCTTCTTATCCCCTTATCTTTCCCTCCCTTTATTTAGTTTTGGAGATGTTGGTTAAATATGGAGTTCTGTTAATAGCTCAACTCAACATCACAATAATTACATTGGACACTCCCTAATCTTTATGTCATATATTGTAATGTTGTCACCGTGTACTTAAGTTAGTCATGTGTTAAATAGCGAGATAGTGAGTTGATCATAACTGCTATACTCCTGTAAACATTTTAGAACTACATATTGTCAATCAATCAGTTTGAGGTCACTACATTTGGCCCACTGTGATGAGGGGAGCCAAAGGTTTCAAATAATTGCATTTCAGTGTTTGAAAAGCATTAAATGGGCAGTGTAAACACTATAACCAATTCAGCCCCTTATGATATTGGGTAGTCAAAGGTTTTAAATAATTACATTATGGTACTTGGAAGGGATGAAATTGGCACTGTCAGCACTATAACCACTATAGCTCATTGTAGGGGTTATAATGCAAAGAGTTTTGTGCTGACTTTTGGTCAAACGGTTTTTGAGTAATTTAACAAAATATGCATCTTTGAGCATCTAAAGCCTGACTCCTCTGCTGCAGCAAAGCTAATGTGGAAATTAACTTCTGGATCAGAACATTTTAGGCTAAATATTGGAGCTGAAAAATAACTGAGTTAACGATAACATCCCATTTTTGTAATTCTCTTGTCATTTCTTCACATGTACTTTGAAATGAAAATTTGCAATTGTGTCCATATTTTTAAACAACCTTTTCCAAGTTTCATCCAGTGATGTACAGTACACATACTGTGATAATGATAACATTGCAATTCTTTTTTTATCTCAGTATAATGGTTGTGTTATTATTTGTATCTGGGTATAACACAGTGGTTCCAAAACATTTTAGGTTCAAGGCACCCTTAATATTTCAGTATTTTTCCAAGGCACCCCAAGTCAAAATTTCTAGGTTGTATATCTGTACAGCACTGCGGCATTTACTGGCGCTATAGTGTAATGTACTATGTTGGTGTTTGAAGAGGTGCTTGTATATAGTTTTAGAGTTTTAACCCCTTAACGCCTTTACGGCGTTCTATGCCGTCCCGCATTAAATGGGCTTTAAATCCATTGCGGCCGCATAGAACGCCGTAATGGCTTGCAGCCCCAGGAGGTGAAATTGACTTACCTCCGCCACGATCCTCTTCGGGAGGACTGCCTGACAGCCCAGGCAGCCCTCCCCCGGCAAATGAGGCCCCCGGGGGCGGGGGCCATGTGATCGTTCTCAATGAGCGATCACATGGCCCCCTATAGCTGGCTGTGGATCTGCCAGCAGGGGGACTGTCTGAAATGTCAGACAGTCCCCCTACTGGTGGGAAGTGTAAAAAAAAAATGATTAAACATGTATTTATATATGTATATATATATAATATATATACATCTTATATATATGTAACATGATACGTAATGTATTTTAATGTTAATATAAGTACATATATTAATCTTAAAATACACTTAGAATGACGTTACATATCTATAAGATATATATATTATATATATAATACATATATATATATTTTATGTTTATATATATATATATATACACGTATAATTAAAATAGTAAATCAATAAAATAATAAAATAAATAAATAAAATATTTTTTAAAAAATTTAAATAAATTATATATACATATGTAATCTCATTTTAACTGTATTTTGTTATTAATACATATATATTGGTAACACAATACACTTAGAATGACATTCTATATATATATCTATCTATATATAAAATACAAATAACTGCAAATATTTAAATATAGATAAATATATATAATTACATAAATAACTACATAGGTATACACGTAGAATTTAAATACATATATATGTGTATATATAAAAATTCTACGTGTATGCTTAAGTAATATTTTAACATAATTATGTGATTTGATTAATTAAAATTTGATTGACGTGTCTGACAACCCAGGCAGCAAGTGCAGAGAATTAAATTCACACGAGCTATATTTAACCCTGTAACTTTCCAAGACACCATAAAACCTGTACATGGGGGTACTGTTTTACTCGTGAGACTTCGCTTAACACAAATATTAGTGTTTCAAAATGATAAATTGTATTACAACGATGATGTATTTAGTAAAAGTGAAGTTTTTGGCATTTTTCACACACGAACAGCACTTTTACTGACAATATTATTGTTGTAATATGTTTTACTGTTTTGAAACACTTATGTTTGTGTTCAGTGAAGTCTCCCAAGTATAACAGTACCCCCTATGTACAGGTTTTATGGTGTTTTGGAACGTTAGAGAGTCAAATATAAGGCTTGCATTTCAATTTTTTCACATTGAAATTTGCCAGAATGGTTACATTGCATTTGAGACCGTATGGTAGCCCAGGAATGAGAATTACCCCCCATGATGGCATACCATTTGAAAAAGTAGACAACTCAAGGTATTGCAAATGGGGTATGTCCAGTCATTTTTAGTAGCCACTTATTCACAAACACTGGCCAAATATTTGTTTTTTTGCTTTTTTCACACAAAAATAAATATGAACGCTAACTTTGGCCAGTGTTTGTGACTAAGTGGCTACTATAAAAGACTGGTCATACCCAGAGGCGGGCTGGGCTGGGCTGGGCTGGGGGGCAGGGAGGCAATTGCCCCCCAAGCTGCCCTAAATAATTTTAAAACCGGCCGCGGCGGGCCAGTCCTAATGCTGCAGCCGCCTGAGCGCTCTGTTAAGAGCCTCAGGCGGCTGCAGCACAGCTTCTCCCCTCTTCCCTTCCCTGTTCCGCGTGGAGTTTCTGTTTCCTGTAACCGGCCGGACTGACAGAAAGTGCACACTGAGTGTGCACCTTCCTATCACTCCGGCCGGGCACCGCGGCCCAGAGAGGAGCTCGGCCACGCTACAGGGAAGGGAAGTGAAGGGAAGAGGGGGGGGTAAGAAGAAGAGGGGCGGTAAGAAGAAGGGGGGTGGGATAAGAAGAAGGCCGGGGTAAGAAGAAGGGGTGGGGTAAGAAGAAGGGGTAGAAGAAGAAGGGGTAAGAAGAAGAAGGGAGTAAGAAAGGGGGGTAAGAAGAAAAAGGGGGGTGAAGAAGGGGGAAGTAAGAAGAAGAAGGGGGGGAAGTAAGAAGAAGAAGAAGGGAGTAAGAAGAAGGGGGGGTAAGAAGAAGAAGAAGAAGGGGGAGTAAGAAGAAGAAGAAGGGGAGTAAGAAGAAGAAGGGGGGTAAGAAGAACAAGGAGGGGTAAGAAGAAGGGGGTAAGAAGAAGAGGGGGGTAAGAAGAAGGGGGGAGTAAGAACAAGGGGGAGTAAGAAGAACGGGGTACGAAGAACAAAGAAGAACACAGGGAGGAGGGGGGAGAGTAAGGGTGAGGAGAAGGGGAGATGAGGAGAATGGGGGGACTGAGAAGAACACAGGGAGGGTGGGTGGTGAGGAGAACACAGGGAGGAGAGCTCTATAGGACAGGGGGCAAGACAGGGAGCTCTTTCACACTACACGCACACGCACACACGCACACACGCACACACAATGCATCCCTACACATACACAGAAACACACAATGCAACCCTTACACACACATGCAAACACACACACTGCTTTTCTTACATACACACAGAAACACAATGCATCTCTTACACATACTCAATGCACACACATACAGACACACACCTTGCATTCCTTATGCATACAAACACAGATTCACACAATGCATCCCTTACACACAACCAGAAACACACAAATACACACTGCTTCCACTACACACAAACACACTGCATCACCTACACAAACTGATATCCCTATACACTGCATACCATAATCACACATATTATATCCTCTACAATAACACATAACACATCCCCTACACACTCCACTCCCTGTGAGCGAACTCATGAGTGGGTGGAACATATAAGTGGACTTATGAGTGGGCCTTATGGGCATACTCACCGTCAGGCCCTGGGGCTCAGACCTTGAGCTGTGTAAGGGGCCCCCAAAAAATGGAGCTGCTTCCAATTCTCCCAGAACATTGAATTTTGTGACCACAGTTGCAAACAGCCTCCAGAGATCCTGTTCTACACCAGACCAGTAGAGCCAAACTGCAGTCCATCATCATCCTCATCTGGTTGTAAGTAGGCAATCTAGTATGATATTAGTGACACTAATCTATAATTTACTTCACATTAAAGGGACAGTATAGTCCCCAGAACCACTTCAGCTTAATGAAGTGGTTCTGGTGTCTATAGCCGGTCCCTGCAGGCTTTTTAATGTAAACACACACTGTGTGCAGCACTGGCGTTAGTTCATATGGCAGATCATATGGGTGGGGCATTGTGATGTCACATGGGGAAGCGGCAAATTTTTCTTTTGCCTAGGGCGGCAAAAATCCTTGCATCGGCTCTGATCCTGGGCAGGTGCACCAGTCTACTGGTGGCCCACAGGAGAGGAGTGCACTGATTGCACTGCACTCTCCTCCTGCCCAGACCCATCTTTATCGCAGTGCAAGTGCCCTCTGCCCCTAATTTACAGTGGCTCACACTCACAGCAAGCAGTGCCTGGAGCCCTTTGCCGACACCGGAACAAAGAGGCTTGCGGCAGCTGGCAGTCCTGCAAGCATTACATTAACCAGCTGTTCCCCATGCAGCCACAGGTAGTGTTGTGCTGGGAGAATGTGATTACTACAGAGCAGCGCATGGGAGAGAGAGAGGAGGAGGCATGATTTAATCTTACAACAAATCCACTAAGCAAATCTTTATAAATTTGGGGGGATCAGCTCTGTTTCCACGGTTTATTGGTGTTTACTCTGATGTCTGTATTAATATTGAGGGATGTCTAAGTAGTAACATCAGTGTGTGTCAGCAGGGCCAGCCGTTGGGGTGTGCACGCTGTGCGGTCATGCAGGGTGCCATGACAACAGAGGCGCCCGGCGGCCAACACAGCTCACAAGTTGGGGACACCAGCATATTCAATTTAAACGATTCGCTGGTGGTCCACTGGTGCGCACCAGCAGTAGGTGCAGTCAGATTATATACTCTCCCTCATGGTTCTGGCGCTCAGTTAGTGAGTCAGAGCACAGGCTCAGAGATTCTCAGCCTGCGCGCTGACAACATTGAAAGTCAGAGCCGTGAAGGAGCAGGTATTAGCATAACATCAATATCCGTTCTAAAACCAGGAAAAGGTGGGCATGGATGGTGAACTGATTTGGTGGTGGAAAGGGCCACTTAACTGGTTTTGCCCCCCAGGCCTAAGGCTGCCAGCCCTCCCCTGGACATACCCCACTTGCAATACCTTGGGTTGTCTACTTTTGCAAATGGTATGCCATGATGGAGGTAAATCTCATTCCTGGGCTACCACACCGTCTCAAAGGCAACATAACCAATCTGGTGAATTTCAATTTGAAAAAACTGAAAAATGGAATGTGCTATATTTGACTCTTTAACTTCCCAAAACACAGTAAAAACTGTTAAGTGAGACTTTGCTGAATCCAAATATGTGTTTTTTGTGCAGTTAAAGCTAACGGTATTATGATATTTACAGCTAAAATGTCTACAAATTTTTTTAAAAAATCTTAATTTCTCACGGTTTTTTAAATTTTATTCATCATAAATTATGTTTCAAATATGAATAGTCAATGATAAATTAAAGCCCTGTTTCTCCTGAACAAAATGATATATAATAAGTGTGGGTGCACTAAATATATTAAAGAGGTTGAACAGACATATAGCGCAAATTCCAGTTATTGTTTACATTTTGTTTTGATCAGAACGTGCACTATTGACTGCGTCCTGAAGGGGTTAATATAGGGATGTGTTTGTATGTAATGTTTGTGTTTGATTGCAGGGGTGTGTTTTAATGTTATGCTCACTTTCAAATGTGGGTGTACATTTGTGTGAAGTATTTGTGTTTGAGTGAAGGGGTGTGTTTGTATATCCTTTTGGAGTTTGAATGCAGGGGTGTGTTTGTATGTAATATTTGTGTTAGATTGCAGGAGTGTGTTTGTATGTTGTGCTGATGTATAACTGCTTGGATGTATGCACATACCCTACCACATACATACATACTTACACAGATATACATACACACAAATTCATATAGACACCGACACGTACACAAACATTGACACATACACCCACAATGGGTATATTTGCGGCCCAGGGCCAGACTGGCCTACCAGGATACTGGAAAATCCTTGTTAGGCTGCCTGCCCTGGGGCTGCATCATGCTGTGGTCCCGCAGGCGATCACGTGCTCTATCGTATGCAGTCATATCTGGCAACTGCGCTGCAGCGATATAGTGTGCAGAGTGGCTGGATGCAGAGCCTGGACTGGAAGACTGCTTAACGTAAGGGGAAAAGGGGCTTTGGGGAACCTTCCTGTAGTGTAGTGTATTAAATTTGGGGGGCAGGGTGTGGAGGCAATGTATTAAATTGGGGGAGCAGTTTATTAAATTAGGGGTATAAGGTGGGGGCATTGTATTAAAATGGTGGGAGTGGGGCAGTGTGTTAAATTGGGGAAGGTAGGGGGAGGGCTGTGTATTAAATTAGAGTGGGGGCAGTGTATTAGAGTGGAGAGAGAGGGCACAGTGTAATAGATTGGGGGGCAAAAGCAAGTAACTTGAAGTTAAACTTTTGAGTAAATCATATATATGTACCCAGGATTACATAGTATTTGTATGAGAATGATACAAATAATTTTAATTTGTATTGGTCTAGGTAGAACTCTTTATTTATTTATTTTTTTAATTTGTTGCCCACATAAACGTAAATCTTGTTTATTTGGCCCGTGTTAGCCTTTGAGTTTGACATGAACAACAGGGGTAGTAGGCGCACACTATAGCTTAAGAAGTGTGTTTGTGTGCGCTGCAGTACACAGTACAAGGATTCCCAAACCTCGTGAATGAACAAATGTGCCAGAAATATACGTACATAAATCTTCAGATGGTGTAATACTGTAGACCTCAGAATAACAAAAAAGAATACAGTAATAGTGCAAAACAGTATAGTAAAATACAAATTAAGATAATGTCACTATATGAGATCCACTCACATTAAATTGAGCTATCTTAGAGCACTGCTGTGTTGCGCATGGACTGTCTAAGGATATGTGGTGATGTTGGCAATACAGGCGCTCCAAATGCAATGCAACGTGCGTGATATATATATATAGAGACAAATATAGGAAGGAAAAAACTCCAATGGTGAAGTAAGTACTTGTAAGCAGAAAGGAAATAAGGTAATGTACTTACATTTACTAGAGCAGGACTTGCTCTAGTTTAAACAGCACGGGTGGTATAAACCCCACCTATGGATATGTTGGTACCAGGAAGCAAAGGAAAAATAAAAGGTAAATAGCTATAAAAAGCAAACTTTTATTTTAACCAAAGTAATAAAAACCATAAAAATAGAATAAGGAGTCCCACTTGACGCGTTTGCCTTTCCACGGTTTTGTCAAAAGTGTGAGTTAGTCCTTACAGTGTTCCATTTATATATGAAGATCTTTATTGTAGATGGCTTCCTGGTGAGTCCAATTTCCAGTGTCGTTGAGGCGCACGCGTCATACCGGAAGTGACGCATCAGTGTTCTTACGTTGATGGTGTTGATGGGCTAATTTCCGGATTTCTGTTCCCCCATTGGAACGCACGCATCACACCAAATAAGCTAATGGCGCGTCTGATTGGATTGCCACAACGGCATACTTTGCGTTCCTAACGCTGGTGGTGTGAGTCTCTCTTGAGTCCATAGAACACTATGAAAGCATATGAAAGCCCCACCTCTTACAAGGATGATCCAGTAGAGATGTAGTCTTGTTGTATTTGGAACTTTTAATAATCTCATATATCTGTAAAGTAGTAATGGCTCGGCGGCAATATATCAAAAAGGCAAGAGTTTAAATATGCTCATTAAAATCATAAAGATTCTGGTCTTAATGTGTGAAAGAATCACATAATTTATTATGTTGTAAATAGGGTACAAATTACTGATACTGGGAAAAAAAACTATATATTCATGGGGTAGTTACAAATGGGATGATAAATATCTGATGTGTATATGAATGACCGACGACTAAATATGAGCACAAATGGCCATTTAGCATGCTATGGGTATTCTATAGATATATATGACTATAGGAAATAAAAAAAACAGCTCTGATAGTTTATGTAATAGAGGTGTATTGGTTAGATACCAATAATCATAGTATTGTATAACTGTATTTGTGGCATAAATTTAAGTAAAATTTAGGATTATAAAAAGATATGGATCTAAGCCATAAGGAATAAAGTGCATACAAAGTTGTAATGCTGTATATACCTGAGAGAATGTGATGGGAGGAGGGTTGTAATATGGGTGGAAGGCTGGGTATTGCAGAGATAAAAATGGATTATACAAAAAGTTTTAAAAAAACTTAAAATAATAATACAAATCGATACCAAAAAAAACTTATATTAAAAAAATTGTAGAAATCGAATTCTACATTAAGACTATTTGGGTGTAAAGTGTCCAAATAATACACCCATTCCATTTCAGTCTTACCAATCATCTCCTCCCCTCTAGTGATTTTTTACAATTGCAATGCCCATGAATGTAAGGTGTTTAGAATTCTTATCATGCATACAAAACATGTGACGATATAGAATGATTTTTAAAACCTTTTTCGATGTTTCTGCAGTGTTCTGCTATTCTTGTTTTCAATGGTCTGATAGTTCTGCCAATATATTGGCGGCCACACAGACACTCCAATACATAAATCACATTCTTACTTTTGCAAGTGATCTTTAATATTGTATATTTTTCCTATGTTATTAGATTTGAAAGTAGTTAATTTAGCTGTTGATTTGGTCTTCTTACAAGCTATACAGCAATTACATTTATCAAACCCTTTTCTGCTTGTCATAAAACTATCAGGTTTTTTTTTTTTTACTGGTTCTTGTATAATTTTTTGTTAAGTGCATCTTTAGATTAAGTGCGCCTCTAAATATCACTTTAGGTTTGTCTGGGATTATGTTTTTTAGTTGTTTATTCTTATTGTTGTAGTCTTTCATGATGGGTAAGGAGAAATCTTGTGTTTTTTGGATTTTCTTTTTATGTATACGTTCTCTTCTATTTAAAGGGACACTATAGTCACCAGAACAACTACAGCTTATTGAATTTGTTCTGGTGAGTAGAATCATTACCTTCAGGCTTTTTGCTGTAAACACTGTCTTTTCAGAGAAAATGCAGTGTTTACATTATAGCCTAGTGATAACTTCACTGGCCACACCTCAGATGGCTGTTAGAGATCCTTCCTGGGTCATGGCTGCCTAAAATGCATCCAAACATTCAGTGTCTCCACCCTCTGCATGCAGACACTGAACTTTCTTCATGGAGATTCATTGATTCAATTCATCTCTCTGAGGAGATGCTGATTGGCCAGGGCTGTGTTTCAATCATGCTGGCTCTGCCCCTGATCTGTTTCTTTGTCTGTCTCAGCCAATCCTATGGGGAAGCACTGTGATTGGATCAGGCTACCACTTCTGAAGATGTCAGCAGACTGCTTGTTTTTCTGAGTCAAACAGCATGCAGAGTTACAGCTTCAGGCTTGAATACAATAAGATTTTGCTAAATTTATGGAGGCATGAGGGGCCCAAAGTGGGTTAGATGGTGGTTTTAACACTATAGGGTCAGGAATACATGTTTGTGTTCCTGACCCTATAGTGATCCTTTAATGTTAATGTTTAGCTAAAAGTGGATTCTATACCTGCAGTTTTATAACCTTTTTGGATGAATCTTTTATTCTTTTTTTCAAAAGTTTTCTTGTTTGGTGAAGATAGGGGTTTCTGAACAATTTCTCTTTAACCTCATCATCTGGCTCTTTGGTATACTGTCCAACCATACTTTATTGTGACAACTTTTGGTGTCTATGTAATTATTTACATGAACCTCTTTAAAATGTGTCTTGTATGTATCTTCTTGTCTTTGATATATATATTAAGACAGAGATAGGTAACCATAGTGTTGCTGAAATCCGCAATTAAAACTATGCCTTCAGGGGGTGGGGCCTGACTGCCGAGTGAACCAGATGTGTTTACAGAGAGCTCTGGCACAACTGAGCTTAATTTTAGCTATTATCGACAATAATCGAGATTTTTGCAGCTCTGCACAACAGTGGCTCATTGCTGAATCGAGTGGGAGCTTGTGGATACTTGCTCCATGATTTTCTGACAAGATCTCCCACACTTCGCATATGCGGCCTAGAGTGGAAGGAGGCCTAATGGCCGGGAGAGACGGCTGATCTCCCGACATGGGGACCTCTCTGAGCAGCAACTCTCTTGATGCCCCGCATTCCCCCCCCTGGTCCAGTGGGGGTTATCCTGGTCCCCGCTGGGAAATTTCACATACCTGCAGCATGAGTCTCCTGCCGAAACAGGGTATTAATGCTGAACCCAAGATGGCCGCCGAGCCACAACCTCCGCAGCCTCGTGGGGATCCAGAGACCAAGACCTGGAAAGATCGTTTTGAGATGAGGTTCAATCGTATATGCCAAGAGTTCTGGAAGCGCTTGGAACACAGATCTACCCTTCGTAACTCACCTGTTACACCTGAGTTTAGGCTTAATCAGCAGTTTATCGACCCGATGCCGGGTCGTGGCCCCATATGGCGGCGTGTCCACCCTGCTGTTGGCACCATCGGCAGAATCTCCAGGCATCAGAGCGTGCTGCAGCTCGAGAACACCAAAAACCTGCTTTACCATCTCACCTCTGCTTCCTTGTGCGGTGCTGTAGAGGAGGGCGTGTCTATGCTCACAAGCCAGCTATCACGAGCACTATGAATGCCCAGAGGCCCGGGACAGGTTAAGGGACTCTGCTGCTTGTCTGTCGGCGGGATGCAGGAACACGCAGGCATTTGTGGCTGGTGATGACCTCACATACTGAGAGGTGGACTCATGTTTTCAAGTGTTAGCAGCATTTATTTTAACTGTGAAAGGGAAAAATTATACTAGCTCATTCTTACTCTTGCTCTGTATGATCTCATGTGGTTGCCATCTTGCGGGCATTACTTAATCTGCGAACATCTCACGTTATTATTTTGATTTATACCTTTTTAATCCCTATCTAAGGGTGCACAGTGGCGCAACACTGTCTCTAGCTCCAATGGGAATCTTTATTTTCATTTTTTTTGCTGTTTCTATTTAGTTATTTTTAAACTTAACTTGCATGCCTTTAAAGTTAATCTTACATACTACTTAAAGCACATAACCATCTAATAATAAATAGTATATTTCTTATGTTAGACCTATTTGTCTCTTCCAGCTAACATGATATGATGGCCTAAACATGTTTATTATGCTAACTATAAAACTGTGCTCCAACTTTGCAATGCCATGTTTTAATTGATCGCTATGTATGACGTCATGTAGCCTCTTGCCCCATGACAACTGTTTATAGTATGCCTGCTGTAATGATATAGCTAGATTGGACATGTGGGCTCCTTCCCCATGAGGCACATCTAAAAGGTCATACCAGCCTATCTAGCTAGTTCAACCACAGAGCTATACAAAGGACACAAAGTCACGCATTTAGGCTGGGAGAAAGGAGATGTAATCTAAGGCAAAGAAAAGTTTTTTTTACAGTAAGAGCAATAAGGATGTGGAATTCTCTGCCTGAAGAGGTGCTTTTATCAAAGTCCATACAGATGTTTAAACAGCAACTGGATAAATACATCCAAAAACTTAATTTACAGGGATATAATTTCTAATTAGTGGGGTAATGGCTGCTTGATCCAAGGAGATATCTGACTGCCATTTTGGGGTCAAGAAGGAATTTTTTTCCAAGTTTGTTGCAACATTGGAAGCTCTTCAGACTGGAATAACAGACAAAAACATATGTGAGGAAGGCTGAACTTGATGGACGCAAGTCTCTTTTCAGCTATGTAACTATGTAACTATGTAACCTTAACACACACATACACCTACATATACACTCACATGCACTTGCACCCTGACATACACCATGATACAGATACACACACTGACATAAAAACACACAGATGCACACAGACACATATCCTGACACACAGATGTGTGAGCACACAGACACACACTGACACTGAAGCACAACCTGACACACATACACACACACAGATGCACACCCTGACACACACACACAGAGGCACATCCTTACACACACACACACACTAACACACACAAGTGATGTTTTTAATATCTCCAGCCACCCTCCTGTTAGTTTATGTTATGTGTCCAGGAGGGTGGCTTGGAGTCCTGCTGGCTGGTGGGAGTGAGGGGTCTGGAGCAGCTCCTAGAATGCTCCAATCCCCTCATGCTGCGGCTGCCTCCTCTCCGTCCCGCGCTGTCTCCCTGCACAGGGCCGTCTTTAACGCGGGGCAAACGGGGCAGCTGCCCCGGGCCCAGTTTCTCTTGGGGGGCCCGAGGCACCTGCCCCGTGGGCCCCGCTGACCCCGGTCGGGCAGGAAGGCGGGCGCGCGAGGGAGCACTCACTGCTTCCTCTTCAGCTCCCTCGCGCACCGCGCACTGATACCGGAGCCAGAAGATGACGTCATCTCCGGCGCCCACGACTGTATCAGCGGCGTAGCGGGGAAGCTGAGCAATCTCAGCGCCTACTCCTACCCGGCTTCAGCTTCCCTCGCTGAGCCCACTGGACCCCAGGGAATCCCCAACTCCAAGGTAAGGAGGCTGGGGGATTATGGCCAAAAGTATGTGTTTGTGTGTGTTTGTGTATGTGTTTGTGTGTGTGTGTATGTGTGTGTTAGTGTTTGTGTTAGTGTATGTGGTGGCTCTTATCTTCAATAATGTGTGTTTATGTGTGTTAGTGTGTGTGTTTGTGTGTTAGTGTATGTGTGTTAGTGTGTGGTGTGTTTATGTGTGTTAGTGTATGTGTGTTTTGTGTGTTAGTGTATGTGTGTGTTTGTGTGTTAGTGTATGTGTGTTAGTGTGTGTTAGTGTATGTGTGTGTTAGTATGTGTGTTAGTGTATGTGTGTTAGTGTGTGTGTTTGTGTGTTAGTGTATCTGTGTGTTAGTGTATGTGTGTTAGTGTATGTGTGTGTGTCAGCATGTCTGTGTGTGTGTCAGTATGTCTGTGTGTGTGTGTCAGTATGTCTGTCTGTCTGTGTGTCAGTATATATATGTGTGTGTATATCTGTGTGTGTCAGTATGTGTATGTGTCAGTATGTCTGTCAGTGTGTCAGTATGTCTGTTAGTGCATGTGTATGCATGTGTCAGTATATCTGTCTGTGTGCCAGGTAATAATGTCTGTGTGTGTGTGTGTCAGTATATCAGTCTGTGTGTGTCCCAGTGTGTGCCTGTGTGTGTGTGTGTGTGTGTCAGTATTTCTCAGTGTATGTGGGTGTCAGTATATCTGTCAGTGTGTGGGTGTCAGTATTTCTGTCAGTGTATGTGTGTCAGTATGTTGATCAGTGTATGTGTCTGTGTGTGTGTGTCAGTATGTCGGTATATGTGTCTGTGTGTCAGTATGTCTGTATATGTGCCTGTGTCAGTATGTCTGTCAGTACGTCTACCAGTGTATGTGTCTGTGTGTGTGTCAATATATGTACCTGTGTCAGTGTGTCTGTCAGTGTATGTGCCTGTTTATCTGTATGTAGTCAGTGTATGTATCTGTGTATCTGCTTGTGCGTCAGAGTGTGTACCTGTGCATCTGAGCCGCAACTTTAAATACAAATACACCCCTCCATTCAAACTTCAACACTACATATAAAACACACTCCTGCATTGAAACGTCAACACTACATACAAGCACACTCCTACATTCAAAAACAAACACTACACATAAATGCACACTTGCATTCAAACTCTAGTACCACATACAAACACATTCACACAAACATACTCCATACAAACACATGCTTACATTCAAACATACTAACATGGCTCAGTGCTAAATACAACCCTGCAAGCATGGGAAATTGGTAGAGTCCCAGCTGTCAAAGCATTGTTGGAGTTGCACGACAGATGGGGTTCTATCTTTAGTCCAACCTTGCAATTGGGGGTCCCAATAAAATTCATTCTACTTTAGTACCGCCACTGCTTTGGGATGGATGCCGTGATTGCATACCAGGGAGTGAGGGGCGAGAGCGGCAGGGCACAGGGGGCCCAAGCAAACACTTGCCCAGGGTCCATTCGTTATTAAAGACGGCCCTGTCCCTGCATGATGCTGGGAGGAACTGACAGTCTGTCACTTCCCCCCGCTGGGCAACGTTACAGGGGCTCCTGTTCAGCAGTAATGTTTCCCAGTGCTATAATTCTATAATTTTTAAGATTTTTAAGTTTTTAAGATCCAGTTTAAGCTATTAATGTGATATCTTGCTAATGAGGGTTGTGGATTATTAGATGTGATAGGTCAAAGAGTTTTGATAGTAGGGGTTGCAAGGGAAAATGAAGGATGAACACAAAGGGAAGAGGTGAGATTGGAGTTATGGACGTGAAGAGTTTGTAGTTCTTTCCTACAGGGCATAGGGCAGATAATTGATCATAGAGTTATCTATTGTAGATCTTGTTCCCAAAAAATGGTATCTACTAGATTTTATTTCTTTTCTTCTTCAGTCTCCCCAGGAATATCGTATCAATTCAGAATGGTACTTGGGCCATCATTTGCTGTCTTAGGGCAACATTTACTGTACTATTCCCAGTTTATCTTTATTTGCTATAGGCCTCAATCAATATATATTTAGTTAAATATAAATAGCAAAAAGAGGAAATCAAATTGCTGGTACCAGGAGATAGTTATTGCCACTTATCGTTCTGAAGGGGATATATCATCAATTCATTGTATAAAATAGATAATAAAAATTGCAGAAGGGGTAAATCTGCTAAACAACGTTATACAATAGTAAAAATAATAACAATAATATTAGCAAAAAAACATTTCAGTATATAAAAATAGTCACTATGTATAAAAAATAATAAAAGACAAAAAGGATAAAACAGTCCTTAATATATGTAAAACATAAAAGACTAGTCGAATGCTTCAAAGTGAGTCTATTGAGTCCATTACTCCCACTGGCTAGCTTTCCCTGCTTTTATAATAGAAGGGATTTCAGCCTTATTCAAATAGGAGAATACAGCCTAATGGACTCAATAGACTCACTTTGAAGCATTCGACTAGTCTTTTATGTTTTACATATATTAAGGACTGTTTTATCCTTTTTGTCTTTTATTATTTTTTATACATAGTGACTATTTTTATATACTGAAATGTTTTTTTGCTAATATTATTGTTATTATTTTTACTATTGTATAACGTTGTTTAGCAGATTTACCCCTTCTGCAATTTTTATTATCTATTTTATACAATGAATTGATGATATATCCCCTTCAGAACGATAAGTGGCAATAACTATCTCCTGGTACCAACAATTTGATTTCCTCTTTTTGCTATTTATATTTATTTTAGTATTTTTAACCTTGGGTGTGGGTTAATCTACTGGGATTTGAGAAGTTACACGCCTCTCTGGGAGATCATTATATAACCTTCCTACCTACCAGATAGGACCAACACTCTCTTCTGGTGATTTTCTAATATATATCTAGTGTTGTTGTTTTTTTCTTTCCTGTGGGTATAATACTTTACGGATTATGTTATTTTTTAAAATTTTCTAATCTCCATTTACTGTTTCCATTGTTTCCTAGATTTGATGTAATTCCTGATTATCCCAATCAAGGCAAGAGGTTTGGGAAATCCCATTTTATCTTGATGCTTCTGGCACATACTGTGTCATGAGATGGTATTATTATTATTACTTTCATGATTATTATCATTATTTTATAAAGCGCCAACATATTCCTCAGCGCTTTACAATTATGTAATGGGGATATTTAACAACAAGCAAATGACATAAAATATTACCAGAGACAAGAGTTGAAGAAGGCCCTGCTCAAACAAGCTTACTATATATATACATATACACACTACATTTTGTAGGCTATATGTATATTAACTCACTTCTTATATCAACGTTCCCTTCTGTGGATATGGTGTTTCTTTAAGTTAGTTTAAATCTTCAAGTATGTTCTCTGCGTTCCTCTTTTCCCCTAGCATTTTAGTGTGTGTAATCCACAGTCTTTGGCTACTTTACCTTATTTTATATATGTTCAGCCATGTAAGAAATTAATCATTATTGAGGTTGCATTTAAAGTTACAGCAGCTGTTTGATTACTTGCTGGTAGCAGTTATTCTAGTGGTTTTAAGCAGCATTTCACAAACCAATTAATCTTTTGCAAGATTGATTTTTATTGATTTTACATTGGCAGAAAATTATGGGCATATGAGTAATGTCTTAGTATATACTTAACCAAAAACACACAACATATTTATCAATATGCACAAATATATAGCACCATAGTCCCAGAGGGTAATAAATATCCAGTGACAACCTAGGAATGGCTTTATGGCCATAAACAACATATCTTGTCCAGGGAGGTTTGACTAATCTTATAAAGATTGCTTCCCAGAGCACTTGCAGACAAGGAGAAGGAACAAGCACCGTAGCAGGTAAAGCTCTGGTACTCTAGCCTGAGACCAGTTTTTTCTTTCCTCTCTTAACTGGTGGAACGCACTGGGATGTACCTTCTCTTGAAATGGCGTCTGTCGAGATATTCCAACAGAGAGGCAGCAGGAGGTATGACTGGAATAAATGTTATCAGAGTAACACTAATCCAAAATGAAAAGTGACTTTACAAGGTGGTTAGAAGACAATATAGTAGTGGGGCTGACAGGTAGGAGGGGTGCACATATTACTCTTTTCCCATCTGTCACACTTTGCAGTGTGGCTGCGCAGTAGCTGCTAAGACACTTCTGAAAATCAAGCAGGGTTCCAAATCTGTTATGCTTTAGAGTTCCATACATTAAAGGACCACTCTATGCACCCAGACCACTTCAGCTTAATGAAGTGGTCTGGGTACCAGGTCCCTCTAGGATTAACCCATTTTTTTTATAAACATAGCAGTTTCAGAGAACCTGCTATGTTTATAAATGGGTTAATCCAGTCTCCAAAGCCTCTAATGGCTGTCTCACAGTGAGAAGACGCCAGCGTCCATAGGAAAGCATTATGAATGCTTTCCTATGAGACCGGCTAAATGTGCGCGCAGCTCCTGCCGTGCATGCGTATTCAGCCAAAGAGGAGGATCGGAGGCGGAGAGGAGGAGGAGAGCTCCCCGCCCGGCGCTGGAAAAAAGGTAAGTTAAGGTTTTGCTTGCTTTTAATGCCAAGTTCCCCAATCGCCCTCGTCCCCACCCAAAATCCACACACAATACAGACTAAAGCACAGCGCAGACATAAAAGTATATTTTTTAATTTTAAAAGCTACTTAAAATACCTATCTTAGCAAAAAGGAATTCAGTTCCACCATATGGTCATATTGTGTTGGAATTACTGTAGTGTACTCCTAGAGAAGCTGGAATCAATCAAAGTCTTGAACTTGTATTCCTTCTGCCCATCAACAACAACAGGAGATGGAGGAGGAACCCTACCTGTATATCTGTTGCATGTCAGAGTGGAAACATGAAAAGTTTTTGGTAATTTGAGAGCCTGAGGAAAAGCCAGTTTTTAAGACACATACACTTTGAAGAATCTGATAAGAACCAATAAAATAGGGTGCCAGTTTCATGGAGGGAAGATCGAGCTTGACAGTACGGGTACTCAGCCAGACCCTACTTCATAGTTAGGGGCTGGCCCACGTCATTTGTCAGCATACACTTTTAGGATGGGTTGTACCCTGAGCAGGATGTACTAGACAGGCTTCCAGGTGTCATGTAGAGTTTTAAGATGTTTGTCCAGAATGGGCATTTCTTTGGAAAATGCCACTAGGTGAACCTGAATTGAAACCCTAAATGTACATAGAACCGACTGTGCATTATTTTGCGTAACTTCAGTCCATGGGAGCAGGTCAGACCAATTGTCCAGTTTTGTGACAGAAAACAAAGTAGGTACTGTTCCAATGTTTGATTAGCTCACTCAGCTGCTCTGTTGGTTTGGGGGTGATAAGCAGATGAGAAATACCAGCTGCACTAGCGGTAGTTCTGCCACTGCCTTAGTCTATCATCAGTATGAGACAAATAGGCATCCAGATTCTCAAAATCTTCCAGTGAGTCTTTGGCTGCTACTTCGTAAGGACAAAAGGAAGTTGGGGCAAACCTTGAACATGCATTTTGCAGGAATGGTGCTGCGATATTGACCAAAATCCACACACTATACAGACTAAAGAACAGCACATACATAGAAGCGAGTCCAGAGGAATGTTCTTGTATTGATGATCATGACATCCATGCAGACTGTTTTTTTGCTTGCTTTCGATGCCAAGTTCCCCAATCGCCCTAATCCCCTCCAATGGGTGGTTCTCAAGATACATACCCTTGCACCTTACGAAACACCCTAGGTCTCTAAATACTTGAGCTTTCCATCTGTTGTT
>OW240912.1:234582577-234610870 GCA_933207985.1 Pelobates cultripes | reverse complement strand
CACCTCTAGTGACAGTCACTCAGACGGTCACTAGAGGTGCTTCCTGTGTACTACATGCTCTGGAGGCTCTGAACGTTCCCCCTAGAGATGCATTGATTCAATGCATCTCTATGAGGAGATGCTGATTGTTGTAGCGTTTTGCAGCCAATTCTATGGCTAAGCATTGGATTGGCTGAGATCATCAAGCTTGATAATCTCAGGCATAGAGGCAGGGCCAGTCGAGGGGAGAGCAGTACGGTGTAGGGGGGTAAAAAGTGAGTTAAAACACTATTTTTAAACACACACAGACACACACATACACCATGACAGACACAGACACACACAAATACCATGACAGACACACACTAACACACACATATACCATGACAGACACACACACACCTTGACAGACACACACATACCATGATAGACACAGACACACCTTGACAGAAACACACACACCTTGACAGACACACACATACCATGACAGACACACACACCTTGACAGACACAAACACACCATGACACAGACACACCATGACACAGACACACACACACCATGACAGACAGACACACAATATGACAGACACACACACCATGACACAGACAGACACACACACCATGACAGACAGACAGACACACACATACACTCACACTGACAGACTGACACATTATCGCTACGTGTGGGTGACCGGCCAGGGAGTCGTGCAGGGCAGACAGCTGGGTGTGCTGGTGACCGCAGGGGGAGCATTTTGTTGGCGCCCGCAGGGGGAGTTGTGCTCGCTCTGCTCTGCTCCCCAGCGTGCAGCTTAATTAGACCGGGGCCGGAATATGATGTCATATTCCAACCCTGGTGTGAGGGCGGGGGAGCAGAGACAGCACAGTCCAGCCCTGGGTATGCCCCCAGGATATCATAGAACAAGGTCTCGGCAATGCCGAGGGAGACTCAGCACTGGAGAAAAGGTGAATAATTTATTTGCTATTACTTTATTTTGTTTTTTTATTTGACGCTTGGGGGGACCTAACTGAAAAAGGACATCAAGACTCTTGCGTTAGGAATACAGATATGTATTCCAAACTTTACAGTGTTCCTTGAATTTGTAGCTGGCTATCAGCAGTCAAGTCAAGTTCCCAATAACTTTGCTGTACAAATATAAAACTATTTTGTTCAGTCTGATACCAGGTCTAGATGCTAAGGGCAATTTAAAGGAACCAAGAATTGGATTTTTTTTTTTAAATTTACAATTATGTACAGATTTTTAATTTCAACTTTTTTTTTTTTTTTTGTAACATATTTTATTGGGTTTTTTATAGGTAATACAGGTTAGGTAGCACATATGAGATACACCAGAAATACATCGGAGACAGGGTAGTATCGCTACTGATGAACAGTCAATCCATCAGGTAGATTACAGAATTGATGGTACAATTGCATTGCATTTACAGTACATTTGATACACTTGATACAGTTTGTGATACAGACTCTTCCGTTTACACATGCTAACGTTGACATCGTCACAGTTTGCCATAGTTACTTATTGTCAGCATTAACGGTTTGGTGATGTCATAGTCTTGTCATTATAGAGTGTGTTATCCTATCTCCTAACTCCCCAGTAATTGCGGTGCTATATGTGGATGATGTTAGAAAAAAAGAAAAAGGGGAGAAAGGGGGGTGGAGGAGAACTGGGTAGGGGGGGGGAGAAAAAGGGGGGGAAGGGAAGGGGAGGTGAGAAGGTCAGTCTTTTCCATTCCATTGTAGCATTCCTGCTTGAGGTTAGTCGTCAGTGTTGGTTGTAGTTTGTGTAATGAAGGCAGATTTTGAATACCAATCATCCCATAGTTGCCATGCTATTTCCCAGAATTGTTTGGGGGGTCTTAATTTTCTGGCTTCTGTTTCGTATCTTTTGGTTGTGAGCAATGCATTCATACACTGCATTAGGTCTGGGGGTTGTATGTTGAGCCACTGTCTGCCAATAGCCGCTAAAGCGGCAACAATCACATGATATACTAGGTATTGCTCCGTTTTGTTGTAAGTGAGTGGTATTGTTTGTAGTAGGTATGTTTCAGGGGTGTGTGGAAGTGCCTTCCCTATTATCGCTGTGATCATGTTCCCTATATCCCTCCAAAATTTTTGGATTAGGGGACAAGTCCACCAAATGTGGAGCATTGTCCCTGTTTCTTTGAAGCATCTCCAGCACACCTCTGGCTTAGTTTGGTCCATTTTATGGAGTCTGTAGGGCACCATGTACCAGCGATAAAGTACTTTCCTGCAAGTTTCAATGTGGGCTGTATTGAGTGTGAGGTGTTTGTGCGCTCGTAGAACTCTTGGCCATATCTCATTGGGTATGATAGTTTTCATTTCTGCTTCCCATGCTGTCATAAACCTCAATTTCCCCACTTCAGCCCTTTTCGTGAGTATATTGTATAGAAATGATAAACTTCTTTGTGGTGGCTTGGGTGCTAGACACACTCTCTCTAGTTCTGCTATAGTGTTATCATGTGAGTGTTTATTGTTTTGCCTAGCCCGCTTTGTCACCCATGAGCTCATCTAAAGGTATGAGAAATAGGATCGTGGGGGGAGGTGAAATTTCTGTTTCAAGGACTCGAAAGTCTCAATGGATTCCCCCTTCATCACGCTGGACAGGGAGGTAGCTCCCCGTGTGTGCCATAGGCCCCAATTAAAGCCAGGAATTAGAAGTGCCATAGCCTGGATTCGCAGTGCTGGGGATATGTATGGTGCAGGGCGATGTTTGTTTATTAGTTTGTCCCAAACTAGGAGGGAAGCCTCTGTCGTCGGACATATGTCTTTAAATTTCGGTCTTTGGTGCTTTGGTATCCAAGCTAAGGCAGCGAGTGGAAAGCTGCCTGTTTGGGCAGTTTCTATATGACTCCATGGGGGTGGCATTACGTGGTGGAAGGATGTAATAATTGGGCTTATCATCGCCGCATCATGATATTTTGCTATTTCCGGAGCCCCCATGCCTCCTTCTTTAAAGGGTCTATACAGAATGTCTGCCGCTACTCTGGGCTTTTTTCCCTCCCAAATGAATGTATTAAGCACACTTTGGACCTCTTTAAGATAGCGTTGCGGAATTTTGATATTGAGGGTTCTGAAGAGATATTGCATTTTTGGTAATATCATCATTTTTACTGCAGCTATTCTGCCTGTCCAGGAGATGTATTTGCCCTTCCAGTTATGTATTTGTTGTCGGATTTCTTTGAGCAGTTTTACGTAGTTAGCTTTGTAGAGTCTGTGTGGTTTGCATGTGAGATGTACGCCCAGGAACGTGAGATGATCGTGTCTCCAGTCATATGAGTATTCCTTCCGTAGCAAGTCCTGTTGTGTATTGGTTAGATGAAAGCCCATAGCCTGTGTCTTTGTTACATTTAGTTTATAGTATGTACTGTCGCTAAATTGTTTGAGTGTGGTTTGTAGTGTGGGTAAAGAGATTTCCGGTTTCGATAATGTTAGCAGCACGTCGTCCGCAAACATGGTGATTTTATGTGGATGTCCTCCTATCTCTATGCCATGTATATTTGGGCTTTCCCTAATTTTCTGTGCCAATGGTTCCAAAGCTAGGATATATAACAGTGGGGAAAGTGGGCAGCCTTGTCTGGAGCCATTAGTTATGTTGATCGATTTAGATACAAATCCACCATTTGCTATTCTTGCCGTTGGATTTTTGTATAAGCTCGAGACTAATGATATAAAACAGTTGGGGAATTCAAATTTCTGTAGAACTGTCTTGAGGTATCCCCAGTGCAGCCTGTCAAACGCTTTCTCAGCGTCTAACGACAGTGCCACACTGGGGCACCCCTGTGTGTGAATCTTGTGGAGGATATTTAGTACTTTTCTAGTTCCGTCTGAGCCTTGTCGTCCCCGCACGAAACCGACCTGGTCATTACCGATAAGCGTTGGTATTATGTTCCCCAGTCTATTAGCATATATTTTCGCCAAAATTTTCAGGTCAGTGTTTAATAATGAGATGGGGCGTAAATTTTGGCATTTGTTGGGTGGTTTGTTCGGTTTTGGTAATGTCGTTATATGTGCTGATACCATCTCTTTTGGGATATCACCTGTGTGAACAATATGATTATATAGTTGTTCCAGCCTGGGTGTTAATATATGGGAGAAAGTTTTATAGTATAGATTAGTATAGCCATCTGGACCTGGTGACTTTCCCTTTGGTAGGTTTTTTATTGTTTTCGCTATTTCTGCTTGTGTGATTTTCCCTTCCAGGGTTTGTCGGTCCGTGTGGGACAAGGTAGGGAGGTTAATTCCCTCCAGGAATCCATCAATGTCTGCTGGTTGTGGTTGGTGTGTTAATGTATCCTTTTGGATATTGTATAAAGAGTCGTAGTAATCCGCCATCGAATCATTAATGTCTCGGGGATTATAAATTTTGTTCCCCTGTTTGTTTAAGAGGTATGGTATTTTTGCGTTTTGCCTTTTGTGTCGTAGTTGTGATGCTAGGATTTTCCCTGCTCTATTCCCTTGGGTGTATGTGTTTAGTTTTAACTTGTGGGTTATGTTTGCCGTTGTTTGTAATTGTATGTCATTGAGTTTTTCTTTTAACAAGTCTATTGTGGATTGTGTTGTAGATGATGGATGCTGGATTTGTTTATATGTCTCATCCCTGAGGGATCTGAGAAGGGCAGTATATTCCTGTTTTTCTCGCTTGTTGAGATAGGCCTGTTGGCTTATTATTATACCCCTTATGACTGCTTTGTGTGCTTCCCACAAGGTAGCTGGCGAAATCGTAGGTGTGTCGTTATCACTGAAGTATGACGTTATGTCCGTTGTCAACTTATCTTGGAATTGTTTGTTATATAGGAGTGTGTCATTGAGGCGCCATGGCGGTTTCCCTCTGGAGCTGAAGGTGTCTCGTAACGTCATCTGCACAGTAGCATGGTCTGACCATACAATGTTCCCTATGTCGCCCCGAGACACCCTGGGTAGAAGGTCCCCTGAGACAAATATGTAATCAATTCTAGTATACGTGCCATGCACCCGAGAGTAGAAGGTAAATTCTCTGTCATTGGGATGTAGTGTTCTCCATGTATCATAGAGGTTATATTCTGCTAGTAATTTTGTTAATTCTTTGGCCTGTTTTCGTAAGGTTTTAGCTCGTGGGGAGTCAGTCGGGGCTGTGGTATCCAGTCTCGTCTGAAGTATATGATTGAGGTCTCCACAAAGTATTTGATGGGAGTCTCTTTCAGTAGGGATTTTGGCTAGTACTTTGTGTAGAAAATTCCGTTGGTTCTGATTAGGGCTGTATATGCCTACTATGGTGTAGATTGCATCATTGATTGTGCATTGGATAATCAGGTATCTGCCCTGCGTGTCTTTCTTGAGCTGTAGGAGGTCAAAGGATAGCGACTTGTGTATTAGAATGGTGACACCTCTCGCTTTAGTAGAGTATGTGGAGTGGTATTGTATGGGATAGTCTTTTGTTGCAAGGGCGGGTACCCTATTATGTTTGAAATGTGTCTCCTGAATGCATACTATGTCTGCGCTGGTGTGTTGCGCTTCTGCAGCCAGAAGTCGTCTCTTGTGTGGTGTATTAAGGCCTCTTGCGTTAATAGTTATTATTTTCATATTCTATAGGTTACTCCTGGGGTTTGCTGGATAGAACGCCTTTTGTGCATTGCGGAACCCATATGGGCCAAGTGGATTGAATGACCTAAGCAGCGCTCTTGTTGATAATGATGTGGGGCTATTGCAGTGGTATGATGTTGGTTTCCTTTATCTGACCTTAGTTGGTGAGAGGTAGGGAAAGAGTAACTAGGGAGTGGTAGGTATGGGGGAACTATGTACAGGATGCCTCTGTCAGAGGCAGTGTGTGGGAGTCCCACAGCACGAGGGTTGTAGGAGATTATTTTCTCCAGTACGTGGCAGTTGGGCTAGAAATGCAGAAAATGAAGAAATAAGAGAAGAAAGCTGTCTTCGTTAGGGTCAGCTAGGGCGTATTGGACCGGTTAGGTGTTTTTTTTTTTTTTTTTTTAAACTTTAATTACGTGAACTTGTTTTTTGGTGTCAGGGGTCGCGCGTCCTCCTCCCCTTTATATGATACCTGTCTGTCATTATCCTCCTCCATCTGTGGTTGTATATCTGTGTCCTCTGTATTAGGCTCTACCTAAGCCTCCCGTGAGCCTCTCGTCTCAATCCAGATGCGGGTTCCCAGTTATGCTCCCGGTATTCTTCCCACTCCTCCCCATCTCATGCAACCGATATATTATTATACCTAAGGGAAGGGGCATATGTGGTATATTCCCGTGTCTCCCTCCCCCTCTACACCCACTTGCGGGTGAATGGGTTCGCAGCCATGTGTTAAGGTTCATATATTCCGCTAGTCGGGTTTGTCAGCATTACCGTGTTAGGAGGAAAGGCCCCCGACGGCATACAGCGGGTCCAACTCGTCCGCACTCACACCGCACCGGGGCCCTCGCAGGCCAGCACTGCTCAGCGTACGCTTCGTTGCCGGTGCCCCGCGGCCCGACAAACCAGTCCCGAATTATGGTGAAGCCATATAGTGTGCGCACTCGCACAGAGGGGGTCACCCACATCCCGGGCCTCTATCTGCCCGTCCAGCTCCCCCCGGCCCTTGTGATTGTGTAACCCGAGGAACTCACTTCATATGTTAGGGGCCTAGGGCTCCCCAGCCCCCGTGGAGTGCTTTGCTCGCCGAGTGCCTCCCCCCCGGCCTGCGGCACCCATCTCTAAGACAGACTCATATC
Source organism: Pelobates cultripes (assembly GCA_933207985.1). Taxonomy (NCBI): domain Eukaryota; kingdom Metazoa; phylum Chordata; class Amphibia; order Anura; family Pelobatidae; genus Pelobates; species Pelobates cultripes. The sequence goes on along the minus strand of OW240912.1, from coordinate 234,604,153 downwards.
ATGGCAGTGGCAGGGGACACATATTGTACATTCCCACACTCATTCCACCCCCCTCCCCATCATACCGCATGTAGTCAATTGAGTCCAACCGCTAGAGTCCACTGTGGTTCATCGCGGAGACCGGCACTCCCGGGAAAAAAAAAAAAAGAGAGAGAGAAGGGGGGAAAAAGCCCACGGCAGCATCCGATCGGGAAGGTCTTCTCCCCCACGGGTATCTCCGCCTCACTCCAGCCCCGCTTGCACCAGGTCCGAGCCCCCGCCGACCCACACTGCTCTGCTCATGCTTCGTTACAGGGGATGGCTAGGCCCGGGCCCGGTACCGCACAGCTGCCGCCAGTGGAAGTTCGGGATGCACAAGGGACACGCATCTGGCATGCTCCGGAGAGGAGGACCGCGCTCGTCCCGACCCGTATTTAACCGTCCCGGTTACCTTTGAGCCAGTGGGTCAACTAGCTTAATGCTTCTTTTGGGTGTGTTGTTTCCAGTCAGTGTCGAGTCTTCCTGGGGGTGAAAACGTCGGAGCCTGCTTGTCATCCGAGAGTCCCCAGGCTTTTAACTTTTTAAGGCCTTCCCCTGGAGAGTGAAGTATGGTGGTTTCTCCGTCTCTGGAAACGATGAGCTTTGTGGGGAAGCCCCATCTGTAGCGTACCTCATGGGTTCTCAGCACACTTGTAATTTGCTGGAACTCTTTCCGTTTTTGGAGGGTTGCAGATGAGAGATCGGCGTAAATCTTGACCGTGGGGTAATCCTCTGGGGGACTAGTGCGTATTCTGCTGCTCCTCAGTACATGCTCCTTGATATGGTGGTAATGTGCACGTAGAAGTATATCCCTCGGCACCGCTTGCGCGATGTGGCGCGGTTTGGGGACACGGTGTACTCGGTCCACCAGGAGCATGTCTGTGGGGACCTCCGGTACAAAGGCATGCAGTAGGCCGCGGACATATGCAGGTAAGTCCTTGTTTGCCACTTCCTCTGGGACCCCCCTAAGTCTCAGGTTATTGCGGCGGGACCGGTCTTCTAAGTCAGCCATCTTCTCCTCCATCTTGTGGACTTTGGTAGCCAGCTGTTCCACATGGGTAGCTAAGTCGTTATGGGCTGTGGCGAATTCATCGCACTTGTCTTCCACATGTGATGTTCTTTTACCCAGCTCTTGTAAGTCCTTTCTCAGGAAGTCTGCCGTGTGTTGCCACGTGGATATCAATTTGCTTGAGAGCTTGTCTAAGGCTTCTGTGAGGTCTGATTTGGTGATCTGTGATGTTTCTGTAGGGGAGCCCGGGCCGCCGTATAGCATGCCGTCGTCCGAATCCAAATCACTGGAGGCTTTTGCGGCCTGCATGATCGCAGCGGAGGAAACTTGCTTAGAGCCAAAAAAATTACTTTTGTCCGGCTTTGCTACTTTCTTGGTACTTTTGCGTTGCGACATATTGCTTTTCTGGTGTTGGATGCAGCTTTCTTGCTGGTGGATTACATTAGATTGAGAGCCCAAATGCCAGAGCAAGAATCTAAGCGTCCATCTTCTTTAATTTCAACTTTACCAGAAAGAAAATATATACACAGTCACTTTCATGTGCACTCTCTTATAAACAGGGCAATCTATGCTTGTACTCAAAAATCAAACCTTCTAATATCGTAGGATATTGGATATGTAAATAGTTGTTTTTTTTGTTTGTTTATTTAAGAATGAACAGATAGAAACAGGGATTCCTACCGAACCTGATCTGGAGGATGTTCTTGAAATTCTAGTTATATCCATAGTATGATGTCCGTGGGGACAATAAGGCTTTGAGATCAAAACAAAAGGGTTTAGAATAAATATTAGGAGAGACAACGGAAACCTATCGCTTGACATGAACACTGGCCACATAGACACTTCTCCTGTCATGTGGGCAGTCCAAGCATCTTACAGGGAAGGAAAATGTTTCTGCTAGGATTTTACATGATATATATTTAATTACTAATTGACCTCATAAATAGTAGGGCATTTCTACTGTATCTCAGATCTCAGTGTTTGGACTGGTTCTTATAGATATGTGCCATGGTACTACCAAACATTCTAATGGCTACTTTATAGTGGACAAATCTTTCAAAGTGACACCCCACATTGGATGTGACCCATGGTTGTTAATACTTTATATAGACATTGTATTAGAATTATGCAAAAACTATACTTTACACAAAGCTGCTGAGCTTATTCCATAGTGTTATTGTCTATCAGTAAGATCTAATTGTTAACTAATCAACATCTTGCACAAAATAATTTATGGAAAAAAGCCCACATAAAAATCGGTTACTGAAAAAACTCCACTGTCATAAATGCGCACAAGAAAAATTACCTACGCGGAAAAATGCCCACACAGAATAATATGCACATATAGTAATTGTCAAGGAAAGGTGACGATTAGGGATGTGCTAGGGTTAGGGGTTGGATTAGTGTTAGGGGTAGGGTTAGGGGTTGAATTAGGGTTAGGGGTAGGGTTAGGGGTTAGGTTAGGGGTATAGTTAGGGTTAGGTAAGGGTTAGATTCCTGTCATCATTCTCTTAATTTTCACTCCCACTTTTTACAGAAATCCAAAGCACATCGGCACTTCCCAAATTCAGCACTTCAGCAATTCAGTTCACTTCGGCATTCTGGCAATTCGGTTCGGCACTTCAGAAATTCAGCTCTTTGGAAATTCGGCAATTCGGAAACATATATATATATATAATTTTAGATAACCATTTATCGCAATGAATAAGTATACTTATAACATAGCAAAATTATTATTTAATTATACTCGATTAAATCAAATACAAATTGTTGCATATGAATATGAAATATATAATATACCGATAATATTTATGCTCAGTGATGTGAGATATGATTATCTACAATTATATATATCTTTGATACTTTAAATTGTGCATATGTCTTCACCTTTACTTGAAAATTACTATATGTGCATAGTATTCTTTGTGCGTTTTTTTTCTGTCTACAATTTTCAGTGTAAGCAATTTTCAGTTTGCACATTTTTCTTGTGCATTTATAACAGTGTTTTTTTTCTTTGACAATTTACATGTGGGCGTTAATCATGTGGGCTTTTTTTCTGGTCACCTACACCAAAACATTGTTATTATTATTATTATTTTATTATTTATATAGCACCATCAGATTCCATAGCGCTCTACAATGGGGGGACTAACAGACATGTAATTGTAACCAGACAACTGGACGTACAGGAACAGAGAGGTGGAGGGCCCTGCTCAATGAGCTTACATTCTAGAGGACCATAGATGTTTTTCCACGTACCAGAAAAAAGATCACCCCTATTGGCTTGTTGCTGTCAAGACTGTATCCAAACTCCACATACTATTACCTGTAGCAGACGCTGTGTTCTTAGTAATATTTTTGTTCAACAGGCAACATGGTTTTGATGTAGTATTCTCACATAAAAGGTCTATGTAGATTAACTTAACTATAACATATTATTTGACACTCATTCACCTAAAAGACCAAAGATCCCTTTGCTTCTTATTTTCTTACGATTTGTCAATTCGCGATCTCTCATTATCAACCCAGCTCTATACATGATCTTCCCAGTTGGAGTGTTGTGTACATTGATTTTCTTGATTGTGTACTCATTGACAAACCTCAGTTGCTCTCCATTGAACTTAGACCAACCTGCAATTAACACCTGGCATTCCCTAATGACACAAAGATTTAAACTCACAGCAAATAATTGTTCTGAATATGGTCTCAATGTGTTGATACCATAGATCTGATTGTAATATGCATTATATGTTTCTTTGTTCTTATTCTGGATACAAGCTGTCAAATTTGACAATATTTTGAAAAATAGCTACTGGTGCCCCCATTTTCATATATAAAGTTCAAATGCATTTTTATTTTTTGTAGCATTTTTGTTGTCATGCTTAAACCCATGGGTGTGTTGTGTTGTCTTTTAACCCCTTAAGGACCAAACTTCTGGAATAAAAGGGAATCATGACATGTCACACATGCCATGTGTCCTTAAGGGGTTAAATTAACGGCAACGAAACAAAAACAAGTTTCTCTTAAAATACTTATCCAAAAGACATACTTGTTTGACAGTGTATATCTGCCAAGAACAAAATAGCAACAGAGTAGTCGTATTTCTTGGGATGAACCAGTTTGTTATTTGTACATAGAAAAGGCTCATAAGGTTTCACCAGTGTGCATCAATTCAGCTGTTAACTGAAGAATTAGACATTTCTACAGAATATGTGTATCTGAGCAGAAAACAGCCAGTTAGAAGACAAACAAAAACACGGGCAAGTAATAATGTAAGAAAAAGCTAAATACACAGCAAAATTAACTAAGTTTTAGAACACTCTAAGTGGAAGGCAGTTTAAGATTACCAGGCTGTAAAAATATTGAATATCCTTCGTAGGAAATATTCAACAAGATGTTTAGAAACATAAAATAAGTATGGAGAAATGAAAAAAATTGTAAGAAGCAGATTATGCAAATATATTATTTTTTTTATTTTTATTTTTTATTTTTGTTAATGGCAAAAATGTGTAGAAACACATCCAGCTGGGCTTGTGGGAAAACAGAAATGCAAAAGAGATCCTATAAAATATAGATGCAGTGTTCGCTGAAGGCCTGACCCCAGATCTTAAGGACAGTTACAATGCTGTGTTCACCCTTGAACTCTGTGGCTGTATAGTTAAACAAAAGGGGTCATCTATAGCAATGTTTTGATCATGACATGATAGCTCAGGAATGCGTTTCTTTTCTTATCTAGGGCAATCCTCACCTGACAAGAGAAACCAGAAGGTCTGTCTTCCCACGGCTCACCAAAAATGTGGAATTTTTTCACTGAGCACAAACACGTGGACTGGATTCTAAGTACATTTTAGTAAACACATATTGCTGGGTAGGCTACATCATCCGGTCGGAAGCATATTATTATTTGAGTACTACACAAAATTAAAAAGAACACAATGAACGTTAAATTAAATTAAATACACTGAATTTACAATTAAAGGACATTTGACTTGGCAAATATAAAACCATTCTTAAAAAGATCTACTATGAATGTATTTCTCATCTGAAATTATATTTACATAAGTCAGTTTCTTAAAGGTATTTCTATTATCGTATTCAATTAACGAGTCAAATTGCAGTTGCATTTATATCACAGCAAGCCCCAGAAAAGGTCATGTTTCAGAGTGTGGTTGGAAGTAAATGGAACTCTTCCAGGAATAATTAAATGACATGATCATTTACGTACCTGAATACTAACAAAATACATAAAAAGATACAAACTAATGCTTAAACAGCCTCCCAGAGACATAACGTAAAGGCACACTATAGTGCCAGGAACAAACATATATTCCTGACACTATGGGTGTCCAGCCCCCTTGAAAAAGTTAGTTTACTCACCTTTTTCTAGAGCTGTGTGGGTCTCTCCGTGGCTTGCCCTGCCCACGCTATCCCTCATTCCCATAGGAAAGCATTGAGAGGCTATTGCACATGCCAAGTAAAACTCCATGCTGCACCAATCAGCATCTCCTCATAGATTTGTATATAGAGATGCTTTGAATGTACAGCACTGACACGGGAAGCACCTCTAGTGGCCGTCTGAGGGACTGTCACCAGAGGTGTTCCTAGAAAACACTGTAAATACTGCAAAGGCAGTTTTTGCATTAAAAAGCTTTCTCGGACACACTATACACACAAGAACAACTACATTAAGCTACAGTTGTTCTGGTGATTATTATTTTTATTATTTATATTTGAAATTCACTTTGAATTTTCACTTTAGTCAATAACTCTGTAAAAATCACAGGAAATGGCAGCTACCATTTTAGAACAAAATAGCTAAATTGGGGGGGGATGCTCAGTTTTATTGTTGACATGGCTATAGTGACTGACATTTAGCTATTGTATCTAGTTTCTCTCATTATATACAATTGAAGATTATGCTAGCTTTAGTGTACAGATAATCTTAATTTTAATAATGACAGGAGGCGAGTATTTTGCATAATCTTTCTTTACTATCTCCATAGCAGCAAAGAAATGAGTGACAAAACTTTTAACCAATCACAACGTAGAATAGGGTATAAGAGGTGAGACCTATGACATCATTTCCTCTTTTAAACTTGCGACATCACAAGACCATAAAAGTAGAAAAAATAACCGAACAGCTGAGAAGTCCATAGAACAAGAAACTGGAAACTTAATCAGAATAAACTGAACCGGAACAGGTAGAATGCAGATGAAGACCTGTCCTTGTCAAACGATGGTCTACGAAGACCTGATGATGAATCTCCTGATGCGATGATGACGACATCTTGCATGGAGACTTTAATGATTCCGTGTAGCTCCTGGTTAAGCTGAAACGAGAGTATAAGGTGCGTTAGTGTCCAGAAGTGATTGTATAAAACAAAGGATGTCTGTCCCGTAATTCAACTTTAATAACGTCTAGTAACATGAGAATAAAATTAACTAAACGTCCTCCCTAGCGGTGTTAAATAAGTATCCCACCCAAACATATATATATATATCTCTATGATGTAAATAAGGCAGTTAAACAAGAGCTATCGTGTCAGGTATTATACCAACATATGAGAGAGCAAAGTGTAGTAGGTAGAAGTGAAAATAAAAGGGAGGGAAGAACGAAAGAGAACAGGGAGGGAAAATACTCGCCTCCTGTCATTATTAAAATTAAGATTATCTGTACACTAAAGCTAGCATAATCTTCAATTTTATCACATGACAGGAGGCTTCGTATTTTGCAATTTCAACGCTGAGAAAGAAAAGCAAATGCCGGATTATCAAGAGGACGAAAGTAGAATGTCCTAAAGGTAGATTCTCTGGTCCAGTCCGCTGCTCGTAAAATGTCCGAGAGGGAAGCGCCTGCCGCATAAGCGGAAGAGGCCGCTGCCCCACGAACGGAGTGTGCTCCAAAGGTTTGGTCAATACCGGCAAGGGATAGTAGCCACCTAACCCATCTGGCCAGTGTAGTAACCGAGACCGGACCATAAGGGCGGACGTAAGAGATGAGAAGTTGATGAGTGGAAGGTTGCCGCAACGTCGCGGTGGCTTCCACGTAGTGACGGAGGGTTGAGACCACGCAGAGTTGAGGGTCAGAAGGGAAGAAAGGGTAGAAGACCGAGAGAGAGTTGGACTTAGTGCGACGTGAGATCTGAAAGGTGACACCCGCTGGACAGAAAGTAAACGCGTTGGCATCAAAGGCGCGTACGTCCGCTACCCGTCGAAAGGAAACCAGACAGAGCAGGAGGGTGAATTTTGCGGTAAGCTGGCGGAGTGATAGTTTCTCGTTGGGAGGCCAATTACGTAAAAATTGAAGGACCACGCCAACGTCCCAGAGACTAGAATATTTAGGTTCCGGGGGGCGCCGTAGGCGCATACCGCGGAGAAGTCTGCAGATGAGCGGGTCCTTACCAACAGGAATCCCCTGTATCGGAGTATGAGCCGCTGAGATGGCTGACCGTACCACATTGATGGAACGGTATGACTTTCCTGCGGTGAAAAGTGAAGTTAAGAAATTCATGATGGAGTGAGTAGGTGCAGTAAAGGGATTGAGGTCCCGTCCCACACACACCAACTTGTCCAGGAGTGCCATGCTGATAAGTAGCACCTCCTAGTTCCTGGTGCCCATGAATCCCATAGCAGGTCCTTAGTTTCCTGCGATAATTCTTCGGTTCTCCAGGAACCCCGGAAAGAGTCCAGGCCACAAGGGGCAAGCGTTCCTGCAGGACTAGTGGGTGAGGAAGGCCCAATGGATTCCTGAGGATGGTTGGGGCATCTGGTAGGAGGAGGGGGTCGTTGATTGAGAGTTCCAGAAGGTCCGGAAACCATGGCTGGCTCTGCCAGAGCGGCGTGATGAGAATTATTCTCACTCCCTGTAGACGGATCCGGTGAAGGACCCTCGTTATCATTGCGAAAGGAGGGAATGCGTAGGCGCCGTCCCTTGGCCATTGTTGGAGAAAAGCGTCCGTTGCGAGGCTCTCCGGGTCTGGGAGCCAGCTGAAGAAAACTTCTGTCTGTCGATTGTTGCGGGACGCGAAAAGGTCTAGGTAGAGAGGTCCCCTCTGTGCATCCAGTAGCGCGAAAATGTGAGGGTCTAGCTGCCAATCGCTGGCGTCCCGCCAGTGATGTGAGTACCAATCCGCCGTCGTATTGGAGTCTCCTGGTAAGTGCTCTGCCAGCAAGGTGATGTTGCGTGGTAGGCAGTAGTCGAAGATCTCTTTCGTGAGATTCGCCAGTGTTCGAGAACGAGTGCCTCCAAGGCGGTTGATGTATCTGACCGCTGAGACGTTGTCCATGCGGAGTAGGATGCAGCAGTTGGATCGGTCCTTTGCCAGGCTGCGGATGGCGAAGGACCCGGCCAAGAGTTCCAGGCAATTTATGTGCATCGAGAGCTCTTCGGAAGTCCAGACTCCTCCTGTGGACGTGGTTCCGTCTGTTGCCCCCAGCCTGAACGGCTGGCATCCGATTCCAGCACGAAGTCTGGCTGGTTCCCGAATATGGCCCTGCCATTCCAAGCCTGCATGCAATTCAGCCACCAGTGTAGTTCTTCCCGAACTTCGACCGACATTGGAACCGGTTGGTCGTATGTTGGTTGTCTGCGAAGGAAACTTGCCTTGAGGCGTTGCATGGCCCTGTAGTGCAGGGGCCCGGGAAAAATGGCCTGGATGGACGCAGAGAGAAGGCCTACGATCCGTGCCAGTAATCGTAGGGGTATGGTAGTCCGACGAAGGACTTTCCGGATCTCCCTGCAGATTGCCGTAATTTTGGTAGCCGGGAGGTGAAGAGTGCATGATGTGGAGTCTATTACGAATCCGAGGAATTGAACTGATTGAGCCGGGGTCAATGCGGACTTGGGATGGTTGACGACGAAACCCAGAGAGTCCAAAAGGTGTAGTCCATATGCCGTATGTCTCCGCAGAGTGTCTGCATCCTCGTCGAAGATCAGGATATCGTCGAGGTAGATGATGCATCTTATACCTTGGGATCTGATTTTTGCCACTACCGGCTTCATAATCTTGGTAAAACACCACGGGGCCGAGCTGAGGCCAAACGGGAGACAGGTGAACTGCCAAGGGATCCCATGCCAGAAGAAGCGGAGGTAGGGACGGCTGCTTCTGTGTACCGGAATGGTAAGGTACGCATCTTTGAGGTCCAGACGAGTGAACCAGTCGTCGCGTTGAAGCAAGTCCCGGAGGAGATGTATACCTTCCATTTTGAAGTGTCGATATACTACGTGCGAATTGAGCTCCCTGAGATTGATAACGGGGCGAAATTCGCCTGTTTTCTTCCTGACCAGGAAGATATTGCTGTAGAAACCGGTGGCATCCGGAGCCGGTTGAATGGCACCCTTGGAGCGGAGTTCTCGGAGTTGCGCGTCTATGAGGCGGGCATCTGCTCGTGTAGTCTGGATTGGACGTGGAGGGGTCAGCTGGAGCGGGGTCGAGTCGAACTCTATTCGATAGCCCTGCACCGTTTGGATTATCCACGCATCTGAAGATAGTTCTTTCCAGTTCTGGAAGAAAAGAGAAACACGACCTGCGATATGACAGGGGTTAGAGGAAGAGTAAGATTCCGACTTACCGTTGGAGAATCTTGCTCGTGAGCGTCCTCGGGTGCCTCGGCCACGATCAGATCCCCTGAAGTGGTTGAATCTATTTCGACTAGATGAGTCTGGGTAGAACATCTGAGTCCTTGTTGTACGGGGGCCGGATGGCCAAAAACGGCTGGCGGCACGGCCCCTCTGCCGTCCAGCCCTTCCAAAAACACCACGGGTGTGGGAACCGTGGAAGACTTTCCGCATTGAAGATTGTGCCTTGTTAAGGGACGTGAATATGTTGACCCTTTTATTTAATTCCTTAAGGAAGGCCTCTCCAAATAATTTACCCTGTGCTAAGGGTCCTAATTCCTTATCCCCCAGTTCGACCAGTTTTTCGTTGATACGGTAAAGTGCTGCTCGGCGCCTCTCCGAAGAGAGGGCTACGTTGGTGTTCCCTAAGAAACAGAAACACCTTTGTGCCCATTCACGGGTATCTCGTGCCCATTCACGCACCGTATCTGGGGTAAAAGTGTCAGCCCTCTCATAGGCTTCATCCGCCATATCCATAATTCTGGCTAGTGGCCCAATGGCATCTAGCAGCTTATCTTGCGCTCCTTTAAAGCCGCGCTCTATGCCCTTGCGCGGATCCCGACCCCCTCGGGACATGAACGTAGTCATGAGCGGGTCAAACTCGGGGTGTGCGTCACTTTGTCCGGTAGACTAGGGCGAGGGCATTCGGATCTCATCCGGTTTCTTACTTCCTTGTCTAGCGGTTTTCTGAGCCAGAAGTGCATAAACCTTGCCAAATGCTCAGGTGGTGACCATTCTTCCGAACGGGGGTGCCGGATGTTTCTTGGGTCGAACATTTGGAGGCCCGAATTGTCGAGGAAAATCTCCGAGCCCTCCTGTGGGTTATCAATGGATGTTGCCATGGAGTTCTGGGGCTCACCCAGACCCTGTTCCCTTATGAAGTAAGGGTCAGAGTTGGCCGTGGAATCCCTGTCGGAGTCCCCTTGGTCAGAGGCTGCCGCCTGCCATTCATCCAGCACAGCTAGTGCCTGAGTGGGTTCTACATCTTCCTCACCTGAGGAAAGTTGTGTGGCATCGTGGGTAGCACGAACCGTGGCTTTCCTGCGATCAGCAGGGGCTTTCCCTTTAGCCTTGCGTGGGGTTACATTGCCCTTCCAATGGCGTTTTCGCCGTTGGGAGTGTTCCCTGGAAGAGTCAGAGTCTTCGGAGTCCGCCTTATAATGAACCCGTTTAGAGGTGGGCCTGGGAACCTCAGGGTTTGTTTGGAGCGACTTGGAAGCGGCTTGTTCCATGGCTGCAGCCACGGCTGCTGTTATCATGGCCTGGAGGTCTGGGGTTTGTGATCCCTCCATTATGAGGAGTGAGGATTCGGGGCTCACCCGATAAATTGCGTGAGGGCACTAGGCACGATTAATGGAGAGGCCTGGGGACCGGGGTGGTATGGTATCAGGACTAAATAACCTGTGGTTAGAGACCGGTAGGTCGTAGAGGAGAGGGCTGATTCACTGGGGCTCACCCAGGTGATCGGAACCTGCATAAACAGGACCGTTTAGCAGCATAAAATGGGGGCTCACCCCGGCCAGAATAAGGTGCAGACCAACTGGCTAAACCAACCCCAAGTGTAAGGCACTAACCTGGTCCCACTGAGTGAAAATGGTAAGGCTTTTCAATTGCTTGTTGGAATAGCAGGAGCAGAAAAATCAGGCAGTGTCTATCTCTTTAAGATGGCCGCCGGACTGACAGGCTCAGTGTGTGGAGAATAGTACCTCCCCCAGTTTGGGCGGCAAACTGTAAGCTTGCCATTCGCATAAAACTGCCGAACGTGAATAGAAGATCTATGCGAACTGCCGAACGTGCGAATAGAAATAGATGCGAACGTTTAAAAAGGCGATCGCGTCAAACTGCCGAACGAAGCGTTCGGTAGTTAGAAACGAATAGTCAATGTGCGGTCGCGCGGGCATTCGAGTAAAACAGGCGAATGCGCAAAACTACCGAATAACACGTTCGGTAAAAGAACAGAAAAACTGTTAAAGAGAAACCGAGAAAATGGAGGGAAAGTACAGACGGCGGGAAAGCCGTGAAAGACAGTTAGGGAGCCAGACAGGGTCCCCTGGTATACAGGGGTTAAGAGCATTAATAGGGCAAATATATAAAGGTACAGTGAAAACAAAAGGCATGTAAATGAAAAGTGTATGTAGAATAGATAATACAAAATTTGGTACTTAACTTGTGATGGAGCAGCAAAGAAAGAGGAAATGATGTCATAGGTCTCACCTCTTATACCCTATTCTACGTTGTGATTGGTTAAAAGTTTTGTCACTCATTTCTTTGCTGCTATGGAGATAGTAAAGAAAGATTATGCAAAATACGAAGCCTCCTGTCATGTGATAAAATTCAGGTAAATAACACCATGCAATAATGGTTAGTAGTGTAGTTCAGGTTGGTATGAAACAAGTTGGTAAAGCAGGTTAGTAACAGTTAGGCTCTAAGAATTTTACAGGGTCTGTAACCCTTACGCTGCCATGGACTTATGCAGTTAACACATCCTGCTTTCCTTAATATTTGTGTACAATTAATGCAGACCAGTCATGATGAAGTTTAAAAAAAGAAGTAACTCATTAATGCATGTGCATTGTATTTTTTTATGAAACAAAACTTTTTTTTTTTTTAGGGTGTATGCAACAAAAGACAAAATCAACCAATCATAGATGTTCAGTGCAAAAAGTATAATAATTCATATAACATTACGTATTACAAGAAAATCTACTGCGCATGTCTAGCACGTCTTCTCTAAACTATGCAAAGGTTATCTTGACCTGTGAGACAGAGAAACGGGAGGTTGTGCTTGCAAGATAGAAGACAGGGAATATAATTCTTGCTTTTAACCCCTGCAGATGTGGAAAGACTTAACTAAGACAAAAAGGCTTTTTAACCCTTTATTTACCTGTATCTATAACAAGTCCCCTTTTCTCTGGTACTGCAGGTGAGAGGTATCTCCGGATGTACTAATTACACCTGTGGGTCTTTAATTAGCTCTTTACCTCTTGTATGTACGTAGCGGGGAATTACGATGCCACATAAACATAGATAACCCCCCCCCCAATAACGACAGACAACTTAGTATGGCTGAACAGGCTACAGCATTTATTATAACATAAATAAATTACTGCATAACACATCCATAACTTACTTTATTAAACTCTTCTTTCTGTTAGAAATAAATAATCATAAATTAACATATATACATATAATAACTAAAACATAGTGCTATGCAGAGACCCAACCGTCCTTGCCAATAAACATCCAGTGGTTCCTAATCACCACTTCCTCTCACCTCCCCCCTTGTCATAAAAAAAAATCTTTCCAATGCCCGCCATCAGCCGACCTTATCCACGCTCGATGGGCACGATACCTCAGGCAACCTAATGTTTAACCTTTTGAAGCAGGGGAGGTTGAGACCTGCAAAACATAAAAACTTACTCCATCCTTAAACATAACCCCTCAAACTTAATTGGCAAGGACATACCCCCGGCTTGCTGTGACTAACTGAAACTACAAAGGGGTGGGCGGGTGGGCGGGAAGCTGTTTGCTAGCCCGTATCCCAAGTGGCACTGAGGTAAGACCTCCCCCACACTAACTCACATTAAACCTAACCCCTCCCATGCACACTTCCCAAGTCACTCCCCTGCATCTATCCCCACACTCCTACATGTGCCCTTGTCCGCTTAGCTGCGCTGTCTCCCCAGGGCCTATTCCCTCCCCCTCCCCCCAACAAACCATCGAGGAAGACCTGTCCAGATATTTGTAGATACATGATAATACATGTTATTCAATCCACATCTCAGTATGCAATACATCTATAGGGTAATGCTTATATGTATAGCTCTGTTTGTCTAGGGGAATATTCACTAAGCATTGCATAGGTAAAATAATTCTCCATCAGTAACAAAGGTTGATATCATAGATCAGGTAGGTATAAAGCAGCTTGGTAAAGGTAAAGTAGATAGGAGCCACAATCAGAAGCTCTTTCAGGTAGACCGTCAACTTCAATGTAAAGGTCCAGTATTGAGCTGGGTGTGGCCTTTTGTAGGATAAGTAATCAGTCCAGGCAGGTGTGGTAGAGAGAAGGAAAGATCAGTCCTAGTGGTTAGGGAGGCCACTAGTGGTGGAAAACTGGAACTTGTAATGAAACAGAATAAAAGAAACATAATCTGGGTTGTCAGGATAGGATCCTGACATACACACTGACACACACATGCACTGACATATACACACCTTGACACACAGATACCCACACAGGCACAGACACACACAGATACCCAAATTGACACATACAAACACAGATACACACACTGGCAGACAGTGGCGTACACATGACCCATGGGGCCCCGGTGCGAAAATTGATCCGTGGGCCCCCCCCCCGCGCGGGCCGGGCCGCAACACATGGCGGTGGGCACCTGGTCACAGGGCTGCGACCCCTGCGACCGCGGTATGTACGCCAGTGCATGCAGATGCACACACACTTAAAGGACCACTCTAGGCACCCAGACCACTTCAGCTTAATGAAGTGGTCTGGGTGCCAGGTCCAGCTAGGGTTAACCCATTCAGAGAAACTGCTATGTTTATGAATGGGTTAAGCCTTCCCCTATTTCCTCTAGCGGCTGTCTCATTGACAGCCGCTAGAGGCGCTTGCGTGCTTCTTACTGTGATTTTCACAGTGAGAGCACGCCAGCGTCCATAGGAAAGCATTATGAACGCTTTCCTATGTGACCGGCTGAATGCGCGCGCAGCTCTTGCCGCACGTGCGCATACAGCAGACGGGGAGGAGAAGAGGAGGATCGGAGGAGGAGAGCTCTCCGCCCAGCGCTGGAAAAAGGTAAGTTTTACCCCTTTTCCCCTTTCCAGAGCTGGGTGGGAGGGGGCCCCTGAGGGTGGGGGCACCCTCAGGGCACTATAGTGGTCCTTTAAAGGACCACTACAGACACCCAGATCACATCAGCTCAATGAAGTTGTCTGGGTGTCAGGTCCCTCTAGTTTTAACCCTGCAGTTGAAAACATAGCAGTTTCAGAGAAACTGCTATGTTTCACTGAGGGTTAATCCAGCCTCTAGTGGCTGTCTCACTGACAGCCGCTAGAGGAGCACACTGAACGTCCATAGGAAAGCATTGAGTAATGCTTTCCTATGGGCGGTTTGAATGCGTGCGCGGTCGCATTCGGAGCTGAGAGGCTGAGGGATCCCCAGCGCCAAGGGAGTCCGGCGCTGGAGAAAGGTAAGTGCTGAAGACACACACACACACACACTTACAGACGCATACACACTAGCTAACAGACACACACATTTACTGACAGAGACACAGTAAGCGACAGACATACATACACACTCACTTACAAAACATACACTCTCATTGACAAACACACACTCACTAACAGACATCAAACAGACTCACTAACACACACACTCCGTAAGACACACACAGTAACACATTCACTGACACTCACTAGCAGACACACACACTAACACTCACACACTCTAACACTCACTCTAACACTCACTCTAACACCCACTCTAACACTCACTCTAACACTCACTCTAACACTCACTCTAACACTCACACACACTCAAACACTAACACTAGTTTTTTGTTTAAAATTTAATCCCCCCAGCCTCCTTACCCTTTGGAGTGCTGGGGGGATTCCCTGGGCGGCAGGTCACTGTGGGCGGGTGGCCGGTCAGGCAGGCGGGCGCACGAGGGAGCACTCAGTGCTTCCTCTTCAGCTCCCTCGCGCGCCGCGTAGGAATGCCGGCGCCGGAAGATGACGTCATCTTCCGGCTCCGGCATCAGTGCGGTGCGCGAGGGAGCTGAAGAGGAAGCACTGAGTGCTCCCTCGCGCGCCCGCCTGCCTGACCGGCCACCCGCCCGGTGTCAGCAGGGCCAGCCTCGGGGGGCCCTGGGGTGGCCGGCTCCTGGGCCCCCCAGGGGAAGAGGCTGGCCCTGTGTGTACATACCGGGTCGCAGGGGCGGCCGGGCCCCCTGGTGGGCCGGGCCCGGTCGCAGCCGCGACCCCTGCGACCCTGGTGTGTACGCCACTGCTGGCAGATACACACAAAGACACATACACATAGATACCCACACGCCCATACACACACTCAGATACCCACACTGGCAAATTTACACACAGATATACACAGACACATACACACATAGATACTCACACTGGCACATACACACACACACACACTCAGATACCCACACAGATACCAACACTGGCACACACACAGACAGATACTCACACTGGCACATACACTCAGATACACATAAACACACACACACACTGGCACATACACTCAGATACACATAAACACACACACACACTGACACATACACTCAGATACACACACTGGCATACACAGACACGTTATATTAACTTGATTTACAGCCACCCTCCTGTTAGCTTACCTTTTTTGTCCTGGAGGGCGGCTTGCTTAGGGTCCTTCTGAGGCTAATGGGAATGAGCATGTAGGAGCTTACTCCAGCCTCTCCTCTGCCTCCATGCTGCATGGGGTGGTGCTGCCTCCAGCCTCTTCCTGCTCCTCCTCCCTCCTGTGCGATACTCTGTGAACCAGGGAGGAAGCTGTCACTTCCTCCCAACCGGCTGATATCACAGGGGCCTGGTCAGGCTCTTAAAAGGCTGCGGCACCTGATCGGGACCCTGTTCATTGATAATATCTAACAGGTGGATAATCTGTAGGGGAGCATTTATCATATAATATATCCCAGTAATCACACACAATCTTACATATATTGTGTGTGTGATTTCCGGGATATTCTATATCACTTGCGGGTGTCAGAGAGCATTATTAAAAATACGGGACTACCGGGCGACTAGGGATGTCTGCTCTGGTGTTTTCAAAAGCAGGATACCAGAGGACAAACGGGCCATGGGATGCATTAAGTGTGTGCATAGGGGTTGTAGTGTATGTATGTATTGATGGCAGAGTGTGTGTAGGCTGTAGAGAGTGTATGTTTGCTTACAGGGAATTAAGTGTGTGCATAGGAGATCTAGTGTGTGTGTAGGTAGTGCAATGTGTGTATAAGGGATATAAATATTATTATTATTATTTTATTATTATTTATATAGCGCCAGCAAATTCCGGAATGTACAATGGGATATAATACATTAAAACTAAGTTGCTGCTCCCATTCTACTGATAAGGGATATAATGTCTACAGTGAATCAAGTGTGTGAGGGGTGTGGTGGGTGTGTGGGGTGCGGTGCAGTATGTGTGTGTGTAGAGGTGTTGTGGGTGCTTCGCCTCATATAAAAAAAAGTAAAGCATATAAATGTAAATATATAAGTTATCCTTACCAAAACCGGAATGATACTTGTATGCAAAGAAGGCACAAAAAATAGATACTAACTACTCAGTCAGAACTAATCATGCACTAAATACCAGATCAAATAAATTAACTTCCTTATCAAAAGATGTACCTAACGTGCACCATATACCTCTTAGAAGTATCTTATATGTGACACCGTCAACTTACAATCAAGAGGTATATAATAACAGAACATAATAAGGGTAAAATATTGTCTCTTCTCCAAGTAGCAATAATGATGTTTCTAGTCATTAAGTCCTTTTGGGGCTACAGTTTGTAGGATGTGTCTCCGAAACATCTCACGCTTAAGGAGTTCTTTGCCATGATACACACCTTTCCTTAGTGGAGGGGCATTGTCAATGCCCATGAGCAGAGAGAAACCATTGGGCCCTGTGTGAAACTGTCCTGGGGCCCCCTCTGTGTTTCATTCTCCCCAGCCCTTTTATGTTTCTCATTCTCCCCCCAGCCCCTCCATGTGTCTCATTCTCGCTCCCCAGCTCCTCTGTGTGTATTTCATCTCCCCAGCCTTGCCATGTGTTTCAATCCCCCCAGTTCTTCCATGTGTCTCATCCCCTATAGTCCCTCTGTGTGTCTCCACCCCCAACACTTTCATGTGTTTCATTTTTGCCCCACCACCTCCATTTGTCTAATTTCCTCCAAGCCCCTCCATGTGTCATATTCTTCCCCTCAGCTCCGCCATGTGTTTTATTCCCCCCAGCTCCTACATGTGTCTCACAACCCTCCCCCAGCTCCTCCATGTGTCTCATTCTCCCCCCAACCACTGCATGTGTCTCTTTTCCCCAGCTTCTCTACGTGTATTATTCACCCCCCCAGCGCCTAACTGTGTATCATTCTCACGAACTCCTCAATGTGTCTTTCCCTCCCAGCCCCTCTCATTCGCCCTAGCTCCCATGTGTCTCATTCACCCTCCATCCCTGTATGTGTCTTATTTCACCACATTCAGCCCCTCCTTTTATAGTAATAGAATTCTTTCCTTAACTTTTTGTATCTTCGATATTATGTCTGGTCTATCTTTCATAAGTTGGTAATACTTGCACTGGGTTTTTGAAGATGTAATCAGGTCATTATGCAATTGGCTCCAAAAGGTTGTCTGTAGCTGGTACTCTTGTGAATTTTAGGAATCGTATATATAATGGGCAGCTTGGAAATTCTTTAAATAAAAAATTGGCTAGATCAGGTGATATAGCTATTGTCAACCTATTCAGCTCCTTTAATGATGTTACTAAAGCCTTGATAAGGATCTTTAGTGAGGATTTGATATATTTTAACGTAACTCAGTTGTGTCAGTAATTCATCACGGTAATAATTATAATCCATAATCACTATGCCTCCTCCTTTGTCCGCAGGTCTTGTAAAGATAGAGTTGTATGGTGCCAATCTTCAACTGTTCAATTTCCTACTTGAACAGTTGGGAGCCATTCGTAGGCACAAATTATAGTCCTTTGGTCAAAAGATCTTATTCATGATTTTATCACATGACAGGAGGCTTCATATTTGCATAACTTTCTTTACTGAAAACTCCAGCAGCATAGAAACATAACAACCAATCAGAAAAAAACTTATGATGCCCATAAAAGGCCCTGTCTATGACATCACATCCTCTTTCTTTGCTGCTCCAGCCTACAAAGGTCAGAGTATTTTGCCTCTCTGGTATAACCTAGATTTTACATTGATTACATGATAATTATTTTGTCTTTATTTTAAATCTATTTCATCCTGGCCCTCTTATACCTGTCCCCTTCCCTCCTATACTTGTTTTACCTTCTCACAGTCTCTTGATATTTGACTAATTACTGTTATGGTCCACTGGCGTCACTGCTGCCCGTGCCGCACTCGCTGCGCGGACCCACCTCATATACTTGCGGGGACTGTGTGGGGACGGGTTGAGGGAGGCTGGGTCAGTGTTTTTTGTCTCTCTCCGCGGTTTGTGCATTATTGGCTGCGCAAACCTCTGGAAAAAGAGGTGCGGGCACACCTCAAGGCCGAATGCCCCAGACCTCTGCTACCTGACAAAGTAGCACTTACACCCAAGTTTGACAACACGGTGGTGGTCTTTATGTCGCGTTCGGGGCGAGACCCTCGGAAGGGTGTGGAGAAAGGCATGAAGGCAGCAGAAGACAAAGTGCTAGATTTGCTCGGCCCCATCGCTAAGATGTTCTATTTCGCGGACTTAGCACTCAGTCAAGGCTCTCAACTCGACCCTAACATCATACGAGAATGGGCTCAACGATCAATATGCCTTCTGGGCAATGCAAACGCCGCATTGTGCACCGAAAGACGCAAGTCGGCACTGATCCGCATAGGTAACAAGCTCCTGGATCTAGGGGCAAAGGAATTCGGCCCAAGGGCACAAGGACTGTTATTTGGCAATGCTTTCATCGCAGAGCTTAAAAAACATGTAAACCTATTCACCACCTTGAATAAGGCCCAAACTTCACTCAAGCAGCTTTTCCACACCCGCACAGGAAGAGGTGTTTTTGGGAGGGCTGGTCAGCAGCAGAACCGAGCCACCAGCCGCTTTTGGGAGACAGGTTCCAGATCGTATCCGCAAGCTCCAAGCTTCTTCCCGTCTACAACATAAAGGCCCTCATCGTACAGAGGAGCAGGAAGAGCTAGAGGCTTCCGAGGTCGAGGACACGACCGTTTCTCTAATGGTGAGTCCACCTACATACCAAACTGTTTCCAATTTTGTAGCAGGCAGCCTGTCCTTTTTCTTACAGAACTGGGAGCTAATTACCAAAGATGCCTGGGTCCACCAGACAGTATGAGGCATAGAGTTTTACTCACGACCCATACAAACCGCCCCCCCACCTCCGATACATATGTCAGCAGAACAAGAATGCCTGGTGGACGAGGAGATCCACACACTGTTCAAAAAAGGTGCGGTACAATACGCACCAGGAAGGGGAGGCTTGCTAAGCAACATTTTCCTGGTCAAGAAGAAAACAGGTGACTACAGACGAGTTATCAACCTTCGGCAGTTGAATTCCTACGTAATATACAGACATTTCAAGATGGAAGCAATCAATCTTCTGCAAGACCTTCTCATCTAGAACGACTGGTTTACGCGACTGGATCTTAAAGACGCATACCTGTCAGTACCAGTGGACATAAACTACCGGCGCTTTCTTTGCTTCCGATGGAGAGGACAAATATGCCCGTTACACTACAGGGCCATGCAATGGATAAAGGCGAGATAGCTACGCACCGGACATTCATATGACTACTGGATCCCGCTGTCGGCAGAAGGTGGTTACTTCACATACAAGCCTGGAATGGCAAGGCGATCTTTGGCTCTTCCCCGGACTTCATCGTGGAGTCGGACGCCAGCCTATAGGGATGGGGCACCTACTGCACGGACGCCTCCACAGGAGGCCCATGGCAAGGGGAGGAGACCGACCTACACATCAACTGCCTGGAACTGATCGCGTGGTCTTTCGCCATCCGCAGCCTGGCCAAAGACAGGTCGAACTGCTGCATTCTGCTCCGCATGGTCAATGTTTCGGTGGAGCAGTACATCAACCGTCTGGGCGGAGCCAGATCACGATCTCTGACGGAGGCCACGAAAGACATCTACAGGTTTTGCCTAGCACGCAACATCATGCTACAGGCGGAATACCTGCCGGGAATCTCCAATCTGACTGCGGACTGGTTCTTGCGCCACTGGTGAGACAACAGAGATTGGAAACTCAACAAAGAGATATTCCAGGAATTTCGACGGTGGAAAGACCCACTAATAATAGATCTTTTCGCCTCCAGGACAAATCACCAACTACCGAGATACTACAGTTGGCTTCCAGATCCGAAAGGCGAAGCTGCGGACGCATTTCTACAAACCTGGGCCACACAAGGGGTTTACGCATTCCCACAGTTTTCCATGATTCCACGGGTACTTCGATATACACGCAACCACAGGATATCACTCCTTCTCATAACACCCCTCTGGCGGAGTCAACCATGGTTTCTGGATCTTCTGGAGATGTCTTGCGAAACCCCACTACTACTACCGACCTTCCCTCTACTTCTGACAGGAACTCGAGGGAAGGCCCACACCCTCGTCCTGGAAGGACAACTGGAACTAGTGGCCTGGACGATTTCAGGGGATCCTGGTCAGTTCTCGGCCTATCACAATCAACTAAAGACCTCCTATGGGACTCATGGGCTCCAGGCACCAGGAAATGCTATATTTCCGCCTGGTCTGTCTGGTGTAATTGGTGTGTGGAAAGGGGCTCCGATCCCTTTACTGCCTCTGTCCCACTAATCCTCAATTACCTATCTCATCTGTTCTCATTGGGTCGATCATATCGATCCCTCAATGTGATCAGATCAGCCATATCGGCGGCACACGTTCCAGTACAAGGCAGCCCAGTGGGTCAAGATCCACTGGTTTGTCGGCTACTGCGAGGTGCCAAATTAACAAGGCCTCCGGCACCCAAATATTCACGCCTCTGGCAGGTGGATGTAGTGCTGAAGTTCCTTAGGGAATGGCCGGACAATCCCTATCTGTCACTGAAACAACTTTCAGCCAAACTAACCCTCTTGTTATGCCTCGTCTCGTTTCGACAGGTGGCAGATGTTAGAGCTTTCGATGT
>OW240912.1:234561191-234582477 GCA_933207985.1 Pelobates cultripes | reverse complement strand
GGATGGTTTCTCTCTCACACTGGAAGGAGTTACTTTCTCTATATCGAGACGGACTAAGTCAGATTCATCTTCAGTGTCATACCCATACTTTGGGTCAGACCCCAAACTATGTGTAGTCAGGACACTAATGAGATATGCTGAAGTCTCAGCTCCCCTCCGTACTACTTCGACGGGTCAGCTACTGATTTCTTACATAAAGCCTCTACGACGACGCTGGCTAGATGGGTTCACTGGCTACTGTCGTTAGCTGGCGTTGAACCTTGCTTCAGGGAACACTCGGTCAGAGGTGCGACAGCCTCACAAGCTTTATCGGCAGGCGCCTCGTTAGCAGACATTATGCACTGCGCGGATTGGTCGCGAGAGAGTATGTTTCAGACGTTTTATTTTCGTCAAACATCTCATGCTTCCTTCACATTGGTTAATTCCAAGCTTTAAAAATGCAAATATGAAGCCTCCTGTCATGTGGTAAAATTGAAGATTATATTAGCTTGAGTGTACTAATAATCTTAATTTTAGTAATGACAGGAGGCGAATATTTCCCACCCCATAGGATCCCTCCCACATCTTAATCAGGCTGAATAGAATACGTCCTTTATGTTCAGGAAGACATGTACCAATATATATGGTTGTATGGTTAAATACTTAGACATGTACCTTGAGAAGATTGTATAGGGTTGAATAATTAGACATGTACCTTAAGAGTGTTATATATATTAAATAACATAAGTTTAAAATTAAATTATATTGATTTATTATCCATTCAGGCATCCGTTGTTATGTCAGATTCTTAATGTTTATTGTATGCGGACAACTTGCCACGCCAGAGACCTTTCACCTTTTTCTTTTCTTTCAGTGTGAACGTCTTCTCAACAAGACAAAGATTAATCTTCCATACCTCTACATCACGGATGTACTGGGGATTGATACTCTATTATGTTATTGAACTGTTGGAGTTTAATATGATTATGTTTTTTATGGTTGTTATTTGTTGTTTTCGCTTCAAAGAAAGAGGAAGTGATGTCATAGACAGGGCCTTTTATGGGCATCATAACTTTTTCTGATTGGTTGTTTTGTTTCTATTCGATGACGTGGCTGCCTTTAAACAGCACAAATTATGTCACACTTTTTATAATGTATTTTTTTGTGCTCATTTGGCAATTTTAATGGGATCCTATAGTGCCAATGGGGATCTTCTCTAATGCTGGACTCCATGAGGACGTCCAGGGTCAGATAAGTGTAAATCGCGGAAGCGCCTCTAAGTGGCTGTCAGGGACACAGCCACTCAAGGCTGGATTAACCTTGAATCTCTGAAACTGCTATGTTTTCAGCTGCAGAGTTACAGCTAGAGGGACCTGGCACCCAGACCACTTTATTGAGCTGAAGTGGTCTGGGTGCCTATAGTGGTCCTTTAATTATAATTTTTGGAGGTTTGGTTGAATAGAATTGCAAAAACTGTAATTTGAGAGAACCATTGCTCCATGAAATAATAAAAGACAAAAAGGGTTATATTATAAAAATCCCTAAAATGAAAAAAGAAAGCCATGAATCAGTTCTTTGGGAAAACATATGATTTTTAAAAAGCCATAATACTACAATCTGATGTTTTAGTTTACAGTAACTCATAAGCACATAAATTGTTATTGTAACCTAATCTGTGATGTTATGTGGCATATTTTGTATGCAAAATAAATAAAGAATTAGGAAAAAAAAGACATAATACATGTAACATATGTAAAGCCATATTCAAATACATTTCATAGAGCTAACAAAGGCCTAGTATTTATTTCAACAGCTTTCAATTGCACTGGAGATGTGAATCTAAATTAAAAAAAATATTGTCTATAGTTTCCAAGTTACACAGAAACCTAAAACCTATAACAATGGGTTATAAGAATTGTGTAGGAAGGCTGATGGTAAATCTATGATTTGTAGTGTATCCCTGCAGATTAACGCTTAATCCTGAAGGGCCCATTAAGTGCTGGATATTGAGAAACATGTTTCTTGGTATCAGGTTACGAATAAACAGGATATCATTGAAGATCAATTACCTTATAGTTGTGGAAGCCAGCAACAGAGAGGTAGAGAGAACCTTATGTGGTAAATAAGATCTGGAGAGATGGGGAGGAAGACAGTTTAAATTGATGGTGCAGGTGGAAACTGATTTGCAATAAGGAGATGACCAGAAGCTTTTTTTTAATGCAGAGGCAATGAGACAGAGGGTACTGATATGAGCTTGATAGAATATTTAAATTAACTTAGGAAGTGGGAAAGGGAGAAAAAGAGGAAATAGGTAGGTGCTTGTATCAAATATGGAGAAAGAACTGATATGTAGATCGCAAAGTGGACTAAAATCAGTAGTGTGTGGACAGTGGCGTACACACGACCCATGGGGCCCTGGAGCAACACATGGCGGCGGGCACCTGGTCGCAGGGGTCGGACACACACTTAAAGGACCCCTACAGACACCCAGATCACATCAGCTCAATGAAGTGGTCTGGGTGCCAGGTCCCTATAGTTTTAACCCTGCAGCTGAAAACATAGCCGTTTCAGAGAAACTGCTATGTTTCACTGAGGGTTAATCCAGCCTCTAGTGGCTGTCTCACTGACAGCTGCTAGAGGCGCTTCCGCAATTCTCACTGTGAAAATCACAGTGAGAAGACGCTGGACGTCCATAGGAAAGCATTGAGTAATTCTTTCCTATGGGCGGTTTGAATGCGCGCGGCTCTAGTCGCTCATGCACATTCGGAGCTGAGAGGCGGATCGGGGCAGAGGGATCACCAGCGCCAAGGGAGTCATTTATGATTTCTTTTATGGCTCTGTACCATGGCGTGCAACTTTCAGTAGAAACCTGTCAACTGAATTACAACTCTGATAGGGGTATTTAAGAAAATCTGGATGCACCAGGATTTCCAAAAAAAGTTTCAAACCTCATCTGGTTAGACCTCACTGCAGAAATTCCAAACTGTAGCCAATGCACTTACTTTAAGTGTGATGAACAGGACTTTAACAGCGCGACTGAGCCCCCTGAGACGACATCAGAGCTGGGAGGAAGTGACTCCCAGACAACCACCAGGTGCCAGGCGGGGGGAAGGAGAGAAGGGAGTCAGAGTGAGAACTCTGACTCCCATCAGCCTGAGCCACCACTGGACCCCAGGGAAAGTCAACCTCCTGTATCAAAAAGGTAGGAAACAGGAGGGTGACTGAAACATGTTGTATATGTGTGTGTTTGTATGTATGTGTGTGTTTGTGTATTTGTGTGTTTGTATGTGTCTGTATGAATGTTTCTCTGTATGTGCGTCTGTATGTTTGTGTGTGTGTATATGCAGGGCCGGCACTACCTGTTAGGCAGACTGGGCAGCCGCCTAGGGCGCCCCTTGGGAAGGGGCTCCGCCAGGACCGCTGGCCCCCCTCATGCTGCAGCCGCCCGAGCGCTCTGTAGAGAGCCTCAGGCGGCTGCAGCTTTGCCCGGGCTGGTGTGTCCATGAGGACGCACCGCCCATGCGCAGCATGAGGAGAGGGGCTGACAGGAGTGAAGCGCTCAGCGCTCCCTCCTGTCACTCCCTCACTCTAGCATGGCTGAGCTCTGTATGGTCCGCGGGTACAGGGAGCATCTGTCTCCTGTACCCGGCCGGACTAACAGGAAGTGCACACTCAGTGTGAACTTCCCAGCACCGAAGTCCCGGAGGGGAAAGCTCAACTCCTGCCACAGGACCACTCTGAAACTAAAACCTAACAGAATGAGGAGGATAAAGAAATTGGGAGGGGAGAAGGAAGTTGGGAGGGGGATTGGGAGGGAGAGAAGGAAATTGGAGGGGGGGAAGAGATTGACATTCATCCATGATGGGGGGCACACCATCAAACACACAATGCATTACACACACAGACACAAGCAATGCAACCGTTACACACAATGCATCCCTTACACACACAGAAACACACAATGCATTCATTACACACACTCAATGCACCCCTTACACACATTCAATGCATCCCATACATACACAGAAACACACCTTGCAACCCTTACACATACAAACACAATTTCACACAATGCATTCCTTACACACATATCAGGACATCCCCTACACACTCCACCCCCTGTGAACAAACTCATTGGTGGAACATGAAGGTGGACCCTGGGACCCAGACCATGAGCTGTGTAAAGGGCCCCCAAAAAATGGAGCTGCTTCCCATTCTCCCAGAACATTGATTTAACATGGTTAAATGAGTTAACATTTAGTGGTCTGGGTACCATTGATTCCAGCTTCTCTAGGAGTACACTACAGTAATTCCAACACAATATGACCATATGGTGGAACTGAATTCCTTTTTGCTAAGATAGGTATTTTAAGTAGCTTTTAAAATTAATTAAAAATATACTTTTATGTCTGCGCGGTGCTTTAGTCTGTATTGTGTGTGGATTTTGGGTGGGGACGAGGGCAATTGGGGAACTTGGCATTAAAAGTAAGCAAAACCTTAACCTACCTTTTTTCCAGCGCCGGGCGGGGAGCTCTCCTCCTCCTCTCCGCCTCCGATCCTCCTCTTCGGCTGAATGCGCATGCGCGGCAGGAGCTGCGCGCACATTCAGCTGGTCTCATAGGAAAGCATTCATAATGCTTTCCTATGGACGCTGGCGTCTTCTCACTGT
Organism: Pelobates cultripes; assembly: GCA_933207985.1. Classification (NCBI taxonomy): domain Eukaryota; kingdom Metazoa; phylum Chordata; class Amphibia; order Anura; family Pelobatidae; genus Pelobates; species Pelobates cultripes. Next base: position 234,577,829 of record OW240912.1, on the reverse strand, counting down.
GAGACAGCCATTAGAGGCTTTGGAGGCTGGATTAACCCATTTATAAACATAGCAGGTTCTCTGAAACTGCTATGTTTATAAAAAAATGGGTTAATCCTAGAGGGACCTGGTACCCAGACCACTTCATTAAGCTGAAGTGGTCTGGGTGCATAGAGTGGTCCTTTAATGTATGGAACTCTAAAGCATAACAGATTTGGAACCCTGCTTGATTTTCAGAAGTGTCTTAGCAGCTACTGCGCAGCCACACTGCAAAGTGTGACAGATGGGAAAAGAGTAATATGTGCACCCCTCCTACCTGTCAGCCCCCCCCCTACTATATTGTCTTCTAACCACCTTGTAAAGTCACTTTTCATTTTGGATTAGTGTTACTCTGATAACATTTATTCCAGTCATACCTCCTGCTGCCTCTCTGTTGGAATATCTCAACAGACGCCATTTCAAGAGAAGGTACATCCCAGTGCGTTCCACCAGTTAAGAGAGGAAAGAAAAAACTGGTCTCAGGCTAGAGTACCAGAGCTTTACCTGCTACGGTGCTTGTTCCTTCTCCTTGTCTGCAAGTGCTCTGGGAAGCAATCTTTATAAGATTAGTTAAACATCCCTGGACAAGATATGTTGTTTATGGCCATAAAGCCATTCCTAGGTTGTCACTGGATATTTATTACCCTCTGGGACTATGGTGCTATATATTTGTGCATATTGATAAATATGTTGTGTGTTTTTGGTTAAGTATATACTAAGACATTACTCATATGCCCATAATTTTCTGCCACTGTAAAATCAATAAAAATCAATCTTGCAAAAGATTAATTGGTTTGTGAAATGCTGCTTAAAACCACTAGAATAACTGCTACCAGCAAGTAATCAAACAGCTGCTGTAACTTTAAATGCAACCTCAATAATGATTAATTTCTTACATGGCTGAACATATATAAAATAAGGTAAAGTAGCCAAAGACTGTGGATTACACATACTAAAATGCTAGGGGAAAAGAGGAACGCAGAGAACATACTGGAAGATTTAAGCTAAATTACTCACTTTGAAGCATTCGACTAGTCTTTTATGTTTTACATATATTAAGGACTGTTTTATCCTTTTTGTCTTTTATTATTTTTTATACATAGTGACTATTTTTATATACTGAAATGTTTTTTTGCTAATATTATTGTTATTATTTTTACTATTGTATAACGTTGTTTAGCAGATTTACCCCTTCTGCAATTTTTATTATCTATTTTATACAATGAATTGATGATATATCCCCTTCAGAACGATAAGTGGCAATAACTATCTCCTGGTACCAGCAATTTGATTTCCTCTTTTTGCTATTTATATTTAACTAAATATATATTGATTGAGGCCTATAGCAAATAAAGATAAACTGGGAATAGTACAGTAAATGTTGCCCTAAGACAGCAAATGATGGCCCAAGTACCATTCTGAATTGATACGATATTCCTGGGGAGACTGAAGAAGAAAAGAAATAAAATCTAGTAGATACCATTTTTTGGGAACAAGATCTACAATAGATAACTCTATGATCAATTATCTGCCCTATGCCCTGTAGGAAAGAACTACAAACTCTTCACGTCCATAACTCCAATCTCACCTCTTCCCTTTGTGTTCATCCTTCATTTTCCCTTGCAACCCCTACTATCAAAACTCTTTGACCTATCACATCTAATAATCCACAACCCTCATTAGCAAGATATCACATTAATAGCTTAAACTGGATCTTAAAAACTTAAAAATCTTAAAAATGATAGAATTATAGCACTGGGAAACATTACTGCTGAACAGGAGCCCCTGTAACGTTGCCCAGCAGGGGGAAGTGACAGATTGTCAGTTCCTCCCAGCATCATGCAGGGACAGGGCCGTCTTTAATAACGAATGGACCCTGGGCAAGTGTTTGCTTGGGCCCCCTGTGCCCTGCCGCTCTCGCCCCTCACTCCCTGGTATGCAATCACGGCATCCATCCCAACGCAGTGGCGGTACTAAAGTAGAATGAATTTTATTGGGACCCCCAATTGCAAGGTTGGACTAAAGGTAGAACCCCATCTGTCGTGCAACTCCAACAATGCTTTGACAGCTGGGACTCTACCAATTTCCCATGCTTGCAGGGTTGTATTTAGCACTGAGCCATGTTAGTATGTTTGAATGTAAGCATGTGTTTGTATGGAGTATGTTTGTGTGAATGTGTTTGTATGTGGTACTAGAGTTTGAATGCAAGTGTGCATTTATGTGTAGTGTTTGTTTTTGAATGTAGGAGTGTGCTTGTATGTAGTGTTGACGTTTCAATGCAGGAGTGTGTTTTATATGTAGTGTTGAAGTTTGAATGGAGGGGTGTATTTGTATTTAAAGTTGCGGCTCAGATGCACAGGTACACACTCTGACGCACAAGCAGATACACAGATACATACACTGACTACATACAGATAAACAGGCACATACACTGACAGACATACTGACACAGGTACATATATTGACACACACACAGACACATACACTGGTAGACGTACTGACAGACATACTGACACAGGCACATATACAGACATACTGACACACAGACACATATACCGACATACTGACACACACACACAGACACATACACTGATCAACATACTGACACACATACACTGACAGAAATACTGACACCCACACACTGACAGATATACTGACACCCACATACACTGAGAAATACTGACACACACACACAGGCACATACACTGACACACACAGACTGATATACTGACACACACACACACAGACATACTGGCACACAGACAGATATACTGACACATGCATACACATGCACTAACAGACATACTGACGCACTGACAGACATACTGACACATACACATACTGACACACACAGATATACACACACATATATACTGACACATAGACAGACAGACATACTGACACACACACAGACATGCTGACACACACACACAGACATGCTGACACACACACATACACTAACACACAGATACACTAACACACAGATACACTAACACACAAACTACACACACTAACACACACACACTAACACACATACACTAACACACACATACACTAACACACATACACACATACACACACACACTAACACACATACACTAACACACAAACACACACACTAACACACATAAACACACACATACATACACTAACACACATACACTAACACACAAACACACACACTAACACACATAAACACACACATACATACACTAACACACACATACACTAACACACAAACACTAACACACACATACACACACTCACAAACACACATACACACAAACACACATTTTTTTTTTTAAATATAATCCCCCCAGCCTCCTTACCTTTTGGAGTGCTGGGGGGATTCCCTGGGGTCCAGTGGGGCTCCTGGGCGGGTGGCCGGTCAGGCAGGAAGGCGGGCGCGCGAGGGAGCACTCACTGCTTCCTCTTCAGCTCCCTCGCGCGCCGCGTAGGGATGCCGGCGCTGGAAGATGACGTCATCTTCCGGCTCCGGTATCAGTGCGGTGCGCGAGGGAGCTGAAGAGGAAGCAGTGAGTGCTCCCTCGCGCGCCCGCCTTCCTGCCCGACCGGGGTCAGCGGGGCCCACGGGGCAGGTGCCTCGGGCCCCCCAAGAGAAACTGGGCCCGGGGCAGCTGCCCCGTTTGCCCCGCGTTAAAGACGGCCCTGTGCAGGAAGACAGCGCGGGACGGAGAGGAGGCAGCCGCAGCATGAGGGGATTGGAGCATTCTAGGAGCTGCTCCAGACCCCTCACTCCCACCAGCCAGCAGGACTCCAAGCCACCCTCCTGGACACATAACATAAACTAACAGGAGGGTGGCTGGAGATATTAAAAACACCACTTGTGTGTGTTAGTGTGTGTGTGTGTGTGTGTAAGGATGTGCCTCTGTATGTGTGTGTCAGGGTGTGCATCTGTGTGTGTGTATGTGTGTCAGGTTGTGCTTCAGTGTCAGTGTGTGTCTGTGTGCTCACACATCTGTGTGTCAGGATATGTGTCTGTGTGCATCTGTGTGTTTTTATGTCAGTGTGTGTATCTGTATCATGGTGTATGTCAGGGTGCAAGTGCATGTGAGTGTATATGTAGGTGTATGTGTGTGTTAAGGTTACATAGTTACATAGTTACATAGCTGAAAAGAGACTTGCGTCCATCAAGTTCAGCCTTCCTCACATATGTTTTTGTCTGTTGATCCAGTCTGAAGAGCTTCCAATGTTGCAACAAACTTGGAAAAAAATTCCTTCTTGACCCCAAAATGGCAGTCAGATATCTCCTTGGATCAAGCAGCCATTACCCCACTAATTAGAAATTATATCCCTGTAAATTAAGTTTTTGGATGTATTTATCCAGTTGCTGTTTAAACATCTGTATGGACTTTGATAAAAGCACCTCTTCAGGCAGAGAATTCCACATCCTTATTGCTCTTACTGTAAAAAAAACTTTTCTTTGCCTTAGATTACATCTCCTTTCTCCCAGCCTAAATGCGTGACTTTGTGTCCTTTGTATAGCTCTGTGGTTGAACTAGCTAGATAGGCTGGTATGACCTTTTAGATGTGCCTCATGGGGAAGGAGCCCACATGTCCAATCTAGCTATATCATTACAGCAGGCATACTATAAACAGTTGTCATGGGGCAAGAGGCTACATGACGTCATACATATCGATCAATTAAAACATGGCATTGCAAAGTTGGAGCACAGTTTTATAGTTAGCATAATAAACATGTTTAGGCCATCATATCATGTTAGCTGGAAGAGACAAATAGGTCTAACATAAGAAATATACTATTTATTATTAGATGGTTATGTGCTTTAAGTAGTATGTAAGATTAACTTTAAAGGCATGCAAGTTAAGTTTAAAAATAACTGCTGATTAAGCCTAAACTCAGGTGTAACAGGTGAGTTACGAAGGGTAGATCTGTGTTCCAAGCGCCTCTAGAACTCTTGGTATATACGATTGAACCTCATCTCAAAACGATCTTTCCAGGTCTTGGTCTCTGGATCCCCACGAGGCTGCGGAGGTTGTGGCTCGGCGGCCATCTTGGGTTCAGCATTAATACCCTGTTTCGGCAGGAGACTCATGCTGCAGGTATGTGAAATTTCCCAGCGGGGACCAGGATAACCCCCACTGGACCAGGGGGGGGAATGCGGGGCATCAAGAGAGTTGCTGCTCAGAGAGGTCCCCATGTCGGGAGATCAGCCGTCTCTCCCGGCCATTAGGCCTCCTTCCACTCTAGGCCGCATATGCGAAGTGTGGGAGATCTTGTCAGAAAATCATGGAGCAAGTATCCACGAGCTCCCACTCGATTCAGCAATGAGCCACTGTTGTGCAGAGCTGCAAAAATCTTGATTATTGTCGATAATAGCTAAAATTAAGCTCAGTTGTGCCAGAGCTCTCTGTAAACACATCTGGTTCACTCGGCAGTCAGGCCCCGCCCCCTGAAGGCATAGTTTTAATTGCGGATTTCAGCGACACTATGGTTACCTATCTCTGTCTTAATATATATATATCAAAGACAAGAAGATACATACAAGACACATTTTAAAGAGGTTCATGTAAATAATTACATAGACACCAAAAGTTGTCACAATAAAGTATGGTTGGACAGTATACCAAAGAGCCAGATGATGAGGTTAAAGAGAAATTGTTCAGAAACCCCTATCTTCACCAAACAAGAAAACTTTTGAAAAAAAGAATAAAAGATTCATCCAAAAAGGTTATAAAACTGCAGGTATAGAATCCACTTTTAGCTAAACATTAACATTAAAGGATCACTATAGGGTCAGGAACACAAACATGTATTCCTGACCCTATAGTGTTAAAACCACCATCTAACCCACTTTGGGCCCCTCATGCCTCCATAAATGTAGCAAAATCTTACTGTATTCAAGCCTGAAGCTGTAACTCTGCATGCTGTTTGACTCAGAAAAACAAGCAGTCTGCTGACATCTTCAGAAGTGGTAGCCTGATCCAATCACAGTGCTTCCCCATAGGATTGGCTGAGACAGACAAAGAAACAGATCAGGGGCAGAGCCAGCATGATTGAAACACAGCCCTGGCCAATCAGCATCTCCTCAGAGAGATGAATTGAATCAATGAATCTCCATGAAGAAAGTTCAGTGTCTGCATGCAGAGGGTGGAGACACTGAATGTTTGGATGCATTTTAGGCAGCCATGACCCAGGAAGGATCTCTAACAGCCATCTGAGGTGTGGCCAGTGAAGTTATCACTAGGCTATAATGTAAACACTGCATTTTCTCTGAAAAGACAGTGTTTACAGCAAAAAGCCTGAAGGTAATGATTCTACTCACCAGAACAAATTCAATAAGCTGTAGTTGTTCTGGTGACTATAGTGTCCCTTTAAATAGAAGAGAACGTATACATAAAAAGAAAATCCAAAAAACACAAGATTTCTCCTTACCCATCATGAAAGACTACAACAATAAGAATAAACAACTAAAAAACATAATCCCAGACAAACCTAAAGTGATATTTAGAGGCGCACTTAATCTAAAGATGCACTTAACAAAAAATTATACAAGAACCAGTAAAAAAAAAAAAACCTGATAGTTTTATGACAAGCAGAAAAGGGTTTGATAAATGTAATTGCTGTATAGCTTGTAAGAAGACCAAATCAACAGCTAAATTAACTACTTTCAAATCTAATAACATAGGAAAAATATACAATATTAAAGATCACTTGCAAAAGTAAGAATGTGATTTATGTATTGGAGTGTCTGTGTGGACGCCAATATATTGGCAGAACTATCAGACCATTGAAAACAAGAATAGCAGAACACTGCAGAAACATCGAAAAAGGTTTTAAAAATCATTCTATATCGTCACATGTTTTGTATGCATGATAAGAATTCTAAACACCTTACATTCATGGGCATTGCAATTGTAAAAAATCACTAGAGGGGAGGAGATGATTGGTAAGACTGAAATGGAATGGGTGTATTATTTGGACACTTTACACCCAAATAGTCTTAATGTAGAATTCGATTTCTACAATTTTTTTAATATAAGTTTTTTTTGGTATCGATTTGTATTATTATTTTAAGTTTTTTTAAAACTTTTTGTATAATCCATTTTTATCTCTGCAATACCCAGCCTTCCACCCATATTACAACCCTCCTCCCATCACATTCTCTCAGGTATATACAGCATTACAACTTTGTATGCACTTTATTCCTTATGGCTTAGATCCATATCTTTTTATAATCCTAAATTTTACTTAAATTTATGCCACAAATACAGTTATACAATACTATGATTATTGGTATCTAACCAATACACCTCTATTACATAAACTATCAGAGCTGTTTTTTTTTATTTCCTATAGTCATATATATCTATAGAATACCCATAGCATGCTAAATGGCCATTTGTGCTCATATTTAGTCGTCGGTCATTCATATACACATCAGATATTTATCATCCCATTTGTAACTACCCCATGAATATATAGTTTTTTTTCCCAGTATCAGTAATTTGTACCCTATTTACAACATAATAAATTATGTGATTCTTTCACACATTAAGACCAGAATCTTTATGATTTTAATGAGCATATTTAAACTCTTGCCTTTTTGATATATTGCCGCCGAGCCATTACTACTTTACAGATATATGAGATTATTAAAAGTTCCAAATACAACAAGACTACATCTCTACTGGATCATCCTTGTAAGAGGTGGGGCTTTCATATGCTTTCATAGTGTTCTATGGACTCAAGAGAGACTCACACCACCAGCGTTAGGAACGCAAAGTATGCCATTGTGGCAATCCAATCAGACGCGCCATTAGCTTATTTGGTGTGATGCGTGCGTTCCAATGGGGGAACAGAAATCCGGAAATTAGCCCATCAACACCATCAACGTAAGAACACTGATGCGTCACTTCCGGTATGACGCGTGCGCCTCAACGACACTGGAAATTGGACTCACCAGGAAGCCATCTACAATAAAGATCTTCATATATAAATGGAACACTGTAAGGACTAACTCACACTTTTGACAAAACCGTGGAAAGGCAAACGCGTCAAGTGGGACTCCTTATTCTATTTTTATGGTTTTTATTACTTTGGTTAAAATAAAAGTTTGCTTTTTATAGCTATTTACCTTTTATTTTTCCTTTGCTTCCTGGTACCAACATATCCATAGGTGGGGTTTATACCACCCGTGCTGTTTAAACTAGAGCAAGTCCTGCTCTAGTAAATGTAAGTACATTACCTTATTTCCTTTCTGCTTACAAGTACTTACTTCACCATTGGAGTTTTTTCCTTCCTATATTTGTCTCTATATATATATATCACGCACGTTGCATTGCATTTGGAGCGCCTGTATTGCCAACATCACCACATATCCTTAGACAGTCCATGCGCAACACAGCAGTGCTCTAAGATAGCTCAATTTAATGTGAGTGGATCTCATATAGTGACATTATCTTAATTTGTATTTTACTATACTGTTTTGCACTATTACTGTATTCTTTTTTGTTATTCTGAGGTCTACAGTATTACACCATCTGAAGATTTATGTACGTATATTTCTGGCACATTTGTTCATTCACGAGGTTTGGGAATCCTTGTACTGTGTACTGCAGCGCACACAAACACACTTCTTAAGCTATAGTGTGCGCCTACTACCCCTGTTGTTCATGTCAAACTCAAAGGCTAACACGGGCCAAATAAACAAGATTTACGTTTATGTGGGCCACAAATTAAAAAAATAAATAAATAAAGAGTTCTACCTAGACCAATACAAATTAAAATTATTTGTATCATTCTCATACAAATACTATGTAATCCTGGGTACATATATATGATTTACTCAAAAGTTTAACTTCAAGTTACTTGCTTTTGCCCCCCAATCTATTACACTGTGCCCTCTCTCTCCACTCTAATACACTGCCCCCACTCTAATTTAATACACAGCCCTCCCCCTACCTTCCCCAATTTAACACACTGCCCCACTCCCACCATTTTAATACAATGCCCCCACCTTATACCCCTAATTTAATAAACTGCTCCCCCAATTTAATACATTGCCTCCACACCCTGCCCCCCAAATTTAATACACTACACTACAGGAAGGTTCCCCAAAGCCCCTTTTCCCCTTACGTTAAGCAGTCTTCCAGTCCAGGCTCTGCATCCAGCCACTCTGCACACTATATCGCTGCAGCGCAGTTGCCAGATATGACTGCATACGATAGAGCACGTGATCGCCTGCGGGACCACAGCATGAAGCAGCCCCAGGGCAGGCAGCCTAACAAGGATTTTCCAGTATCCTGGTAGGCCAGTCTGGCCCTGGGCCACAAATATACCCATTGTGGGTGTATGTGTCAATGTTTGTGTACGTGTCGGTGTCTATATGAATTTGTGTGTATGTATATCTGTGTAAGTATGTATGTATGTGGTAGGGTATGTGCATACATCCAAGCAGTTATACATCAGCACAACATACAAACACACTCCTGCAATCTAACACAAATATTACATACAAACACACCCCTGCATTCAAACTCCAAAAGGATATACAAACACACCCCTTCACTCAAACACAAATACTTCACACAAATGTACACCCACATTTGAAAGTGAGCATAACATTAAAACACACCCCTGCAATCAAACACAAACATTACATACAAACACACCCCTATATTAACCCCTTCAGGACGCAGTCAATAGTGCACGTTCTGATCAAAACAAAATGTAAACAATAACTGGAATTTGCGCTATATGTCTGTTCAACCTCTTTAATATATTTAGTGCACCCACACTTATTATATATAATTTTGTTCAGGAGAAACAGGGCTTTAATTTATCATTGACTATTCATATTTGAAACATAATTTATGATGAATAAAATTTAAAAAACCGTGAGAAATTAAGATTTTTTTAAAATATTTGTAGACATTTTAGCTGTAAATATCATAATACCGTTAGCTTTAACTGCACAAAAAACACATATTTGGATTCAGCAAAGTCTCACTTAACAGTTTTTACTGTGTTTTGGGAAGTTAAAGAGTCAAATATAGCACATTCCATTTTTCAGTTTTTTCAAATTGAAATTCACCAGATTGGTTATGTTGCCTTTGAGACGGTGTGGTAGCCCAGGAATGAGATTTACCTCCATCATGGCATACCATTTGCAAAAGTAGACAACCCAAGGTATTGCAAGTGGGGTATGTCCAGGGGAGGGCTGGCAGCCTTAGGCCTGGGGGGCAAAACCAGTCAAGTGGCCCTTTCCACCACCAAATCAGTTCACCATCCATGCCCACCTTTTCCTGGTTTTAGAACGGATATTGATGTTATGCTAATACCTGCTCCTTCACGGCTCTGACTTTCAATGTTGTCAGCGCGCAGGCTGAGAATCTCTGAGCCTGTGCTCTGACTCACTAACTGAGCGCCAGAACCATGAGGGAGAGTATATAATCTGACTGCACCTACTGCTGGTGCGCACCAGTGGACCACCAGCGAATCGTTTAAATTGAATATGCTGGTGTCCCCAACTTGTGAGCTGTGTTGGCCGCCGGGCGCCTCTGTTGTCATGGCACCCTGCATGACCGCACAGCGTGCACACCCCAACGGCTGGCCCTGCTGACACACACTGATGTTACTACTTAGACATCCCTCAATATTAATACAGACATCAGAGTAAACACCAATAAACCGTGGAAACAGAGCTGATCCCCCCAAATTTATAAAGATTTGCTTAGTGGATTTGTTGTAAGATTAAATCATGCCTCCTCCTCTCTCTCTCCCATGCGCTGCTCTGTAGTAATCACATTCTCCCAGCACAACACTACCTGTGGCTGCATGGGGAACAGCTGGTTAATGTAATGCTTGCAGGACTGCCAGCTGCCGCAAGCCTCTTTGTTCCGGTGTCGGCAAAGGGCTCCAGGCACTGCTTGCTGTGAGTGTGAGCCACTGTAAATTAGGGGCAGAGGGCACTTGCACTGCGATAAAGATGGGTCTGGGCAGGAGGAGAGTGCAGTGCAATCAGTGCACTCCTCTCCTGTGGGCCACCAGTAGACTGGTGCACCTGCCCAGGATCAGAGCCGATGCAAGGATTTTTGCCGCCCTAGGCAAAAGAAAAATTTGCCGCTTCCCCATGTGACATCACAATGCCCCACCCATATGATCTGCCATATGAACTAACGCCAGTGCTGCACACAGTGTGTGTTTACATTAAAAAGCCTGCAGGGACCGGCTATAGACACCAGAACCACTTCATTAAGCTGAAGTGGTTCTGGGGACTATACTGTCCCTTTAATGTGAAGTAAATTATAGATTAGTGTCACTAATATCATACTAGATTGCCTACTTACAACCAGATGAGGATGATGATGGACTGCAGTTTGGCTCTACTGGTCTGGTGTAGAACAGGATCTCTGGAGGCTGTTTGCAACTGTGGTCACAAAATTCAATGTTCTGGGAGAATTGGAAGCAGCTCCATTTTTTGGGGGCCCCTTACACAGCTCAAGGTCTGAGCCCCAGGGCCTGACGGTGAGTATGCCCATAAGGCCCACTCATAAGTCCACTTATATGTTCCACCCACTCATGAGTTCGCTCACAGGGAGTGGAGTGTGTAGGGGATGTGTTATGTGTTATTGTAGAGGATATAATATGTGTGATTATGGTATGCAGTGTATAGGGATATCAGTTTGTGTAGGTGATGCAGTGTGTTTGTGTGTAGTGGAAGCAGTGTGTATTTGTGTGTTTCTGGTTGTGTGTAAGGGATGCATTGTGTGAATCTGTGTTTGTATGCATAAGGAATGCAAGGTGTGTGTCTGTATGTGTGTGCATTGAGTATGTGTAAGAGATGCATTGTGTTTCTGTGTGTATGTAAGAAAAGCAGTGTGTGTGTTTGCATGTGTGTGTAAGGGTTGCATTGTGTGTTTCTGTGTATGTGTAGGGATGCATTGTGTGTGCGTGTGTGCGTGTGTGCGTGTGCGTGTAGTGTGAAAGAGCTCCCTGTCTTGCCCCCTGTCCTATAGAGCTGTCCGTTCTGTCCCTTAGAGCTCTCTCCCACCCTCCCCTAGCGGTCTCTTCTCACACTCACCCACCCTCCCTGTGCTCTTCTCATCCCCCCCTCCACCCTCCCTGTTTTCTTTCACTCCCCCCCTCCATGTGTTCTCCTCACCCCACTGTGTTCTTCTCACTCACCCCCCGTGTTCTTCTCACCTCCTGCCTACCTGTGTTCTTCTCACCTCCCCCTTCCCTGTGTTCTCATCTCCCCTTCTCCTCACCCCCCTGTGTTCTTCTTACCCCCTCTCCTCACCACCCACCCTCCCTGTGTTTCTGTGTTCTCCTCACTCCTCCTGTGTTCTTCTTACTTCCCCCCTTGTTCTTCTTACTCCCCCCTTGTTCTTCTTACTCCCCCCTTCTTCTTATTACTCCCCCTTCTTCCTATTACTCCTCCTCTTCTTCTTCTTACTCCCCCCTTCTTCTTCTTCTTACTCTTCCCCCCTCTTCTTCTTTCTTACCCCTCTCTTCTTACTTCCTGTTCTTTTCTTACTTCTTCTTCTTACTCCCCTTTTTCTTCTACCCCCTTTCTCCCCTTTCTTCTTACCCCTTCTTCTTCTACCCCTTTCTACTCCCACCCCTTCTTCTTACCCCGCCTTCTTCTTATCCCACCCCCCTTCTTCTTACCGCCCCTCTTCTTCTTACCTCCCCCTCTTCCCTTCACTTCCCTTCCCTATAGCGTGGCCGAGCTCCTCTCTGGGCCGCGGTGCCCGGCCGGAGTGATAGGAAGGTGCACACTCAGTGTGCACTTTCTGTCAGTCCGGCCGGTTACAGGAAACAGAAACTCCACGCGGAACAGGGAAGGGAAGAGGGGAGAAGCTGTGCTGCAGCCGCCTGAGGCTCTTAACAGAGCGCTCAGGCGGCTGCAGCATTAGGACTGGCCCGCTGCGGCCGGTTTTAAAATTATTTAGGGCAGCTTGGGGGCAATTGCCTCCCTGCCCCCCAGCCCAGCCCAGCCCAGCCCGCCTCTGGGTATGACCAGTCTTTTATAGTAGCCACTTAGTCACAAACACTGGCCAAAGTTAGCGTTCATATTTGTTTTTGTGTGAAAAAAGCAAAAAAACGAATATTTGGCCAGTGTTTGTGAATAAGTGGCTACTAAAAATGACTGGACATACCCCATTTGCAATACCTTGAGTTGTCTACTTTTTCAAATGGTATGCCATCATGGGGGTAATTCTCATTCCTGGGCTACCATACGGTCTCAAATGCAATGTAACCATTCTGGCAAATTTCAATGTGAAAAAATTGAAATGCAAGCCTTATATTTGACTCTCTAACGTTCCAAAACACCATAAAACCTGTACATAGGGGGTACTGTTATACTTGGGAGACTTCACTGAACACAAACATAAGTGTTTCAAAACAGTAAAACACATTACAACAATAATATTGTCAGTAAAAGTGCTGTTCGTGTGTGAAAAATGCCAAAAACTTCACTTTTACTAAATATATCATTGTTGTAATACAATTTATCATTTTGAAACACTAATATTTGTGTTAAGCGAAGTCTCACGAGTAAAACAGTACCCCCCATGTACAGGTTTTATGGTGTCTTGGAAAGTTACAGGGTTAAATATAGCTCGTGTGAATTTAATTCTCTGCACTTGCTGCCTGGGTTGTCAGACACGTCAATCAAATTTTAATTAATCAAATCACATAATTATGTTAAAATATTACTTAAGCATACACGTAGAATTTTTATATATACACATATATATGTATTTAAATTCTACGTGTATACCTATGTAGTTATTTATGTAATTATATATATTTATCTATATTTAAATATTTGCAGTTATTTGTATTTTATATATAGATAGATATATATATATAGAATGTCATTCTAAGTGTATTGTGTTACCAATATATATGTATTAATAACAAAATACAGTTAAAATGAGATTACATATGTATATATAATTTATTTAAATTTTTAAAAAAATATTTTATTTATTTATTTTATTATTTTATTGATTTACTATTTTAATTATACGTGTATATATATATATATAAACATAATATATATATATATGTATTATATATATAATATATATATCTTATAGATATGTAACGTCATTCTAAGTGTATTTTAAGATTAATATATGTACTTATATTAACATTAAAATACATTACGTATCATGTTACATATATATAAGATGTATATATATTATATATATATACATATATAAATACATGTTTAATCATTTTTTTTTTACACTTCCCACCAGTAGGGGGACTGTCTGACATTTCAGACAGTCCCCCTGCTGGCAGATCCACAGCCAGCTATAGGGGGCCATGTGATCGCTCATTGAGAACGATCACATGGCCCCCGGGGGCCTCATTTGCCGGGGGAGGGCTGCCTGGGCTGTCAGGCAGTCCTCCCGAAGAGGATCGTGGCGGAGGTAAGTCAATTTCACCTCCTGGGGCTGCAAGCCATTACGGCGTTCTATGCGGCCGCAATGGATTTAAAGCCCATTTAATGCGGGACGGCATAGAACGCCGTAAAGGCGTTAAGGGGTTAAAACTCTAAAACTATATACAAGCACCTCTTCAAACACCAACATAGTACATTACACTATAGCGCCAGTAAATGCCGCAGTGCTGTACAGATATACAACCTAGAAATTTTGACTTGGGGTGCCTTGGAAAAATACTGAAATATTAAGGGTGCCTTGAACCTAAAATGTTTTGGAACCACTGTGTTATACCCAGATACAAATAATAACACAACCATTATACTGAGATAAAAAAAGAATTGCAATGTTATCATTATCACAGTATGTGTACTGTACATCACTGGATGAAACTTGGAAAAGGTTGTTTAAAAATATGGACACAATTGCAAATTTTCATTTCAAAGTACATGTGAAGAAATGACAAGAGAATTACAAAAATGGGATGTTATCGTTAACTCAGTTATTTTTCAGCTCCAATATTTAGCCTAAAATGTTCTGATCCAGAAGTTAATTTCCACATTAGCTTTGCTGCAGCAGAGGAGTCAGGCTTTAGATGCTCAAAGATGCATATTTTGTTAAATTACTCAAAAACCGTTTGACCAAAAGTCAGCACAAAACTCTTTGCATTATAACCCCTACAATGAGCTATAGTGGTTATAGTGCTGACAGTGCCAATTTCATCCCTTCCAAGTACCATAATGTAATTATTTAAAACCTTTGACTACCCAATATCATAAGGGGCTGAATTGGTTATAGTGTTTACACTGCCCATTTAATGCTTTTCAAACACTGAAATGCAATTATTTGAAACCTTTGGCTCCCCTCATCACAGTGGGCCAAATGTAGTGACCTCAAACTGATTGATTGACAATATGTAGTTCTAAAATGTTTACAGGAGTATAGCAGTTATGATCAACTCACTATCTCGCTATTTAACACATGACTAACTTAAGTACACGGTGACAACATTACAATATATGACATAAAGATTAGGGAGTGTCCAATGTAATTATTGTGATGTTGAGTTGAGCTATTAACAGAACTCCATATTTAACCAACATCTCCAAAACTAAATAAAGGGAGGGAAAGATAAGGGGATAAGAAGAGGGGAAGGAGGGGGGATGAGAAAATATTTTAGCAGTAGCTGGTAAAACATCTCTTATAGCCTCTATTAACAGTAATATTTAACCCTGAGAGCTAGATTTTGCAAGATTCCAATTAATATCTTAAATCTTGATGTTATTTAACGGCCCAAAAATGTGTAATTAATCGGCTTATAGTAAACAAAAAAATGTAGTGAAATTAATTAAATGAATTAAATACAAAAGTAAGAAGAGCAAGCAAGAATCTATGCATGCATGGTCCCACAGTTACACTAGATGATAGAAACATAGAAACATAGAAACATAGAATGTGACGGCAGATAAGAACCATTTGGCCCATCTAGTCTGCCCAATTGTCTAAATACTTTCATTAGTCCCTAGTCTTATTTTATAGTTAGGATAGCCTTATGCCTATCCCACGCATGCTTAAACTCGAGCTATGTGCCCAATGCACCCAAAGGAAATCCAGACATGTTTCCAAGCAGAAGACAAGCATGATGGCAACATCATTATATGTGATGTATGACTGGTGGATTTATTTATTGTTGGCAACACAAGGTATATGGCAATGAAATAGAGCACAGAGTGACTACTAAGGCATTTGAGTCTTTCATCCCAACTAACGAGCTGGCAGGTTTACCTGGATAGATATCTAACACACGGATTAATGCAAAAAGCAAGGAACTTCTTACTACAGTATTTATCCTCCATAAATAAAATATGAAAGGCTTTCATTGAAAGCTAGTGTCCTAATTCTTTTAAGCAATCAGGTAAATTAGAAAGGGAAATTATTGATGAAGAAAAAAACCAACTGATATTTCATTTTCTATTTTAATTAATTGTATTGATTCTCAAACTTTGCAGTTTCCCTTATTTGTATTTTGGATACATATTCCCATTGTTTTATATTTACGCTAATTGGGGCACCTTATTAAGATTCAATTGAATGTTTCTAATGTTTGCATAATTCTCTTTTAATTTACACTTCAAAGCCTTATCACTTGGGGTGATGAATACAATTTTGAGG
>OW240912.1:234505444-234561091 GCA_933207985.1 Pelobates cultripes | reverse complement strand
AAATCTATCTAAATCTGTGTTTGTGAGCATGTCTCCTCTGCCGAGATAATCCATCCACCTCACAGATGTGGCATATCAAGATGCTGATTCGACGGCATGATTATTTCACAGGAGTGACTTAGGATGGTCACAATAAAAGGCCACTCTAAAATGTGCAGTTACTGTATTGGGACTGTTTTTTAAATTTTGTTCAGTGTAGAAGACCTGGAAATGCTTCCCTGCTAAACTATTTAAGCCAAAATATGACAAACTGGTTTTAAATTCATGGCACATTATTTAGTGAATACTCTCCAGCGTGGAATAAAGTACTATAAAATAATGAATGTTCTTACATGTTCTTACATGCACCCTAATCAACATCAACAAAAAATAAGTTTAAAGTTAGAAATGTTTTCTAACATTGGTATTTTTTAACCTAAAATTAAATATTGGGCGGTTGCATCTAGTCAATAAACCTTAAAATGTGATTTTTGACTCAAATCTGTAACCCGTTTAATTTAGAAAAAAAATATTTAGTTTTTTTCTGCAAGCTTTCATTTACTTAACATTGTCTTTGTAAAAAATGAGAAATTAATAGCAATAGGTTCATATTATATAGCTTATATTATCTCCAATATAAAGGTAAGAAGACTATCATCCTCTATCAAGAAGCCCTAGTAATTCAATAAGCACGGTATTTATGGTTAGAGCAATGCTAATTTATTTTACATATATCACTGTAATAGTTATTTTATTTTGAAATTCAAAGCCAAAGCATTTATTGAGAGTCATATAAACCCACAAAAGGTGTATAAATCACAGTAGAACCTCAATGTCAGTCTTGTATTTGAATAAAAATATTCACATGCCAAGCTGATTTTTTTCTGAACAGCAGTGATCTTTTATGTGTCACATATTTAGTATTGTCATGAATTTTAATGTAGATTGTGAATGAAAGCATGATGCTCTGTAATGCTATAAAGCTTTAGAAATTACATTTTGGAAAGCAGAAGATTAAGAAAATCATTGTAAAAATATGAGAACACAAACTAAAGTAACTCTGTAAGCACAAAGACATTCCAAGAGTTTCCAATATATATATATAAAAATACATTTATAGCAAAATATAAACACACATGTAAAAAAAAACTGCAGCGTATACAGTATTCAGCTTGTGACATATTCTTTACAAAATAACATTAGAAATCAATTTTTTTTTTTTTTTAATAAAAATGGTCAAGTCAACCCTTTGGAGACATTTTGTATTTAATATGCACTATTGGGCGCCACATTTTTACCATACTCACCTGGAATCCAGTGCGGGACGAAGCTACCTGCGCTGACTTCCACACCCCCTGCTGACATCAGCCTGGGCCTCGCTCAGTCCAATTCTTATAGGGGAGGGTGACAAGGATGGATTTTTTTGTTCATCTATTGGGAAGGGAGAAAAAATGCTTCTCCTTATAGGCACTACCGATTGGAATTCCATGCACACAATTGCCAATATCTCATGACAACTGAAGTGGTCATGGTGGTTGGGTTATTCACTAAAGTGTGACTTATTCTGAATTCACTTCAAAATTAATTCTTAAAAGTTTGGGTCAAAATAGCTAAACTGAAACCATAGCCAACTTGAAGAATTTCTCCAACATGACAATTTTTGCCTAACTTTTGAAATTCTGTTTGAGTTCACTTTGAATTCTTGTGTAACATGAAACATTAATGCCAATCTATGCTTACAGATGGAGAAGTATGTATTCTCTCCTTTATAGCAGAGATCAGTTAAGTGTGTACTTAGGATTCTGAGTAAGTGAGAGAAAGCCAGAAAAAAAAATAATTCTTGTGGACTACTACTTTCCAGCAGACATCGGCATGAAAGCTAATGCTGACACGTGGTCTTATAGAGTCGAAGAAGGATGTTGTAGATACATCCCTCTAACTAAATGCATCTGGAAAAAAAGTATTTTTTTTTCTATACCTACATATGCCATACACTTGATCTCACAAAAAAGGACCTTTTCATACCTCCAACCATGATGGGGGCCACAAGAGGGCATATTTGTGACAAGCTGAGAGGTGGATATTTAAGAAATTGCAGTGGCCCCACTTAAAAGGATGTATTGTTTAAAAAGGGGATGTGAAATAAATCATGAAGTCTTCGTAAAGGTGAAAATGTGACCTTATTAAAGCCACCAAGGGATTACCAGTTTTAATTTTTAAGATAGTTTTTGTCAAGCCTCATCTCTCGAAAGGGAGTGTATCAGCCTAGGAATCCTGCACATTAGGCTAACTGACAACAGTATGGATCAGCTCTAGTCAGTGCTATCCATGCACTGAGCCCTGTTGAAATGCAGGGATTGAATGCCATGAGTTTGGGCCCAGTGATGCACTTATGTTGGACTCACTAGAGATATTTCTCTCTAGAAGGATAACAATGAACAAAAAACCTGGGACAGCATAACAGAAGCCCCAAATCATCTGCCTTATTCAGTACTGTTGGAAATCATGCTTTCTAAACTTCTAAATTATGTAAACATCAGCTTTCTTTGGTGCGTAGAATTTACACTTTGTGTAGGCTGCTCTTGAATAAACATTAGTAAGGTACCCCTCCCTTGATATATCAATGTTTCTTATCAAATCCATGAAGATCCACTCTGGAACAGTCTTATGGACAGTTCGTAGTCACAATGACTGAGGCATCATGTTTCTATCATTTAAATACACAAAGGGAATCAACACAGTAAAGGAGGAGACTATATTTAAAAGAAGAAAAGCTACCACAACAAGAGGACATAGTCCTAAATTAGAGGGACAAAGGTTTAAAAATAATATTAGGACGTATTACTTTACTGAGAGGGTGAATAGCCTTCCAGCTGAAGTGGTAGAGGTTAACACAGTAAAGGAGCTTAAGCATGCGTGGGATAGGCATAAGGCTATCCTAACTATAAGATAAGGCCAGGGACTAATGAAAGTATTTAGAAAATTGGGCAGACTAGATGGGCCGAATGGTTCTTATCTGCCGTCACATTCTATGTTTCTATCTTGACGAATATATCCATCCTTCATTTACATCTACATCTTTCTTTTCTTGATACTGTATTTATTAATAACTGCATTAACTTTAAAAAATGTAATTTAATGAATTTTCACCAATTCTGTTATTGTTCATTGTGTTATCTGTCCAAATCCTTACTAAAAATGAATAAAAAAAACACAACTGTAGAACTGTATTTTCTATAAAAGGTGCTCTCATTGAATATCTTACATCTGACATTGTTTCCCTATTGTGACTTATTTTACTGTTTACATAAATATTGCATGCAATATTTTAGCTTTTTTTATTTCAAAGACCCCAGCGCTATGCCTGTTTCTATAAGAGACATATTCAATATTTTTATGATAATGCTTTCAGTTCAGAGAAACCCTATATTTATCTTTAAGCTAACGGTAATAATATTACTGTTTATATATTGCTTTTCCCTCAGAATGTCAAGGGGTTGGACCTTAATACCTTTGTAACATGGTTGATCATCATGAAATCAGATGTAGCAAGTAAAAAAGTTAAGAGAGAATAAGATTGGGGTGGAAGGGCAAGGATAACCATTAGGTAAGCTAGTGGGCCTTTTGCATTGTGGCAGAAGGTCATTTATCATTTCCAGAGTAGGGAGAGGGAGTGTAATCAACTGTATAAGTAATGACCTCAGCTTAACATCTGCAGAGTGTCATCAAATAATAATGTTTTCAAACAGACTCAAGAGACGGAAATTGCAAATTTAGAAAAGTTAAATCGTATTGAAATGCTTCATTACTAAAATCTTGCTACTGTTTTCTTCACACACTATTGTAGAAAAATGTATTTCCCAGTTACATTAACAAAGATAAATGGCACATAATGACTTGGTTTTCTTACTGTGTCTGTTGTTATATTCATTGCCAGGCCTGTCACAGAAAATTGTCCCAGAAGATGGGTGACTATCCCAGTTTGTCTTTCTTTAAATATGTATGTCACAATTTCCAGGAAAATGCTGGTACATTGGCATAATTGTTTATAACTGCACACTAAATTATCATGAGTGAAATGGAGGGTTGGAGTTTTGTCCCAACCCCTCCTTCCCCCCTAGAGTTCTCAATGCATAAAATGTAATTAATCACATGGTCTCTAAGTAGCTCAATAACCAAAGAGTTTTTTGAGATGCAAGCCTCCTCACCAAAGGAATGTAACCAAGGTCCTTTAATCCCACAATGTCTTCAATCCATCTATAAACAGGAATCTCTAGGCAAGCAAAACATAGGAGATTATGGTGCAGAATGTCTGTGTTTATAATAAGCTAAAATCACTTCATAAAAGAGGACTCTCACCTTAATAAGAGCTGATATGTGCCTTGACTCTCAGTTGTAAATGCCTGGTGTCAATTTGTGGGGTGACACTCCCCAATCTGGAACCTGAAATTGGACAGACTACTAAGTAGTACTAAAATCCACTATTTATTAATATAAAATCAAAGGTGAATAAAAATACACAAAAGCAAAAAAAAAGTACAGTCCTTGTCCTTGCCAAAACGCGTTTCGCTGTGAAAGCTTCTTCAGTTGACTGCTAACAGACATACTGCACCATAATCTCCTATGTTTTGCTTGCCTTCAGATTCCTGTTTATCCAAGAAGGTGGGGTGCTACCTATAACAGCAAAGCTGTGGAATTATAGAGCCTTATCCTCAGGCTCTGAAGATTGTGAGTGTGTCTACCTTTATTTATTTTGCATCTAGTATATTGCAAATACCATATGCACTAAATTTGTTTTATAATTTTTTCTCTTTTATGTATCACTCCACATCAAGATTTATATTACCATACAGAGGGGTAAGCTAATATCTGCTTTTCTATTATTCAGCGCTCCACACAATGATTATAGGGTTTATCCAGTTTGCTACATGTAGTTAATCCAAAATCAATAGCTCTGATCAGTAAATTAAAAAGGTTTTCTCTAATTATAGATTCCACATTTGAATCATCTATTTGTGAAATAAACATGCTGTTGGGTGTTAATAAGTAAAACAAAATTTTCAGTTTAGGAAAGGCACTACTTGAGACGTACGTAAGCAATTAATGAGCTTTGCCAGGACCTGTCCAGATGTCTACACAGAACCAACTGTTCCTCATTAACGAATGAGAAAAGAGAAACACCTGTTATAGCAGGGATTTTTTTTTGACTATGCTAAACCATGTAATGTATGTAGAACTAAAGTTCAATTAGTGAATAAAATATATTTTATAATAATACATATTTTTCCTCTGTCTAGATGTATTATTATGTACATGCGTGTACACACACACATAAATTGTCAGACGTTGGTTCTGTTAGAAGTACAGTTATCAGCAATATAAATATCTGTACAGGTAAGACACAACTCATCTCAGCCAACTCTCCATTTCCCAATAAAAAGGCTAATGAAAAAGAGGAATAAAAAAATGAAATATGGAAATGTGAAAAGAAAAAATATAAAAAGTGATGTTAATAGAGGGTAAGACTGAATAAATCTGTAAAAAAGCGAAGTGAAAATAATTTGCATTAAGTATTACATTTGACATGTTGCCACAGTCACAGAACTCCATCAAATCTCAATGTATCGATCCTGGCACAATATTTTATAAATACATAAATTTCCAATTCTCAATAAATGATTAGCAATCTTTATTACACATTGATCAATGTCTCTGCATAGATACTTAGTGTGTTATTAACCCCTTGAAGCCGTTACGGCATTCTAAGCCGTCTCTATTATAATGAGCTTTAAAGCCGTTGCAGCGTCATAGAATATATATGTATTTTATATTTATATATATATATGTATAATTACAATAATAAATAAATAAAATAATAAAATAAATAAATAAAATATATATTTTTTAAAATAAAGTAAATTATATATACATATGTAATTTCATTCTAACTGCATTTTGTTATTAATACATATATATATATATATATATATTTATGCATATATATATATATATATATATATATATATATTTATATATTTATATATTGCTAACAAAATACACTTAGAATGACATTAAATATATTATTATTATTATTATGATATTTATAGAGCGCCATCAAATTCCACAGCGCTTTACAATGGGTGAACGAACAGACATGTAGTTGTAACCAGACAAGTTGGACACACAGGAACAGAGGGGTTGAGGGCCCTACTCAATAAGCTTACATGCTAGAGGGAGTGGGGTAAAATTACACAAAAAGGTAAGGATAGTATTAGACTAGTGACAGTTGCAGAAGAGGAATCAGTCAGGAGCTATTAACAGTTTAATTGATACGCTTTTATGAAGAAGTGGGTTTTTAACGATTTTTTGAAGGAGTGGAGACTGGGTGAGCATCTAACGGAGGAGGGAAGCGAGTTCCACAGGAACGGTGCAGCCCTCGAGAAATCTTGAAGGCGAGCATCAGAGGTGGGAGTACGGACAGAAGATAGACGTAAGTCTTCAGCAGATCGTAAGGGCCTAGACGGGACATACTTGTGTATAAGGAAGGATAGATAGGTGGGAGCAGAATTATGTAGAGATTTGAAAGCAAGAACCAGAATTAAATTGAGCTCTATATTTTATAGGAAGCCAATGTAGGGACTGACAGAAGGGTCAGGCATGGGAGGTGCGGGCGGACCGGAAGATGAGCCTCGCCGCCGCATTCATTATGGACTGTAACGGCGTTGGGAGCACGTAAGACCACTGAGAAGTGGATTACAGTAGTCACGGCGAGAAAGGACAGTGGAATGGACCAACAACTTAGTCGCATCTGGCGTTAAGTAGGGGCGGATGCGCGCAATGTTTTTGAGATGGAAATGACAGGATTTGGAAATAGATTGAACATGAAGCTTGAAGGAGAGGTCGGAGTCAAAGAGAACACCTAGGCAGCGAGCCTGCGTGGTGGAGCTGATGGTAGCACTGTTGACTTGGAGGGAGACAGACACAGGAATAACAACACTTGAGGGAGGAAAGACCAGAATTTCAGTTTTGGTCAAGTTTAGTTTAAGGAAGTGGGCAGCCATCCAGTTAGAAACAGCAGAGAGGTAGTCAGATACACCAGTCAAGAGGGACGGGGAGAGATCAGGAGATCTACATATAAAATACAATTAACCGCAAATATATCTGTGACGAGACCAATCTCACCACATTGCATTGGAGAAGCCTGGTTGCTCGCCTGCTGCCTTTGGACTATGGCCCCATGTTAAAAGACATCTTTTTTCCGGCAGAAAAGACTTATTCGTGCTTTTCTGCCTGGTGTTCGGTAGATTCAATCTACCGAACAACCACACGAATGGCTAGACCACCTGGGAGCTGGAGTGTGCCGGCAATTAGCCTCCCTGAAGCCGCGGTTAACCGCAGCTTAATTGACGAATTCTGGTGGCTGCCATTCGCATCACGAACACGAGGTCGCGTCCATTTTAACCACGCGAATGCACAGCGGTGTTCAACCCTTAATTCATGGA
This sequence comes from Pelobates cultripes, assembly GCA_933207985.1. Taxonomy (NCBI): domain Eukaryota; kingdom Metazoa; phylum Chordata; class Amphibia; order Anura; family Pelobatidae; genus Pelobates; species Pelobates cultripes. The sequence goes on along the minus strand of OW240912.1, from coordinate 234,553,610 downwards.
ACTAAAATCGGACACAGTTTTGCGCGAACACCGCTGAAGCCGCCGACCTCCCTTCTTGTTTGGTGGAAGTACACGAACGGCCGTTGTTCGGTAGTTTTACTTGTCTATGTTATACCCCAGATAGGAATTCCATAGAGCCCATTCGCATGAGAACTGACTGCGTAAAGACTTTGGCTCCATGGCGATTGAACTGTATTCGTGTAGTCTGAGCGCCATTTGCTTAATGATGTGCGCTCAGACCTGAGCCATCTGGGGACATGTTAAATGTATAATTTTAATGTAATGTATCTTACATAGTGTATTTTAATAGTAAATCATGTTTTAGTATCCCCACGTGCATAATGGCGATTTGCCTTTGTCTTGGGAGATAATTGAATTACCTCTCAATTATCTCCAGGGCAGAGGGGAGGAAGCCAGGATGCATTGTGGGAATATAATGTGACTGTGTGTCCTATTTGTCAACTTGTCTGTCTTTTGTCACAGTCTCCCATTTGGTCCCCTAGGGGAGTGTCCACCAGGTGGGAGACCTGCATAAATACTGGGCAGGTAGCCCTCATTAAACAGACCACTGCTTGACCCTCAACACGGAGCCTTGTCTCGTCTTTGGGGGGATTTAATGAATGCTGATAGAGACTGATTGCTAGGAGTGTAAGCCGCTTGGATGCTTTTCCTATTCGTCTGCTTGCAGTGATTTGTATGGTTCCAGTTCGTGTGTTTGGAGTGCTATATTGGATGCCGTTCGGGAGTTTGGAGCATTCCCTTATTGGCGGTTCATGAGTTTGGTGTTTTACAATAGCTGTGTCTGCATCTCTGAAAAGGGGACGATCGCCTAAACGGTTTTTACCCCTTGGTCTGTTACAATATCTATATATATATATATATCCATTAAGAGAGGTGCACTCACAGGTCTTTGCAAAGAAAAGTATCGATTATTCACTCAATATGATCCAATTGTCCCAACGTTTCGACCCTTCAAGGACCTTGAAAAAGACCCTGAAGGGTCGAAACGTTGGGACAATTGGATTATATTGAGTGAATAAACTATACTTTTCTTTGCAAAGACCTGTGAGTGCACCTCTCTTAATGGATATATACTCAACGCTGGTAGCACCGAGGCAATATATATTTAAGGAAGAGTGCCGAGGACAACTGTATATATATATATATATATATATATATATATATGTATAATTACATAAATGATTACATATGTATGCATACATTTATATGTATATATATTAAAATTATCTGTGTGTATTTAAGTAATCTTTTAACATAATTATGTGATTTAATTAATTAAAATTTGATTGATGTGACTGACAACCCAGGCAGAAAGTGCAGAGAATTTAATTTGCAAGCACTATATTTAACCATGTAACTTTCAAAGACACCATAAAACCTGTACATGGGGGGTATTGTTTTACTTGGGAGAATTTGCTGAACAAAAATATTAGTGATTCAAAATGATAAATTGTATTACAACAATGTTATTTTCAGTAAAAGTGAAGTTTTTTGCATTTTTCACACATGAACGTCACTTTTACTGACAATATTATTGTTGTAATATGTTTTACTGTTTTAAAACACTTATGTTTGTCTTCATTGTAGTCTCCCAAGTAAAACAGTACCCCCCATATACAGGTTTTATGGTGTTTTGGAAAGTTAGAGAGTCAAATATAAGGCTTACATTTCATTTATTTCACATTGAAATTTGTGAAAAATTAAAAATTGAAATGTGGTAATGTTGTCTTTGAGACCGTATGGTAGCCCAGGAATGAGAATTACCCCCATGATGGCATACAATTTGCAAAAATAGACAACCCAAGGTAATGCAAATGGGGTACGTCCAGTCATTTGTTTTTTTTATTTTTTCACACATAAACAAATATGAACGCTATCTTTGGCCAGTGTTTGTGACTAAGTGGCTACTAAAAAAGACTTGACATACCCCACTTGCAATACCTTGGGTTTTCCACTTTTGCAAATGGTATGCCATCATGGGGGTAATTCTCATTCCTGGGCTACCACACGGTATCAAAGGTAACATTACTAATCTGTCAAATTTTTATGTGAAAAAAAAAGAAAAATGGAATATGCTATATTTGACCTTGTAACTTTCCAAAACACCGTAAAATTATGTAAAATCTGTTAATAGGGGGTACTGTTGTACTCGTGAGACTTTGCTGATTACAAGTATGTGCATTTTATTGTAGTAAAAGCTAACAGTATTATGACATTTACTGCTAAAATGTCAGGCGGAATTACAATTTTTTTTTCAAAAAATCTTTTTTTTATTTTATTCATAATAAATTATATTTCATATATGAATAGTTCATGAGTAATTAAAGCCCTGTTTCTCGTGAATAAAAATTATATATAATGAGTGTGGGTGCACTTAAGATGAAGAGGTGAATTACGGTTGAACAGACATATAGCGCAAATTCCAGTTTTTTTTTATATTTTGTTTTGATCAGAACGTGTAACTTCCTGAAGGGGTTAAATAAAGAACACCACCAGAGAACAAAAGTTGAAATATAAACAATAGATGCTTCATCTGTCCCACAGTGATCCAGTCTATGCACTCACAAGAAATCTCTTGCAAAATTATAATTTGAATTAACGTTTTGTAATATACACAGTTTACATACATTTTACCAGCAAAAGTCAAAGCTAAACTACAACCAAAGCCACTTAGTGATATTTAATAGAAAATAATCACCATGGAAAAATGCATTTTCTTCTTTATCTAGAAATAAGTGCGTGTCATTTATTGCCATGGTAAAGGCAACAGTTTTTTGGTTAAACAATAGGGGATGTTTCTGCATGATGAGTGGACTTTTCTAAATGACGGCTAAGAGTTAGATTTTTTATGCTTTTTAAGTTTTGGTATGCTTACTGTTGTTTATGTCCATGTATTCTTTTTTTTAATTAGTATGTTGATTATTTTGTCAAGGATTGTTTGTAAAGCACACCTCTGTATATATAGCACATAAAGAAAACTAAATCGGAAATTAAACAGCAGTAATGTAACTCATCTAGGGGTGAGATAACTGCTAAAATGTGTCTCCCCTGTACTACTATAAAAATACATTTTATAGAAGTATTAACAAGTATATTTCCTGCTGACAATTCATGTACAATACTGATATGTTATTGAGATATGGCAGCTCTCCATACTACGTTGTGGATTTAGAATAATAAAAAGTTATATTAAGTCAAAACAGTTTAAACTTTGTAGCGGAGTGGCAATATTAAATCCCACAATCTCCGCTGGTTGAGAGGGTAATCCACAGTCAAGCGCTTAAAAGTAAAGCAATATCCCAAATCTACCAGTAACCGGATGAAACACAGTTCTGAGAGTCAACTGAGGGCTTTATTCACAGGCTCCACAATTTATACAATTCCCCATGCAAGGGGTTTCCTGAGTCCTATCCCAGGGGTATTCCAGGGGTGGACTACGTGGGGAACTTACAGTACAGAGCATTTCTCCCATCAGGCACTGCTGCACGAGAGGGATCCTCCGACTGGAATGTACCGTTAAGTGGATTATCCCTCCGTGCAGCAGAACCGGCAATTTACTTTAAAATATACAGTTTTTCGAATATTAGGTCTATTTGCACGAATGGACGTTCAGTAGATAGCTGGGGTCTGAGCACATCATTCGTGAGATTACCGCTCAGATCCCAGCTAAAACAACCGAATGACAAAAAACATATTCATTAAAACACACTATTAAAAGACCGATTGATATATGGGGAATAAAATACCGAAAGGCCTGGAAGTCCAGCGGTGTTCGCGCCGTCGAGTAGCCGTTTTTAGTACCACGCGCTCGACGACCAAATACTGCTGGAGGAACAAAGGATCCAAGATGGCTGACTGCCGCATGGTCGGTAGTCGAACGGCGGCCACTTAGGAGAGCCTCTAATTAATGTTGCAATTGGTTAACGAGCGCCACACGTCTCTCAATGTGTGGGCTATTACAGGGTGGTTTATTCGGTTCACGAACGGCCTGCAAAGGCGCTGATCGTGAAACGAAAGGAAATCAGCTATGTGCTTTCGGCAGATAGCCAATGCAAGTAATACAGCATTAATCAATCACAGTCTATACCCACAGAAACATACGCATCCTCAAAACAGTAAGGCAACCCTTAAAGCTATAGTCCTTAAGTAATGTCCAAGTGGCTAGGTTTGCCACAAACTTCTATAAATTCTGATCTCTTGATCTTATGTTACAGTACATGGGATCCTTAACCTAGCCACCAAATGCACTCTGTTGAAAGTTGATAATCTATTTTCTTGTCCAATCAGGTCCATTCATTAATCATAAAGCAAAAGGAGGGTGCTGAAGTTAATTATTATAGCAGTATGTTTCATTGAAATGTCGCATGATGGGGATAATCAACAAGTTCTAAAGTATCTCATTTAATCAAAAAAGATGATATGCTTGTATTTTATTGTATTGAAAAATATTGTTTTTTTAATGTTTAGACCTGAGGATAGACAGACAGACACACTTGTGTACAGCAGGAAATTTTGGTTCTGTTGAAAATTTCTTTTTCAAGATAGAACATTTTGCACAACACACGACATTCAGTCAGGTGTCGGTTCGATTTGTCCGAATATAAATTTGGGAAGAAAATCAGAAAAGGAAACCAAAAATATATGAAAATGGGCAACATTTTTTAAATGTTTATAAATTTTCTTTTGGTTTAGTACTTTCAACCTTTGTTCACCGTGCTATTTTTTCCATTCGCTCAGTACATTGAACCAACAATTGTCAGCACAACAATTTTTAAGTTTGTTTCTGTACAATTGGACACACTTGATTCAAGTACGCTCAGTCAACATTCGGCCATACTACATAGTATCTCGGTTTAGGACATTTGTCCTTCGTTCATGCTACATGTTCACTTAATTCAGTATATTTGGCCTATGTTTACCATGCTACATTTTCACTCGATTCAGTACATTTGGCCTACATTTGGCCACGCAACATAGTAATTTTTGGTTTAGTATATCAGGCCACATTCCACCATGACACATAGTCATTTTTGGTTTATTGCTTTTGGCCTACGGTTAGCAACACTACTTCTTTTTTCTATCTTTCGTTCAGCTCAATACATCTAGCCTACATTTGACTGCCATTTATTTTTCAATTAAGTTCAATACATTTGGCTTACATTCGGCCATCCTACATTTTCATATTAATTCAAGTACATTTGGATTACATTCGGCAAAGCTACATTTTCACTTGATTCACTATATTCATTCTACGTTCAACTAGGGTCCATAGTCACTTTTGGTTTAGTACATTCGGCTACATTCAGCTGCGCTACTTATTAATTTTGGTTTGGACTTTTACATATCATCTTTGTTTTGGCATCAGTTATTTTCAGAACTGCAGGTAAGCATTTACTGTATGTTTTTTTAAGGCCGAAAGCACCTTCATACTCTCATATATATGACACATTTTATCAGTTACTTCATTGTGGCCTTTATCTGCACAATAGGGTGTTTTGTGACCCTGTTGTGTGTCATGAGGGCCACGGGGAGGTCAGAGATCTCCCTCACCTGCCCACAGAAAATTTGCTGCAGTAGCTGTCAAAGGAAGGAGAGGGGAGAGGTCCCAGGAGCTCTAGCCAGCAGCTCTAAAGGGTTCTTCATCTTGTGAGGTTGAAGAGTTGCCACAGTTACCATGGCATTGCTCCGACCAAATCTCATGAGAGTTAACTCTGGGTGGAGGAGAAGGACTAGTTGGAGGCTAAAGTTCATTCCTCACTGAACCAACAAGGCTTGTAATGTCTCCCATCCTAGGACAAATTAAATAGATACATTTTTAGTTCTTTGTTTTTTCACAAGGTTTTGTGATGCAAAAATGTAAACCGAATTACATGATTTTTAATAAAATAATAATAAAAAAAGTATATGTACGCCCCACCTCTCCCCCCACACACAATTTAGGCTGTTTACCTCCCAACACTTTCAAACATTGTACCCCTTGGCACACACTGTACCCCTCATAAACACACTGCAGCCCTAATACATGCTTTACCCCACAGCTCTAACACACACTAAACCCATACATGCCCAACCACACTGCACCCCTCACACACCCTGCACTCTTGACAAACACAATTTGGATCTTCTAGGCACACACTAGATTCTCTGTTTGCAAAAACACTCTCTAGCCCCTATCCTCACTACATCACCTACACGCACATACACAACAGCCCCTATACACACTATGCTACCTTTACACACACTATGTCAACTTTCTACAGCCCCTAACCACACAGATTACACAACACAACTGAAACCGACCTATAAATACAAAGCACCATACCTAAATCTGCACATACGCAATCCCACAAGCAGCCTCCAATCAGATGTACAATACACTTTCCTGGCCCTTTTGTCTCTGTTATCCCACTTATGGAGGTACCAGAGACAAGTCCCAAGAAAACTTGCTGCACAGTGCAAAACAAACACATCAGCAGATATCAGCACATGGGCTGCACTGGAAGTGCATTGAACCAACATGCTCACTTTAAGGGGAGCATGGATGTCATTAGTTATGACAATCCCCCTTCCCTGGCACTTTTCACTGGGTCAGGGCTGAATTTTTTCCTAGTCGGCCAGTTCTACATAACATTACCTTTAGTTTGGTCTGGCTGTTAGGGTACCTTAGGTGGCAATCAGTAGTATGTTGTTGTCCCATTACATAGCTGTTCTGTGTTGCCAACTTCCATTCTCAACAATGGAGGTATTTTGCCCCTCAGGCCAAATCATAGTTAGTGACTCACATCTCTGCCCTCTTGGTAAAAGCCTCATCTGTCACAACCAACGTATCTTTAATCTCTTCAATCATTATCAAGAGGTCAACACCCAACCACAAAGCTCTGTGGCAAACTTACCCACTGGCCCAACTCAAAGGGAGAGCCTGTCATAATCACTTGGCAATTAGTTAGGTTCCCAATTCACCAGTTTAGCTTAATTGTTTTGTTGCTTGGCATAACAAAGTTCAGCCAGTTCCTGGTTGTTATGCAGTTACTTCCACTAATGATTTTTTTCATTAATGCTACTACAAGGGAATGACAGAGGGGAGATGACGAAGAATAGGAGATTAGAGATCTATAAGCATTCTGATAATTAGTTTCAGGTCCTGTTTTAGAAGGTGTATAGACCCGTGGAAAGATCCTTGGGAAGAGTCAATATTTCTTTACAGCAGTTAGTAGTACAGAACACTACCCACATCCACCAATGCATTGTCTTACAGCCAGCATAGTTGCATGTGTTCTACATTCTTCACTAGGTTATGGTATTATTTTGCCAATTAATTACACCTTTAAGGCTGTGATGAGAGCAATCTCGCCACATTGCATTGGAGAAGCCTGGTTGCTCGCCTGCTGCCTTTGGACTATGGCCCCCTGTTAAAAGACATCTTTTTTCCCTGCAGAAAAGACTTATTCATGCTTTTCTGCCTGGTGTTCGGTAGATTCAATCTACCGAACAACCGCACGAATAACTAGACCACCTGGGAGCTGGAGTGTGCCAGCAATTAGCCTGCCTGAAGCTGCGGTTAACCGCAGCTTAATTGATGAATGCTGGGTGGCCGCCATTCGTATCACGAACACGAGGTCGCGGTCATTTTAAACCCGCGAACGCACAGCGGTGTTCGCCACTCAATTCATGGAACTAAAATTGGACACAGTTTTGCGCGAACACCGCTGAACCCGCCGACCTCCCTTCTTGTTCGGTGAAAGTGCACGAACGGCACGGTGTTCGGTAGTTTTACTTGAAATGTTATACCCCAGATAGGAATCCCATGGAGACCATTCGCATGAGAACTGACTGTGTAAAGACTTTGGCTCCATGGTGATTAAACTGTATTCGTGTGGTCTGAGCGCCATTCGCTTAATAATGTGCGCTCAGACCTGAGCTATCTGGGAACATGTTAAATGTATAGTTTTATTGTAATGTGTCTTACATAGTGTATTTTAACAGTAATTCTTGTTTTAGTCTCCCAACGTGCATAATGGCGATTTGCCTTTGTCTTGGGAGATAATTGAATTACTTCTCAATTATCTCCAAGGCAGAGGGGAGGAAGCCAGGATGCATTGTGGGAATATAATGTGACTGTGTGTCCTATTTGTCTACTTGTCTGTCTTTTGTCACAGTCTCCCATTTGGTCCCTTAGGGGAATGTCCACCAGGTGGGAGACCTGCATAAATACTGGGCAGGTAGCCCTCATCAGACAGACCACTGCTTGACCCTCAACACGGAGCCTTGTCTCGTCTTTGGGGGGATTTAATGAATGCTGATAGAGACTGATTGCTAGGAGTGTAAGCCGCTTGGATGCTTTTCCTATTCGTCTGCTAGCAGTGATTCCTATGGTTCCAGTTCGTGGGTTTGGAGTGCTATATTGGATGCCGTTCGGGAGTTTGGAGCATTCCCTTATTGGCGGTTCGTGAGTTTGGTGTTTTACAGTAGCTGTGCCTGCATCCTGGAAAGGGGGACAATCGCCTAAACGGTTTTTACCCCTTGTGTGCAAAACAGTCTGTTACAAAGGCCTTGAAGTTATCTTCTTAACAAACTGGGTAGTGTTAGCGTTATTCACAGTTGCTGTATTAATCAATGAATAAGTATGCTTAATTATTAGAGGGCTTTGCTAATGTACATAGTTATGAGTTTAGGTTGGTTTTAATACTTTTGCCCTCTTTTATCAGGCCTACCCTGTGCGTTGGTTTCAGCACACCACAACCGACTTTCTACTACTGATATAGCTCAAGCTTTATAGTAGGCCTTTGACCCTGACAACGAATATATATGTTTAAATTCAACTTTAATTAGTGTTTCTTTACTAATATGTTAAAGCACAGTTTCTATGAAAATGTTATAATTCTCATGGATTTCTATTTCAAATGATATTCAGTGATCTAAGATCAATATTTACATATGTATTTAAGATGGGATGTTTATGCATTATTGAGATGTACATTGTAAAATCATCAGTTGCATATAGTATTGAAACTTTCATATTGTGTTGAAAACATTTCAACTTCTTAAAAAGGGTTTAATATCACTTTAAGATCTTGTAAAGTAACTGCACAAAGAAACAGAGAGTTATAACAGGACTATTTTTGTCTGATGAAATAAAAAATCTAATCCTCATTACCTTGTCTGCAGTAATGTTCTTAAAAAAAACTATTCTGTGATATTTAAGTGTTCCTTGTTCTGGCACATAAAAAGATAACCAATGAGCTATTATTGTGTATTTTTTCATATCTTTGGAGCCATTTTCTAACTTTTAATGTAATCGATGACCTAATGTTCTTTTCCAATGATTGTGCAAGATTTTCCTAATGGATTTCATTTTTTTCACGTTACTGTCAGATAATTGTCAAATGATATTTTTTGAGCAACAAAAAACAAAGTGTAAAAAAAAGTATGCATAAAATCTAGAGCTATTTTATTACTGTAATTGGGCTTTTTATATGTAACAGATAAATATAACAAATTTATTTCTTTGACACAATATAAAGACTAGTCAGTATAATTGAAAAGATGGATTTAGACCTGAAACAGCTGCAATTAAGGTGTGAGTGGCAGCTCTTCTGTTCCATTGCTTGATATTGCATATGCTGTTCAAACAAAAAGACATGCTATGATTATTTTTCACCCCTGAGAATTACTGCAAACCTATATCCTTCATCCTTCAGTGGTAGATGTGCCATGGTGTGAAAGAAGAGATCTGTCAGTGCCTCACTTCTTCTGCAGCTCAATGTAAGATATGTTATGGCATGTGCCAAGTATTTACAGCTATTGTTGCAGTCACTGACTTCCTCCCATTTTATGTTCTCCATTACACTGTCAATCGTCTTCTTCAGATGACAGCTAATAATGGTAGCCAACCAATATAATGTGAAACATATTAAATTCAAGATAACCATTACATGTGTTCATGGACTGAATGGTGATAAGTATACTTATTCCACTCTGAAGTATTAGTAAGGTGAAATGCATGTACTGTTTGTATCCAAAATTATGCTTTTTAAAGCTCAGTTAACTCAGTTAACACATATATTGAAAGTTGGCTCCTGAGAAAAGGGTGAGACTATCTACTAAATTCTCCTTCCTCAGCAGCATTTTATTTTTTCACCTTAGCTTCTGAAACTATAGTACCTCTGTGTGGCAAACCTAGCCACTTGGACAATAACTAGAGACTGTGCCTTTAAGGGTTGCCAATAGGTCGGACGAGATACGCGCTTCACACTTATGTAAATGTTCATGTATTTTCTGTATTGCCTGTACTGCTGTTTCAGTCGAATGCAAATGGCTGTTTTGTATGGGGATTTTCTTTCGTTTCACGAACGGCACTTTAGAAAGCCGTTCGTGAACCGAACGTAATATCCCCTGATAGCCCACACACTTAGAGGCGTGTGGCGCTAGTTAACCGATTGCAACATTGTTGCAATCGGTTATTAGAGGCTCTCCTGGGTGGCAGTCGTTCGACTACCGACCATGCGGCGGTCGGCCATCTTGGATCCTTGGTTCCTCAGCGGGTCCATGTTGTCGAACGCATAGTATTACCAATAGCTATTCGACGGCACTAACACCGCTGAGCCTCCAGGACGTTCGGGAGTTTCAGGACCGTGTTCACTAAAAGTAATCGGTTCTTTTCGTATGTTTGGAAAGAAATGTGGTTTCTGTGCGGCGTTCAGTTATTTTAGCTGGGATCTGAGCGGCAATCTCACGAATGATGCGCCCAGACCCCAGCTATCTACCGAACGTCCATTCGTGTAAATCTACTGTGTATTTTAAAAGTTATAGATTTTTGTATGAATTGCCGGTTCTGCTGCACGAGGGGATAATCCCCTTAACGGTGCATTATGGGAGGATGATCCCTCTCGTGCAGCGGTGCCTGATGGGAGAAATATGTTGGCATGTAAGTCCCCCATGTAGTCCCCTCTGGGAGTGCCCCTGGGGAGGGACTCAGGAAACCCCTTGCATGGGGACTTGTATAAATTGTCTTGCCGATTAAAAGGATTTCAGTTGACTCCCAAAACTGTGTCTCGTCCGGTTATTGGGAGGTTGGGGATATTGCCTGGTTGTTTTCAGCGCTTGACTGTGGATTCGTTTCTGGACCAGCGGAATTCGTGGATTTATTATTGGCGTTCCGCTACAATTGGTGGCAAGCGACGGGATCCAACTCTACAGCCTAATACAGCGCATTCGAATGAAAGGAACAACCGAACGGAAAGGCAATTCGTATGAAACAAGCAGACGAAAGCGATCAGCGAATGGGGACTGATTATACGGCGTTAGAGACAGACGCTAAAGGAGCTGCTGGAGGCTAGAGGGAAAAGCGCTAGCAACAAATCGAAGGCAGTACTGATTGCAGAGCTAATGGAGGGCGACCAAGCACACAGCAGTCCACCCCCACCTGCCAGAGAGGAAACACCATACCAGAGGGAACTGAGAACCCGACTGGAATTTGTACCACAGCCAGTAACCCTGGACATCTTAACCGTGCTAATGGCCGACGTCCAGGACTACATTATGGCACAGCAACCCCAGAGGTCACCATCCAGGGCAGAATCCATCGTCAACTCATTCTGCCCTCCAACAAAGCAGAAAATACCATACCAGGCATTTAAAGCATTCTGCGAGGAGAAGGATGAGATAGACGGATATCTGCAGGATTTCGAGAGGCTATGTGACCTGCACGATCTGGAACCGGCAATGTGGGTACCCCTACTGGCAGGCAAGTTGGCGGGACGAGCAGCAGAGGCTTACCACGCTGTGCCCAGAGAGGACAGCAAAGACTATTTTAAAGTAAAAAGAGCAATCCTAGAAAGATATGCCATAACCCCAGAGGCATACCGACGGAAATTTCGGGGATTGAAAAAGCCCGAAAGAGATTCCCACGCAGAATGGGCGCATAAGCTGGACCAAGCTTTGCAAGGGTGGATTCAGGCAAGTCACGCCACCACCATGGAGGAACTACGCCAACTCATCTTGCTGGAGCAATTCTTCAACGGTCTGTCACCAGAGGCACAGGAGTGGGTAAGGGACAGGAAACCTCTCACCCTCACAGCAGCCGCCCGATTGGCAGACGAACACTTTGATGCCCGGAGACACCATGGGCTCACCAACAGGGGTCCCCTAAGACCGCCAATACAACACCACCCAGCCAGCTCCACACCCGCCAACCCTACCCCATTCAGGCCACCACCAGGAAACCCCCCACCGCCAGCCCGCTACAATGGCAGGGCCAACATACAATGCCATACCTGCCGGCAGTGGGGGCATATGTCCCGGGAGTGCACCCAGAATCGTAGCAGGCAGGCGTGGAACCAGGTACGGCAGAATTCCGTTCCCAGGGCAGCGGCCCATTTTTACCACGCAGAACCGGACCACTCGGAGATGACAAGTCTACCAGCCGAGGAACCATTGGGGGTTCTGTACGAGGTGATGTCTGTGCAAGCCACGGACAACCGGCAGCATCACCGCCAAGTTGTGTTTGTGGGAGGGAAAGAAGTGCAGGGGCTGCGGGACTCGGGAGCCACCTTGACCTTAGTGGCCCCCCATTTAATTCCAGATACGGCCCACACTGGTGGATCAGTGGCAGTCCGGGTAGCAGGGGGAGCCATGTACCGGTTACCCACGGCCAAGGTGCATTTGAATTGGGGTGCTGGGGAGGGGGTTGTGGAAGTGGCCATAATGAAAAAGCTACCGGCCGATGTTGTTTTGGGGAATGACTTGGGCCAGATGACTTCTGCTTTTCTACCCCAGGCCCCGTCACAAGAGGCGCATCCGGTAACCACCCGGCAACAGGCTCGCACCACGGCATTCCCCGCACACTCTGAGGCTCAGGTAAGAAATCATGACCCCCCCTTGACAGACATGACTTGGGACACCCCGTCCACGTTTGAAGTAGAGGTGCAGACAGACCCCACACTGCAGGTATACCGAGATAGGGTAGATACGGACCAGGTGGGGCGGGAGGGAGAACAGTACAGGTGGGAGAAGAAGTTACTATACCGGGTGGCGGAAAGGGCAATAGGCAACTCGGTGACGCTCCAAACCAAGCAGCTAGTAGTGCCCCAGAAGTATAGGCAAGAGTTACTAAGAATCGCCCATGATATCCCTCTGTCCGGCCATCTAGGGATGACCCGGACCCGGTATCGCTTAACGCACGCATTCTTTTGGCCTGGGATTTCCAAAGACGTGAGGCAATATTGTACCTCCTGTGATGTGTGCCAGAGGGTAGGCAAAAGGGGGGATCGCCACAAGGCAAAACTGTGTCCCCTACCTATAATTGAGGAACCATTCAGCCGTGTAGCAGTGGATATAGTAGGGCCACTACCAAAACCCAGCCCCTCTGGGAAACGGTATATCCTGACCGTGGTGGATTACGCCACCCGGTACCCCGAGGCGATTGCCCTAACTAATATACACGCTGAGACCGTAGCCGAAGCCTTGATGAAGATATTCTCCCGAGTAGGGTTCCCACAGGAAATGGTCTCCGATAGGGGGACCCAATTCACGGCTGAGGTTACTCAGCAGTTATGGAAGATATGCGGCATTAAGCCGATCATTAACTCCGCCTACCACCCGCAATCCAATGGATTATGTGAGAGATTCAACGGCACCCTAAAACAGATGCTCCAGACATTCGGAGAGACCCATAAGGACTGGGAACAATTCCTTCCCCATCTGTTTGCATACAGAGAGGTGCCCCAAGAGTCCACGGGTTTCTCCCCATTTGAGCTATTGTTTGGGAGAAGGGTCCGGGGGCCGTTGGATCTCATTAGAGAGCATTGGGAGGGAGAGAGTAGCGCAGATGGGACCCCAATTGTACCATACGTGCTGGCGTTCCGGGATCGCCTGGAGGAATTGACCCAGGCAGTGCGCACCAACCTCCAGGCCGCCCAGCAACGACAGCGTCGTTGGTATGACAGAGGGGCCAGAGACCGTAGTTTTCAAGTGGGACAGAAGGTGCTAATCCTTAAACCTGTCCGCACCGATAAACTGCAGGCCGTCTGGCAGGGCCCATACCAGGTGGTAGAGCAGAGATGCGATACCACCTATGTGATCGGCCCCTGCTCCAGAGTAGGGAAGAGACGCATGCTCCATGTGAACATGCTCAAACCCTACCACGAGCGGACGGAGGACGTGGCAGCTATTTGCACGCCCGCCTCTGAAGATCAGGAGAACCTGCCCCTTCCAGATCTGTTAGAGCAGGAGGAGCAGAAGGAACCCTCCCAGGGGGTTCAACTGGGGGAGCGGCTAAGTCCTCAAGAGCGTATCCAGGTACAAGAACTGATAGCAACCAAGGGCGCCGCCTTTTCTAACCTACCTGGGTACACTCCACTAGCCACCCACCGAGTAGAAACCCCGGGACAGCTTCCCATGCGACAGACTCCCTATCGGATTCCGGAATCCGTGCGGGAACATATGAGGAAAGAAATTGAAGAGATGTTGCAGTTGGGGGTTATTGAGCACTCAGCCCCTGGGCATCGCCGGTAGTCCTGGTTCCCAAGAAAGATGGTACCACCCGGTTCTGCGTGGACTACCGGAGGTTGAACGACAAAACTGTGTCGGACGCCTACCCGATGCCTCGGATAGACGAACTGCTGGATAGGATGGCCAGGGGTCAGTATCTCACTACCATAGATTTGTGTAAGGGATACTGGCAAATTCCACTAGCCGAGGACGCCATCCCTAAGTCGGCGTTTGTCACCCCGTTTGGCCTGTATCAATTTCGAGTCATGCCATTCGGGATGAAGAACGCCCCCGCGACATTCCAGCGGATGGTGGATCGGCTACTGGACGGGTTCCAGGACTATGCGTGTGCATATCTGGACGATATTGCCATATACAGTCAGACCTGGTCGGAGCACCTACAACACATAGGGGCGGTAATAGATCGGATCCGAGAGGCAGGGCTTACCTTGAAACCCAGCAAATGCCACATAGGGATGGCAGAGGTCCAGTACTTAGGACACCGGGTTGGTAGCGGGCAGCAGAAGCCTGAGCCCGCAAAGATTGAAGCTGTAGCCCAGTGGCCCACCCCTAGGACCAAAACCCAAGTCCTGGCTTTCCTAGGTACCGCCGGGTATTACAGAAAATTTGTACCCAACTACAGTGCCCTGGCCAAACCCCTGACTGATTTGACGAAGAAAAACCTGCCCCGGCAGGTCGTCTGGGCCCCAGAGTGTGAACAGGCATTCAATCAGCTGAAGACGGCTCTGACCAATGCCCCTGTACTGGCTGCTCCTGATCCAACTAAACGTTTTCTTGTTCACACAGACGCCTCAATGTTTGGATTGGGAGCAGTACTGAGCCAGGTCGGAGCCGATGGCGGAGAACACCCCGTAGCATACTTGAGTCGGAAACTGTTACCCCGAGAGGTGAGCTACGCCGCCATAGAAAAGGAATGCCTGGCCGTGGTGTGGGCCCTGAAAAAGTTACAGCCGTATCTCTATGGGCAACCCTTTTCTTTGCTCACAGATCACAACCCGTTGGTGTGGCTAAACCGTGTGGCTGGAGACAATGCCAGGCTGCTGCGCTGGAGTTTGGCGCTGCAGCCCTTTGACTTTACAATTCACTACCGCCCAGGGAAACAAAACGGTAATGCCGACGGGTTGTCCAGACAAACAGACCTTGAGAAATGATCTGTGAGCACTCCTCCGGACATCCCCAAGCCGATCCGTTGGGATCAGACTGTGTATGCCGGCTTGGTTCTGGGGGAGCATTGTGGCAAACCTAGCCACTTGGACAAAAACTAGAGACTGTGCCTTTAAGGGTTGCCAATAGGTCGGGCGAGATACGCGCTTCACACTTATGTAAATGTTCATGTATTTTCTGTATTGCCTGTACTGCTGTTTCAGCCGAATGCAAATGGCGGTTGTGTATGGGGATTTTCTTTCGTTTCACGAACGGCACTTTAGAAAGCCGTTCGTGAACCGAACGTAATATCCCCTGATAGCCCACACACTTAGAGGCGTGTGGCGCTAGTTAACCGATTGCAACATTGTTGCAATCGGTTATTAGAGGCTCTCCTGGGTGGCCGTCGTTCGACTACCGACCATGCGGCGGTCGGCCATCTTGGATCCTTTGTTCCTCAGCGGGTCCGTGTTGTCGAACGCATAGTATTACCAATAGCTATTCGACGGCACGAACACCGCTGAGCCTCCAGGACGTTCGGGAGTTTCAGGACCGTGTTCACTAAAAGTAATCGGTTCTTTTCGTATGTTTTGAAAGAAATGTGTTTTCTGTGCGGCGTTCGGTTATTTTAGCTGGGATCTGAGCGGCAATCTCACGAATGATGCGCCCAGACCCCAGCTATCTACCGAACGTCCATTCGTGTAAATCTACCGTGTATTTTAAAAGTTATAGATTTTTGTATGAATTGCCGGTTCTGCTGCACGAGGGGATAATCCCCTTAACGGTGCATTATGGGAGGATGATCCCTCTCGTGCAGCGGTGCCTGATGGGAGAAATATGTTGGCATGTAAGTCCCCCATGTAGTCCCCTCTGGGAGTGCCCCTGGGGAGGGACTCAGGAAACCCCTTGCATGGGGACTTGTATAAATTGTCTTGCCGATTAAAAGGATTTCAGTTGACTCCCAAAACTGTCTCGTCCGGTTATTGGGAGGTTGGGGATATTGCCTGGTTGTTTTCAGCGCTTGACTGTGGATTCGTTTCTGGACCAGCGGAATTCGTGGATTTATTATTGGCGTTCCGCTACAGAGAGGGAGGAGATAAGACAGATGGGGAACAGGCATGTAGCTGGGTGACAGTGGGGCGAGGAAGCAGGGGGGGAGGGAAGAGGAAAGGGCTAGCTAGTCCTGATTTGGTGCAACCTAGCAGATTTGCCCGTTTAAGGGAAGATGTTGGGAGCATCAGCTCAGGAGTAGCTGTATTAGAGGAAGCTGTTACTTCTAACAGCCGAGCTAACAGCCCCCCTAGTACGGGTGGGGATCAAAATGTAAGGAAGGCAAGACAGGTTGTGGTGGTAGGGGACTCTATCATTAGGAGAGCAGATAGGGCAATCTGCCGCTCTGATCGGCTCAACCGGACAGTTTGCTGTCTCCCGGGTGCTCGGGTCCGGCATGTTGCTGACAGAGTGGATGGATTATTGGGAGGGGCTGGGGATGACCCAGCGGTCATGGTCCATGTTGGTACCAATGACAAAGTAAGAGGAAGATGGAAGGTCCTAAAGAATGATTTCAGGGAATTAGGTAGCAAACTTAAGAAAAGGACCTCCAAGGTGGTATTTTCTGAGATATTACCTGTGCCACGCGCTACAGTGGAAAGGCAGCGGGAGATTAGAGAGGTCAATGCGTGGCTTAAGTCTTGGTGCAGGAAGGAGGGTTTTGGGTTTTTAGAGCACTGGGCCGACTTTGCGATTGGGTACGACCTTTATAGTGGTGATGGATTGCACCTAAACGGGAGAGGTTCTGCAGTGCTGGGGGATAGGATGGCTAGAAGGTTGGAGGAGATTTTAAACCAGTAGTAGGGGGGAGGGTCATAGCAATCTACAAAATGTAGATAGGACAGAAAGGAGATGGGCTTTAGCACAGTATAAGGGGGGTGGAAACGGGGGGGAGGGGCAAGCTCAGAACAGAGAAGCTGTGTAATGGTGAAAATTCACAAAATATAAAAGTGACGCATAATATTACATGTATGCTTACTAATGCAAGGAGCCTAAATAACAAAATGGGGGAACTAGAGGCATTAGCATACACTAAACAATGATATAATAGGCATAACTGAAACATGGTGGGATGAGACGCATGACTGGGCAGCTAACTTAAATGGGTACATGTTATTTAGGAAGGATAGGAAAAACATGAAGGGTGGTGGGGTATGTTTGTATGTCAAACATGATTTAAAGCCAAATGTTAAGCAAATGGAATGCGAGGAGGATAATGTGGAAGCTTTATGGTTAAATATCTGCTTGGGGGGAAAGAAGGGACACCAACTATTTGTTGGGATATGTTATAAACCACCTAATGTTAATATTGACGAGGAACAACAGCTGTTTGAGCAAATTGAGAAAGCTGCAAATCTGGGTAACACTTTAATTATTGGATATTTTAATTACCCAGATATAAATTGGGACAGAGGGACTAGTGCCTCAGCAAAGGGAATTAAGTTTTTAAACTTGTTAAATGACACCATGTCACAACTTGTACAAGCACCAACTAGAATGGATGCTTGTCTGGACCTGGTTTTAACAAACAACGTTGATCTTTTGACCAACATTCAAGTAGGTGAGCACTTGGGAAATAGTGATCACAATATAGTGTCCTTTGAAATAAACTCAAAAAAACAAAAGCACATGGGGAATACTAAAACATATAATTTTAAAAAGGCCAATTTCAATAAGTTAAGGGAAGCTTTGCAATATATTGACTGGCATAAACTCTTTAGTGAAAAGAACACTGAGGATAAATGGATCATCTTCCAACAAATATTAAAAAGGTACATTTCTCAGTATGTACCGTTGGGAAATAAATATAAAAGAAACAAATTAAAACCAATGTGGCTTAGTAGAGAAGTAAAACAAGAGATTACAACTAAGAAAAGGGCATTTAAAGCATTTAAATCGGACAAATCAGATGCATCTTATAAAAGATATAAGGATGCAAATAATGCGTGCAAAAAGGCAATTAGACTGGCTAAACTTCAAAATGAAATAATGATAGCTGAAGAGAGCAAAACCAACCCCAAAGCATTTTTTAAGTACATAAATTCTAAAAAAAAACAAAATGAAAGTGTAGGTACACTAAAAACTGAAACGGGGGTGTTAGTTAATTAAGACCAGGAAAAGGCAGGAATTTTAAATAACTATTTCTCCTCCGTATATATTAAGGAAGAACCCATGGCAATAGATGTGCAAATGATTGCTACTAAAAACTTGCAGAATAATTGTAATTGGTTAACTCAAGACAAGGTGCTGCAGCAACTAAAAGAAAGTTAATATAAACAAAGCTCCAGGGCCTGACGGTATCCATCCACGTGTACTTAAGGAACTAAGTGCAGAAATAAGTGAACCTCTGTTTTTAATCTTTCAAGATTCTTTTCTTTCAGGAAGTGTTCCGGAGGATTGGAGGAAGGCAGATGTGGTTCCTATATTCAAAAAGGGTTCAAAATCCTTGCCTGGAAATTATAGACCTGTGAGCTTAACTCTGTGGCTGGTAAAATATTTGAAAGGTTATTAAGGGATAATATTCAAGAATTCCTTGAGAAGAACATGGTTATCAGCAAAAATCAGCATGGTTTTATGAAGCACAGGTCATGTCAAACTAACTTGATTGCGTTCTACGAAGAAGTAAGTAGAAGTATAGATCAGGGTGTTGCCGTGGATGTGATCTATTTGGATTTTGCCAAGGCATTTGATACAGTTCCACACAATAGATTAGTGTTCAAACTCAAGGAAATCGGTCTAGATGAAAATGCTTGTTCTTGGGTAGAACATTGGCTTAAAAACAGAGTACAAAGAGTTGTCATTAATGGTAAATTTTCAAGCTGGACAGAGGTGGCAAGTGGTGTCCCTCAGGGGTCTGTTCTGGGACCCCTTCTATTTAACATGTTTATAAATGATCTTGAAGACCGCATTGAAAGTCATGTTTCAGTGTTTGCAGATGACACCAAACTTTGTAAAACAATACAAAGTGAGCAAGATATTACTTTGCTGCAGAGGGATTTAGATAGACTGGGGGACTGGGCACTCAAATGGCAGAGGAAATTTAATGTTGAAAAATGCAGTTATGCACTTCGGCGTAAAGAATACACAAGCAACGTATACCCTTAATGGAAGCGAATTAGGGATAACAACACACGAAAAGGACTTGGGAATTGTTATAGACAACAAACTATGCAACAATGTGCAATGTCAATCAGCAGTGGCCAAGGCCAGTAAGGTATTGTCATGCATGAAAAAGGGCATTCATTCTCGGGACAAGAATATAATTTTGCCTCTTTATAAATCACTGGTAAGACCCCATATTGAATATGCTGTGCAATTTTGGGCACCTGTTCTAAAGAAGGATATTATTGCACTAGAAAAAGTGCAGAGGCGGGCTACAAAACTAATAAAAGGAATGGAACATATCGGCTATGAAGAAAGGTTAACAAATTTAAACCTATTTAGTTTAGAAAAACGTCGCCTGAGAGGGGATATGATAACATTATACAAATATATTCGGGGCCAATACAAACCATTGTGTGGAAATCTATTCACAAACCGGACTTTACATAGGACACGAGGCCATGCGTTTAGACTGGAAGAAAGAAGATTTCGTCTAAGGCAAAGGAAAGGTTTTTTTACTGTAAGAACAATCAGGATGTGGAATTCTCTGCCTGAAGAAGTGGTTTTATCAGAGTCCATACAGATGTTCAAACGGCTACCAGATGCATACTTGCAAGAACAGAATATTCAAGGATATAATCTTTCAATGTAGGGTAATAACTGCTGATCCAAGGATAAATCTGACTGTCATTCTGGGGTCAAGAAGGAATTTTTTTTCCTAGCTTGTTGCAAAATTGTGCTTCAAACTCGATTTTTTTTTTTTTTTTTTGCCTTCTTTTGGATCAACAGCAAAAAACAAATGTGAGGTAGGCTGAACTTGATGGACGCAAGTCTCTTTTCAGCTATGTAACTATGTAACTATGTAACATACACACAGATACTGTCAGGGTATTTATATCGGCAGACATTTTGTGCTATGATAGAAACTAAAAGTGTATATTCTGAGTCACTCTGAACAGACCAGACTCCATTTTGTTATTCCAAGTTAACAAAAAAAAGACACAGATTTCTTTCTGTAAGACTAGCCACTTTGCCAGAGCTAAGGAATGCATAGCATAGTATAAACAAGTGATAGGCAGAAACGGGGGTTGGATAGACTGTCTAAAATGCTAATGGAATATAATCAAATCTAAACCCAGACAATTGTGACAGAGAAGATTAAATAATAATATTTAACTGTCTATATATATATAAGGTACCATTGTATGGAAAAGGGTAAACTTAGTTCATGATCTGCCATATCAGAAATTATAGCAGATTTGCCAGACACATAGTCTGGACAAAACTTAAGAAACCCTTTGAAATTTTAAATTATGGCACTATAAAGATAACGCAAAATGACGTCAAAATAGCCACCAGGAAAAGTTAACTCTTTCCTGGATAGGTATGTTAAGTAGGACAAGACTGCCCTCTATAGACCAAATAACTAAATTGCGATCTAGAAGATAACCACACCTCTAGTGCTTCTATTGGGTTATCAACTGATGACGTACAGAGAGTCTGGCCCTTTAAAAGTTAGGACAAAGGGAAGATAGAGATAGGCAAGAGATGCAGGATATGCAAAGGAGAAAGGAAAAGAGGAGAGAGGAATTGGAAGTTTGGGGACTCCAACCTCCATGCAGAGAGACATCCAAATAAGTTCCTGAGACTACCAATCGGATGAAATATCTACTCAACTGGTAATTATACTGGTTTCATTTAATTAAATTAAATTAATTAAAATGTATTAATAGCATGATATATATGACTGGATAAAGCACGGTCAGATTTCCATATTAAGAAATCTTAGTTAACTAAAGAATATATAGTTATAAACATTCCATTCTGCAGGTGGAATTAAGAATAATTATATATTGATGTGATATTATCACGTGTTAGCATACCGTTGTTTTTATCCAGGTGTATTGATTTGCTCTAAATTAAGATAAGATATCTTTTAGACAAATTAAAAACAAACTCTGCTCATATATATGGTAGATTCTCTTATTGGATGGTTCCAGGAAATGACTAATGAACTGGTTTAAATGTTATTTTATTTAAAAATTACATAAGAATAGATCTTAACTACCTAGGAGATCTAGCCAGCATTGAAAGGGTTATTCTAACTGTCAGCTAAACTTTACGACCTTACGCTGCACTCTGAGGAATTCTGTTCTGCTGTGAAAAGTTTCGCTTTCTCTCTGTGTTAAAGATACCTCATAAATCGTCAGTCTTGACAGATAATGCTGTTTAAGCCATTGAAACGTAATACCCATTCCTTTGTATTGCATATCATTTTATACTGAATATTCATTGATTATTGTCATGCATGTTACATGTTATTATTAATTAATTTGTTATTAAAAATAAAATCTATTTTTATAATAAAATTGTGAATATTAATTTATATGATATACTTCTCACTTAACACGATAACGATATTTGGGATCTGAGAATTGAATTAGTGGGCAATTCTCAACTGTTTACTATTATCCCATAAATATCCCCACAATACACAATGGCACATGCACACACTCAGATACACACAGTGACACAAACACTGACACACAGATACAAATACTCACAGTGACACAAAGATTTCACACATATATATACACACACACACACTGTCAAATACATACACATGCCATTTTTTATATTTGCAGTCACCCTCCTGTTAGCATACCTGTTGTCTGGAGTAGGGTGACTTGCTGGCTGAGGCTGGTGTGTGTGGGGTGAGCTGCTCACTGGCGGCTGCTGCCTCTCTCCCTCCAGCGCGGCATTTTCTATATGAAGCTGGGAGAAAATGACCGTCTGTCCATCACTTCCAGCATCCCATACTACGGGGACCCGGTCACAAAATTATTTGGCCACTGCGTTGACTGGGTCCCTTTGCAGCAATGCCCATCGTTTGGCCTTTAGACAAATCACCACAGAACCCCAATTTTGCTCTCGCGGAACACCAATTGGAAAACGCTGGCTTAGACAATCTTCCATTCTCCAGCCTCTGACTTGGGTAATACTTTATACGTCAGATTCCCTTCTTTTTCAATTTAAACTGTTCCCCTGTTTTTATTGTCTGTTGACCTCAGAACTGTACTTCATGGTCTTATTTGCTAAATGGCCTTTTCCAGTGTATCCTTGTAACGGATCACCTGGCAGCCCGACTGGGTACCTCCGTTAATGGATGCTCCTAGTCAGTGGCGTACACACAATCCATGGGGCCCCGGTGCGAAACTGATCCGTGGGCCCCCCACCCCCACCCCCCCCTCTCTCACCCCAATCTGTGCCCCCCATACTCACCGACACATACATACAGACACACACACACAAACAGACACACATGCATACATACACCCACCGACAGACACATACATACAAACACACACATATATACACAGACAGACACACAAATACAGAGACACAAACACACATACACACACACATACAAAGACACACACACACACACACATACAAAGACACACACACACACACATACAGAGACACAGACACACACACAAAGACACACACAAATACATACAGAGACACAGACACACACATACAGAGAGACACAGACACACAGAGACACACACACATACATACAGAGACACACACACACACACAGAGATACACACAGAGACACAGACACACAGATACATACAGAGACAGACACACACACAGACACACAGACATACAGAGACACACACACACACATACAGAGAGACACAGACACCCATACATACAGAGATACAGAGACAGACACATACAGAGACAGACACATACAGAGACATACATATACAAATGTTTCCTACCTTGTGACTTTCCCTGGGGGCTCAGCCTGATGGGAGTCAGAGTTCCCACTCTGACTCCCTCCTCCTCCTTCCTCCCCCGCGGGTCCTGATAGCTGGGAGGAGTGACCGGGGAATCACTCCCTCCCAGCCTGTGATGTAATCACAGGGAGCCCGGTCGCGCTGTTAAAGCGCCCAGCGCTGACCGTGTCCTCTGATAATCCATATCCCCTCCATATGCGGCCCCGGCGGTTTTGTGACCCCTGCGACTGCGGTATGTACGCCGCTGCTCCTAGTGCTTCCCGAGGGCTCCAAGCACTCCGCCAGACACCATAACCACCGCAGACCACACGAACCGCTGCAGCTTTGTTGGGGTCTTGCCGTCTCCTACCCACCCTGGACCTACGACAAGGCTCCAGGCACCAGTTGGTGAACTTCTCCTCCAAGAGAGTAAAGTCGGAACAAGCTCTTAAAAGAGCTTAGTAGTGATTATCCAAGAGAATATGCAGAGCATAGCAATCCCTTGTAGTGATATAGCAATTCCCCCAATAAGAGACAAGACTCTAGATTTAGGGTTAAGCAGGAACAGAACGAACCGAGGCTTTATTACTTCTTATATACACATTTTCCCACAAGGTTACCACCCACGTGGACCTTGTGGTACACAGGACACAAAGTTACAACCCAATACAGTACAGTTAAACACTCCCATTCATTCCAGTAAAATCCTCCCCTGTGCTTGGGAGATAATTGGGCTAATTACTGTATCAGCTCAATTATCTCCAAGCGAAAAATACACCTTTTACACAATTTCTATAACTCCAAAATTATACATCACATTCGCATAAATTATATTTTCTAACCAGCATAATTAGAGAACCAACATACTCAAAAATTCATGCGAATCCGTTCAGCCGTTCGGGAGTTAGCTGGAAGTCACATTTGACCGACTGCACGCACATTTTCATGCCCAAAACAGTTCCAGAGAATTGGGCGGTGCAGCCGATCTATTTCCCATATTAAATGCAGTTCAAATAGACGAACGGCAACCGTTCATGCAAATGTTAATGTGGCATTCGTATAGTCGAAAGCCGTTCGACTACTGTCGAAGCGTTGAAGTCACATAGAAGGTAAAGTTCAGCGGTGTTCGTGCCATCGAGTGTCCGATTTGAGTTGCATGAACTCGACGACCAAACACCACTGAACGGCGTTTGACTAAATAAAGTGACCGCTACCACGTGTTCGAATGGCGGCCACTTCGACTACTTTGGCTGCATCCGTAGTGCCATTTCAAATGTACAAATCCTTTCTCATAGTAGTTTAAGGGGCAGAAGCAGTGTAACAAAATCCAATATGCCCAAATAGTGTTGTTAACTGGCAATACCTCACAGGGGCCATATTCACAAGGCAAAAGGCTAGCCATTAGTCCTCTCCTAGCACTTTGTCACAATCCTGTCTATTATTCCTTACATGGTCTTACTGCTAATACTTACTTTAACTGTTACTGCTGGACTGAAGTACTCTTCCTGAGAAGGTGTTAATTTCTTTATTTAGAAAAAAATCTATGGAAATCTAACAAAACTATTATCTGCTAAGCTTCTGCATGTTGCAAATAATTGCTCTACTTCTGAAACTGTTGGAAAAATTTACTAACTTGTTCTTTTCTAAGTTGTCTAAAGTACAGGCATGCCTCACTTACCGACCGGGTTCGGTTCTTACAACTCGGTCGTAGAACAAATTGGTCGTTAAGTGAGCATGAGATACAGAGCATGTGCACAAGTGCAGGTCTATGTTTAGGAACATTTACCCGAACATAGACTGTCAGTCTACCTGGGTCAAGGGCCTCCCTCCCCTCCGGCAGTTTCGGCATTCTAGAGGCCGGCCGCGATAGCCCCGCCCCCTTTTATGACGCGGCGCAAATGTTTTGGGGGTGTGGACATCAATTAAAGAGCCAGGCTATAAAAAGTACTCACTTACAGTGAGTCATTGCCCTGTCGTGGTTTCAGCTTGTCTGTTCCCTCAGTGCATCTCTTGTGATTGGTTTTCTGGTTATAGATCTTGGCTTGTACCCTGACATTGTTGTTCTCTCCTATCCTTAAACCCGGCTTGACTTTCGCTTACCTGTCTTCTCGTTCCCTCGACCTCGGCTTCACCCTGACCATTCTTGTTTATGTGACGTTAGTCCGGCCACTCTAAGGTCCGGTATACGTCGTTATAGTTTCAGTACACTCCGTGTTGGATCCCTGTCTTGACCTGGACATTACGACAGGGCCATGGATCCTGCAGGTACTACCTCCCAGTCTGCCTCCCAGGACTCTAGATTCGATGGACCAAATGGCTATGGCCTTGCAGTCATTATTATCTCGGCCAAATCTGCAAACTGAGGAGAATCGTGCTTCTCTTATTGCTCCTGTAAACACAGGATTAGAAGTAGCTACAGTTGGGGCCTCCTCTCGTGTTACCTCCCCACTACGCTATGGTGGTTCACCAGATACTTGTCGAGGTTTTCTGAACCAGATTAGTATTCACTTCGAACTACAACCCCGGGCTTATCCTACTGATAGAGCCAAGGTCGGATTTATCATAACCTTGCTGATTGATAAAGCACTTAGATGGGCTAATCTGTTATGGGAAAATGATAACCCGTTAGTTTAAAACTACAATGCTTTTGTGGAAGCCTTTAGGAGAACATTTGATCCTCCAGGAAGGAAGGCTACCGCTGCTAAGGCATTATTACATCTTAGGCAAAGGAATAGAACTCTGGTGGATTATGCATTAGAATTTAGGTCAATGGCTTCTGAGGTAAAATGGAATGAACAAGCCTTCATAGAGGTTTTTCTAAACGGTTTGTCTGATGAAATATTAGATGAAGTAGAGAATTCCCTGATAATTTGGAAGATTTGATTTCTTTTATATCTCGCATAGATGAACGCATGAGACAGAGACAAAACACCAGAGATAGAATCCGTAGGCCTTCTATTAGATTAGCTCCCTCCTTCCAGAACCTCAACTCTGCGTCTCTAGCAGTTCCTGAACCTATGCAATTAGGGACTACCCAACTAACAGAACAGGAGAAACAGTACAGAAGAAGGGAGGGTCTTTGTTTATATTGTGGCCAAAGGGGTCATCTCCGCTTTAACTGTCCCACTCGGCCGGGAAACGCTCGCACCTAAGTGCCTCTAGAGGACAGGCCTTGGGTGATGAGATCTCGTCCTCTATAAATAAACAGAAAGACCATAGGCTTCTAATTCCTATCTCTTTAACTTGGGAAAAAACTTTCCATTAATACCTTTGCTCTAATAGATTCCGGAGCAGCAGAAAGTTTCATGGATCAAGCTTTTGCCAAGAAACAACTCATTCCTTCCCAACTAAAAGAGACACCCTTGGCCATTAAAAACACTTATCCTATTCCACTGATCACCGAGTTATTTGACAGACTTAAAGGGTCCAGAATTTTTACCAAGTTGGACTTGAGAGGAGCTTATAAGAATCCGGCAAGGTGATGAGTGGAAAACCGCATTCAATACTCACTATGTCCGACTTCTGAGACAGGTATAGGAGCAGTACTATCACAAAGAAAAGGGTTGGGTAAACCATTACATCCATGTGGGTTCTTCTCTAAGAAATTATCTGATACAGAGAGAAGGTACGACATTGGAGATAGGGAACTATTAGCTGTAATAATGGCATTGAAAGAATGGAGGCATCTCTTAGAGGGGACTTTGCAGCCAGTCACCATTCTGACTGACCATAAGAATTTGTCTTACACAGGAGAGGTCAAAAGATTGTCCGCCAGACAGGCTCGGTGGTCCCTGTTCCTTGCCCATTTTAATTACGTACTTACCTACAGACCGGGCTCCAAGAATACTAAAGCTGACGCTCTCTCACGTCAACATGAACCTGCTACATTTACCAAACTTCCTATGTCTTCCATAATCCCCAAGCAGAATATTATAGCCAATACCTGTATTAAAGTACACTCTCCGTTACTTCTTACTATTGAAAATGAACAATGCATAGTGCCGGAACAGACTCCCGAGGGAAAGTATTTTGTTCCTCCTAACCTCCAGGATGAATTACTGTCATGCTTCCATGACAGTAAACTTGCTGGACATCCTGGCATTCATAAGACTTACTTCCCGATTTCCCAAAAATTTTGGTGGCCTACCTTACGTAGAGATATGCGAGAGTATGTCATGGCATGTGACGTTTGGGCCAAAAATAAAACACCTCACACCCTTCCATGTGGTTTACTTCAACCTTTAGAAATACCCAAGAAACCATGGTCTAGTATAGCTATGGACTTTATTGTTGATTTGCCGGTATCTAAGAAACAAACAGTTATTCTCACGGTTATTGACAGATTTACTAAAATGTCTCATTTTATTCCATTACCCAAACTGCCTTCTGCACTCGAACTGGCTAAGATCTTTGCAAGAGAAGTCTTTCGCTTACATGGGATGCCTACGGATATTGTCTCGGATAGAGGCCCCCAGTTCGTATCTCGTTTTTGGAGATCCTTTTGTTCCCAGATGGGCATCACATTAAATTTCTCATCGGCATACCATCCCCAATCTAATGGGACAGCCGAACGTACCAACCAAAAGATCGAACAATACTTGCGCTGCTTTGTGTCTGAACATCAAGATGATGGGGTTGATTTAATTCCTTGGGCAGAGTTTGCACACAACAATTTGGTTTGTGATTCTACTCGTAATAGCCCCTTCTTCATGAATTATGGCTTTCATCTTACTATTCTTCCGTCGGTATCCTCTTCACAGGGTTTACCGATGGTCGATGTCCACGTCGCCAATCTGAGGAAGTTGTGGGATAAGATTCACCATATTCTTGTTCACACTTCGGCTTTATCTAAATGCCAAGCGGATAAGTGCAGAAAACCTGCTCCTATTTTTCACCCTGGAGATAAGGTATGGTTAAGTACCAGACACATTCGTTAAGGGTTCCTTCCATGAAATTCGCACCTCGTTACATAGGGCCTTACAAGGTCTTACGGAAGATCAATCCAGTTGCCTATCAGCTTGCTCTCTGATTCTTTTCATGTTTCACTATTGAAACCTTTCGTTGTAATAGATACACGTCGGCTTCGACTCCTCCCTCTTCTGTTCAATTTGAGGGTCAGGAGGAATATGAGATTAAACTCATTCTTGACTCCCGTTTCTCTCGGGGGAGGTTGCAGTATCTTGTTGACTGGAAGGGATACGAGCCTGAAGAAAGGTCCTGGGTGTCTCATGCGGATATCCACGCCCCTCGCCTCCTCCGGGCATTCCATGCCCACTTTCTGTCTCGTCCTGGCTCATTTCATCCGGTGGGCGTTCCTAGGAGGGGGGATACTGTCAGGGTACCTGGGTCAAGGGCCTCCCTCCCCTTCGGCAGTTTCGGCATTTTAGAGGCCGGCCACGATTGCCCGCCCCCTTTTATGACGCGGCGCAATCCCGCCGACGTCATGACGTCAATGACGTCACGAACCGCCGAAAAACTCAAACCAGGACGTTTTGGGGGCGTGGACATCAATTAAAGAGCCAGGCTATAAAAAGTACTCACTTACAGTGAGTCATTGCCCTGTCGTGGTTTCAGCTTGTCTGTTCCCTCAGTGCATCTCTTGTGATTGGTTTTCTGGTTATAGATCTTGGCTTGTACCCTGACATTGTTGTTCTCTACTATCCTTAAACCCGGCTTGACTTTCGCTTACCTGTCTTCTCGTTCCCTCGATAACAGACCTACTTTGGGTCCCGACACAGCAGTATCCACGTAATGTTAAAATGTTGGCCACAACAAAACTGTCGTTATTATTGCTACCGATAGGCATGTATGCTACTATGCAGAGTTTACATGTGACCTGTCTCTAGCGAGTTGGAGTCAGAGGAGTATAAAAAGAGTAATACAGATAATGGGGAAAGCGGGGATTCGTCGGAAAAAAAAACTTGAATGTAAGTTAGAACTACGCACATGGTATGCATCAATGGTGGGGGTGCAAAGGGCCACCCACTGCTTAATCAGCTTGTAAGCTGTGAATGAGGTGGTATCTTACGCCTCAACGATTAGTCCATATCTACCCTGGGGTTCCCACCATGTGCTGGCGATGTGGTGGGGAGATTTAATTCATATTTTTTGTCAATGTCCAGTTTTAACAAATTTTTGACAGCAGGTACAGGCGCTTATTGTACGCGCTAAGACTTTGCCGCTTCCTCTTTGTCCAGAGAATTATTTGCTTCATATGTTGCCCATTACTTTCCAGAAACATGCTGTCACGTTAGCTGTCCACATTTCATTGGCAGCAAAGACATGCATAGCGAGACTTTGGAAATCCCCGAACAGACCTGATTTTAGGTTAGTTATAGAAAAAATAAACCGTACCAAAAAATATGAAGAAATGGCACATAAAATGATGGGTACGTTGGGTAAATTTACCAAAGCATGTTGACAATGGCAAGAATAATTAGAGGCGGGGCATTTTAGGGATATAGATTAGGGGTATGTGTGACAAGACCAATCTCGCCACTGTCCATTGGATGAAGCTGGTTGCCCACCTGCTCCCTTTAGACTATGGCCCGGACTTTTAAAATACTTTATTCTCGCTGCAGAAAGGCTTATTCATGCCTTTCTGCCAGGGCGTTTGGTAGATTTTATCTACCAAACAAAATACTGAAGGCGCAACCACTGGGAAGCTGGCGTGTGCCTTCAATTCACCTCCCTGAAGCTAGCGTGTGCCATCAATTGACCGCAGCTTAGGTGGTCGCGGTTACACATAGCCGCCACACGGTGGCGGTGTTATGGAGCGTCCCGGATGGCCAGCGGTGCTCAGCCCGAAATCAGTGTACTAAAAGCGGACACTTTGACGTACAGGCACCGCTAAGCCTCCAGCCTTCCCTGCTTCTATCCGTGGCTGTTTAGCCTAACGCTGGATTGATTGGGACTTTTACCCTGTGAATGTTTTAACCCAGATAGCTATGCCATGGAGCCTATTCGTGTAATTAAAGACTTTAGCTCCATGGCAATTGAACTGTAGGTGTGTGATCTGAGCGCTATTCGGTAGTTATGGGGGCTCAGATCTAAGCTATCTGGGGATATGTGACACGTAGGTATTTCATGTATTAAATGTAACTTTGTATATTTTAAAGTATTTTACTGTCTTTGTGTCCCCACGTGTATAATGGCGTTTTACCTTTGTCCTGGGAGATAATTGGATTACTTCCCAATTATCTCCAGGCTAGAGGAGAGGGAATTAGGATGCATTGTGGGGATGTTTTACCTCTGTGTGTCTGTCATTGGTTCGTATCTGTCCTTTGTCACAGTCTTCCATCTGGTCCCCTAGGGGAGTGTCCACCAGGTGGGAGACCTACATAAATACCGGGCAGGTAGCCCTCAATAAACCAGATCACTGCTTGACCCATAACACGGAGCTCTGTCTCGTTCTTGGGGGGATTTACTGTATGCTGTTAGAGACTGATTGCTAGGAGTGTAAGCCGCTTGGGTGCTTTCCCTGTTCGTCTGCTAGCAGCTATTTGGGAGGTTCCAGTTTGGGAGTTTGGAGCCTTCCCTTGTATCCAGTTCGGGGGTTTGGTGTTCTGCAGTAGCTGCCTGTGTCTCTGGATGGGGAATATCTCCTAAACTGCTGTTAACCCCTTTTATGCCTGGGGGTGCAGTTACAGTAAGTTTTTTGCATATCTGATAGTATCTAGACATCTCACGTAATAGTTTTTTTTTTTTGTCTAATTGTATGTTTTGCTTTTGTAATATAATGTTGTAATGTTACATTGCATTGCAGGAATTGACTACTATGGCCTCGTGGGGTATTATTGTGATTTTTTTTTTAATAGAAACTCTTTGATGTAATAATTGAGATTAGATTATATAATGTAAAGTTTATTCAATGCCCCCCCCCCAAAAAAAAAGAGTGGCCGGGTTAGTGCTTAAGACAGATATATGAAGAGAATAAATGAGAAACAAGTAGAGGTCAGAATTACATAAATACACGTAATCGATTGCCAGGCCAAGATCAGGATAACAGAGAGCAAGAATAGTCAAAGAAGCCAAGGTCAGAAAACAGGAACTCCAATACACTGTATAAACACACTCTCAGGTAACAAAAACCACGACAGGGCAAGGAAACAAGGACAAACAGGAAGTATATACACCCTGTTCCAAATTATTATGCAAATTCTATTTAAGTGTCACAAAGATTAAATATTTTGTTTTTCAGTTTAACTCATGGATGGCATTGTGTCTCAGGGCTCTTTTGATCACTGAAAACAATCTCGGACACCTGTGATAATTAGATTGCCAGGTGAGCCCAATTTAAGGAAAAACTACTAAAGGAGGGTGTTCCATATTATTAAGCAGAGCACCATTTTCATGCAATATGGGGAAGAAAAAGGATCTCTCTGCTGCCGAAAAGAGTGAAATAGTTCAATGCCTTGGACAAGGTATGAAAACATTAGATATTTCACAAAAACTTAAGCGTGATCATCGCACTATTAAGAGATTTGTGGCTGATTCAGAGCACAGACGGGTTTGTGCAGATAAAGGCACATTGAGGAAAATTTCTGCCAGATCCATGCATCGGATCAAGAGAGCAGCTGCTAAAATACCATTACATAGCAGCAAACAGATATTTGAAGCTGCTGGTGCCTCTGGAGTCCCACGGACATCAATGTGTAGAGTCCTCCAGAGTCTTGCAACTGTGCATAAACCTTCTATTCGGCCACCACTAATCAATGCTCACAAGCAGAAACGGCTGCATTGGGCAGAAAAATACATGAAGACTAATTTTCAAACAGTCCTGATGACTGATGAGTGCTGTGCAACCCTGGATGGTCCAGATGGATGGAGTAGTGGATGGCTGGTGGACGGCCACCGTTCCAACAAGGCTGCGACGTCAACAAGGCGGTGGTGGAGTCATGTTTTGGGCCGGCATCATGGGAATTGTTATTGTTCAATAAAATTTGAATTGTACTCTTAATAGTTGATAACATTAGAATTATGCTGACTGTTATTTACATAAATTATTTCGGTAAATGAAAAAAATATAATTTGCATAATAATTTGGAACCGGGTGTATACCCTATACTGGGTAGCGATTGGTCACAGAGGACCGTGATGTCACAAACCTGTACACATCATCACAAAGCGCCACATGGACTGACACTAAAAAAAGAGACTAATGGGAGGGGTTCATGTTATATATGATGTCATACAGTGGCGTACACACGATCCATGAGGCAAAGGTGCGAAAACTGATATGTGGCCAACACATGGCGGCGGGCACCCAGTCGCAGGGGTCCGTAGGGCACCAGGCCCCCTGGAGTGATGGGCCAGTCGCAGATGCGACCCTTGCATCTACACCACTGTACACACTCACATACATACAAACACACAGATATACATACATACAAACAGATAGACATACACAAACACATACAGAGAAACATTCATACAGACACACACATATACAAACAAAAACACACATCTCCAAAATATTTTAGTCACCCACCTGTTTCTTACCTTTTAGATGCAGAAGGGTGACTTCCCTGGGGTCCAGTGGTGGCTCAGCCTGATGGGAGTCAGAGTTTCCACTCTGACTCCCTCCTCTCTTCCTCCCACGCAGCTCTTGTTGTAAGCTGGGAGAAGTGACGGGGCAGTCACTTTCTTCCAGCTGTGAAAAATGGAAATCCATAGCCATCGAGTGGCCCTAACAGCATTTGCCATCCGATGGTCCTCTTAACGTGCTGCCCCGGCGGTTATACCACTTGGGCTGGGGCCCCCTGGAGTGTCAGACCCAGTCGCAGTCGCAGTATGCCACTGATGTCATAATAAGGCACCAGGAAGTTAGAGATAAATGTGTGTGCATCAGAACTCAGAAAATACATAATTTCTGTAATCGTACGGCGTCGCAAGGGACAGGTATCGTGACACACAGAACGTCTGGGCTGAATTAAAAGGGGAGCTTTCAAAGGTTTAAGACATAAGATCTACAGAATAAAATACAAAATATGTGGGATACAGCTGGATACCTAAAATATATAAAACAAGCAACAAAACATAGTGCAACACTGTATAGATATATTCCACAGTGCCCCAGCCAAATATTGCACTCACAGACTACAAATGTTTCAAGCGCCTGGAAAAATCTTTCCCTTGGGAGGGAGATCAGGACCCTTGGACGGCAATGCAGTTCTCCAGATAGGAATAAGGAACCAGGTAGGTAAGTATAAATTGATTTATTAATTCAACAAATATAAAATCAAATAAAATATAATTTGATAAGATCAATTGTTAGTCTCCGGTCCTATGCATTTCGTTTCAAAAGAAACTTCTCCGACACAATCTCTGTCTTTTGTTGGTATTGACTTGAAAATAAATATGTGATTTCAAACTTTAACACCGCAGATAACCCAGTTCTCCATATAATAAAGACACTGTTAGATAGATCTACTTTTTATATAATGAAAACATTAAAATTACATATATTCAATAGTTCGCATGTGAATATGATTGAAGGTAAAAATCATATCAAGGGCAGTGGTCTAAAAATGCAGATAGAACTGGTATCTCTCTTTCTCCTACAAAATGCAGATTTTGTTAAAGGGACACAATAGTCACCCAGACCACTTCAGCTCAATGAAGTGGTCTGGGTCCCAGGTCCCTCAGGTTTTAACCCATCACATGTAAACATAGCAGCTTCAGAGAAACTGCTATGTTTACATTTGGGGTTAATCCAGCCTCTAGTGGCTGTCTTCTGGACAGCCACTAGAGGCGCATCTGCGACGCTGGAAGCGAATTTCTCCTCCATCGCGCAGAGTGTCCATAGGAAAGCATTGAGAAATGCTTTCCTATGGACACTTTGAATGCGCGTGCGTCACTTGCCGCGCATGCGCATTCGGCTCCAGTAACATCGGACGGGGGAGCTGACATCGGACGGGGAGGAGAGGTCACCAGCGCAGAGGTAGCCCGGTGCTGGATTAAGGTAAGTTGCTGAAGGGGTTTTAACCCCTTCAGCGCCACGGGTGGGGGCACCCTCAGGGCACTATAGTGTCAGGAAAACCACTTTGTTTTCCTGACACTATAGGGATCCTTTAAATACTTTGATGTTAATATTTATACTTTCTTTTCGCCTCTCCACTTAACTCAGAATGAAGCGTGTCTTTCAACATTGTAAACGGTTTTCTTCAGTTAGTTTTCAAATCTGATCTTGTTAGTTACTGTTATTTTTTTTTTTTATTCTGAAGTGTAAAAGTCCCACGGAAAACATAACTACAAAGGTTTATTCACTAAACAGTGAGCTGTAGTGAACTGGAAACCAACTAGCAAACGTTCTTACCAGGGGTAGGCAACCTTCTAGCAGCACTGTGCCGATATAGGATTGTGATGTCCGTAGCGTGCCGGTCCTATTTTATTTAAATTGAGGTGTGTATGCTGCCGTATTCTGCTTGTGTTATTCATACTGTAATTGCTTTGTATCGTTTTATTTGTGCGTATATGAGCTATTATATTGTATATGTTCAGGAGTAGTTTGTGGTATCTTGTATGATACACATGAATGTGGGCTGTGTATGGGGGCTGCTTGTGGAATTGTGTGTGGATGGATATGTCACATTGTGTATTTGGTAGTGTATTTGGTAGTGTGTGTGGGCTGTTTGGGGTATTGCATGTGAGAGGCTGCATGTGGGGTTGTGTGCATGTATGTGGATTGTTAGTGGTGTTGCGTTTGTGCGGATTGTGTGTATGTTTGTTTGTGGGCTGTTTGTATTATTTGTTTGAGGGGAGGCTTATTCTGCAGGCCTGTGTATATCTAGCAGTGTGGGTGGCTTCCCTGGGTTCCAGTGGGGACCAGGCTGGCCAGGTACAGGTCAAGGACAGGAGCTGCAACAGCAGCTGCAGGCTGCTCTATTACAGTGTGGATTCCCATTTACAAGTGCTGGGAGGAAGTGATCTGAGATAGTTATCTGAGATCACTTCCTCTATGTGCTGCAATGCATAAATTGAGGATTGTCTTTCACCACCTTTTCGTATTAGCAGATATCTGAAGTTTCACTGGGACTCCTGATAGGCCAGAGCCTGTTTAGCTCAAGCAGCCTTGAGTGCCGTGCAAAGACACCTTGAGTGCCGTAGATTGCCTGCCCCTGCGTTAGGCTATAATAGGCAAGCTGTGACTATAGCAGAGTTGGATAATTTTTTCAAATCAGCTATTTAGGTCGAAATTTCGGAACGTATTGTTTAAAAATGGCCCATATAATTTTTTTTGCAAAAGTTATATTTGTCATAATCCACGTGTACACTGAAACTTCTTGCTTCCCGTCCTGCTGTCGGGGTGAAAAAAAAAAATATATATCTATATAAAAATATAGATGTCTGTATTTGTGTGAGATGCAGAATACAAAATGTTAGAAACAAAGAAATATTTAATACACAAGTACAAATTAAAACAAGGCAACACTTTTTATTCAAAAAAAGGCCTTTGTGGATGGCAGAAACATATTGTAAAAATCATTGAAAAAAAAACACCTAAAAGGCATTGATACATACTGTCATATACATTTCATTTGTACATAAATTACATTTTTTTCTTCAGCTTGCATGAACTGAGATCTAATAGGTCATGTGTCCGGGAATCTGCATATTCACACCTCCATAGTCCAACATGTACATGGGCCATTGCTGTAACAGAAGACA
Source organism: Pelobates cultripes (assembly GCA_933207985.1). Classification (NCBI taxonomy): domain Eukaryota; kingdom Metazoa; phylum Chordata; class Amphibia; order Anura; family Pelobatidae; genus Pelobates; species Pelobates cultripes. Next base: position 234,517,329 of record OW240912.1, on the reverse strand, counting down.
AGAAATTCACAGTGAATTGAGACTATAATTGAAACATAAAATATTAAAAATACAAACACAATGTATTGCATATACATTTAAAGAGATACACTCCAGATCCCTTTTTTATTTTTATAATTTGCAGGTAAGGAAGGAACACTTCATGCAGAATAATAAACACGTACATGTATGTATCCATAACCAAGAGCAGAGGTAGACTACAGCACACAATTAATTGTGCAGACCTCCTTTTTAATGCACTATGCAGTTAATGCATTCATATATATTCAAAATATAAGCAACTAACCTAATATTTCTAGTTCTACAGATTCGCACATCAGCAACAAGGATTTGTGCACCAATGTTTCTGACCTTTCCTCTATTAAAAGGGGACTGCATTTATTACAACTTTATATAAATAACACATTAGAAATACCTGTGTTTACTGCAAATCACATGGATTTGCAGCTGCTGCAGAAAGCCCAGACCGAAAAGAAGCTGAAATACTTTAAGGCAATTCTCACAAACTCCATTATTTTCCATAACAGAGTTTTGTAAATCCTACAAAACCCTGCTCAAATCAACACAGGCAGCTATACCGTCATGAAGACACATGCATGAAATTGCTGTCCAAGTTGAAGAAGCTAACAAATTAACCAATAACATAGACTTGTATACATGAAGAAACTTCAAATTGTCTGAATCCTTCATTCCAGGACATTTTCCAATTTCAGTGTGTCCAAGCGGAGGTTATACCTCAATTGGATTTATCCAAAATGTGCAACAAAGCTTAAGTTTGTTAACCGAATTTAGACAAACTAAATCATAAAAAAAAAAAATGGAGGCTCTAGAACCAGTATTAGCCATGTGAGAGCCAGAGGGGATTTTCCAAATGCATTTTACTCATTTGGACTGGGTGAAGTTTTAAGAATGGGAGTGCTAGGTATCTGTCCACCTTCTCTCTCATACCCTGGGCTGTGCAATGGGGCTTCAAATGGGCAAAATAATAGGACACCTGTCTACTGCAGAAATGTTTTATTTCATTTCAGTGCAATGCTGATAAATACAGGAGAAGGAAATTGAAAATTTGAGAATGGCATAGAACTCTTACCACTAAGGACATAGGATGTGCTGAAGAGATGGGCTCTACATTAGAAGAAGAAGAGGACGACGAAGATGAAGAACTGGATGACGTTGAAGACACAGAGTTTCCTTCTGAGACCCTCTTCCGCTTCCGTTTAGGAATATTTGTATCTTTATCTGAATAACAAAAAAAATAAAATAAAATGAATAAAAACAACTTGAATGGAAGTACAGCACTCTTATCTTTTATTTAATTGTGAACAGAGAACATGGTCTATAAAGCAAAGTATTTGACATGTGCTGAAGGAGCATATAACCTATTTAGATGTATGTGATCACTTCCAACTCCTGTCCTTTTAAGCATATCTACATTATGTTAAGTTATTGGTTGTATGTACCAATAACAAAACAGTCACAAAATCTCCAGCAAATGCAGTATTTGTTTAACATGTACTTGTCATATGAAAATGTACATATAATTTATGTAATATTTTTCATACATGCATGTGTGTAAACTAAAAGAGAGAGTTAGGCCGATAACACACATATATAAATTGAAAGATGTTGGTCTATACATTGGTCGTTCAAGTGAATTTCTTTTCACATTTTTTTCAACAGTTGCCATATAAGCCATGCATACCCAGTCTCTATCAGCTATCACTAAATATATTACATCCTGTGAAAAATATAAATACAAACCACACATACAAGATAAATAAAATACCAAGGCACTATTACTTACGTATCCGTGGTGCCTCAATGCAGAGTTCAGAAAATGGCCTGCGTTAAAAGAACAAAGTACATTATTAGACTCAAATAGTTTGCAAACAGAAAAGATAAACATATCGAACCTGTCTTCCCTAAGAAATAACCACCAAACTATTTTTTGCCAAAAATAGTTTTGGAAGTTTTAATATTCTGTGTTAACACCAGATCCGTAGTGTAGCTACCTGGACAAATCACATTAAGCAACGAGATACAAGCACATGGAAACAAAAGAGAAGTATAGAAATGTATATATCATTTGTATATAAAAATAGGTTCTCTCTCTGATAGCTTGATAAGATTAATACAAAAAAATAGCATGGAGGGCACCCCATGTCAGACACAGTCAGAAACCAATTATAAAGAAGAAGAATGATAAATCCTAGTCCTCACAGAGTTAATACAACTATCAAATTTTAGAATAAAGAGGAGCACACTTGCTAAGTCATACCAAAGAAATACAAATATATTATATATAAATAAAAAGAGAGTAATATATATAAAAAGAGTAATATTGGCACTCACCCTATTTTAGTGAACAAAAAAGTTTTTACTTGCCTGGTATAATGTATGATCACTGATCTGGTCGCATGTACACATTGGGGGCTTTTTGTTATGGTACATATGTCACTCTTTATTGAACTCAGTACAGCATCTGCAGGAGTGTATATTTAGATGTACCCACGTTTAACTTTTCACTTTGTGTGTCCACATAGATACCATGTTTATGCACTCACTTAGGCTCACTTTTGTTTTCACCACATCTAAATTCTGTAGCCGCCGATTTTGGTTATCTGGCATATCATCTGTATATATGGTACACCATCCTCCATATATAATATTTCTTAATGTATTTCATTACACTACACACTATTTCACATGGTGTTTAATTCACAACACAATCTATTTTAGCATCCTTTGTATAGCCGGTCACACTAAGAAGAACGCACGGTGATTGTATACACGTTGCCTAGCAACGCCGTTCATTTGCACGTCATCACGTTTGTCACGTGGTTCCTTTGGTGCACCTCCGGGTTTTGGACGGCTTGCGGTTTCCTCACGTATTGATTTGGTAAGTTATCATTATTATTTTTCTATATATACTTACCTCTTACACTGTATTATTGATCTAGAAAAGACCCTATAGGGCTCGAAACGTCGATCAAGGATTTTTTCACACATGTAATTTGCACCAGTAAATAAATGAACCTTTGAATCAAGACCTGAGAGTGCACCTTTCATCTATTTTTTTTTCTCTCTCTCTCTCTCTCTCTCTCTCTCTCTCTCTCTCTCTCTCTCTATATATATATATATATATATATATATATATATATATAAAACATAACACTATAGGTACATTGTGTATACATAAAACAAGGAGATGTGATCAAATGAAGTCAAAATCTAACCAAACTCACAACCATATGGGAGAAGGATAGGTGGATACCAAAAAAGAAAAAAAGAAAACAATGTAAATGTGCCTTTCTCAAGGGAGAATATAAAACAACTGAGCCATGTCTGTTGGCACAAATTTGTTGCAATAGGATAAGGGGTGGCCACTCATCATTTAATGGGGACACCCAAACAAGCGGTCACTTGACATGCAGTTCTCCGTGGTATGAAATGTATTTTGTGATTCTTTTTTTGCTTCAAATTTTGATATATAAGGCCTTCCATGTAGTTAGACCTTTGGTTAGGTTATGACTTCCTTTGGTCATATCTCCCCTTTTTTTTTATTTGTATTTATTTGGTATCACGTGTGCTGAGATTTGTGATTTAGTATGAATATAATAAAGTATTAATTTGTGTGTGCTACTCTTTTTTTTATGCCTCTATCTTTTTTGACATTCTTTATTTTTGTATTTTGTCATAACAAGAATTAAAAAAAACATTTCTGTGTTGCCACAACAGCTAAGACAGGACAAGCAGAGAAACATATCATAATGCATGGCACACAATGTCATTTCACGTTGTCTCAGATATCACAGCTAGTATAACATCAAGCATTATCCTGCAAGACTAACAGGCGTACTTAGCGCTGGCTAACGATACTGCAGAGTGTGTGCTTCTCTTTATTCTAATAGTAGAATAAAATTTACCATGTGTTATTATTTTTTAGTAAAATGTAGAAACACGTACTGTAACTGATTTATAATAATCATTCTGATGTTTTCCCGAGCTTTAAGAATTTTTTCCAACCGGCTGATGTCATAGGTATTAGGATTTCTGAAAGGGATGTCATTTGGTAGTCCAGTTACTTCAACCGCATCTGGGTAATCCCTGATTAGTTTATAGGGAACTAGCACAGGATGACCCAAGCCAAGTGCTTCACCTGCACAAAAAAACATAATTCAATATTAAACCAATTACTTGTCCACACTAATAAATTCCATAACATATAATCAACAATCACTTTTAACAAACTGAAATTCTAACTAATCATCTAAGTGTAGCACCTATCTCTGCAAGTAACTCATTAGTGGTATCTAAAGAACACTATATATAACATGCTTGATAGTCTTACTGTAGAGCATGGGTGTCCAACCCGTGGCCTATGGGCCGTATGCGACCCGGTTGCCGTCCGCGCTGCCAGGCAGAGAGGGAGGTAGGGAGCCCAATCAGTGGCTTAGGGGGCAGCAGGAGGAGAAATACCGAAGTATGCAATAACTGGGCAGGGGTTTTTGTAGAGGGAAAAGGGCATGGTTTTTGTAGAGGGTGGCAGGGGTTTAAGGGGCAGGGGGGCATAGTCCGTAAAACTTGGGATATAAAGGGCCTCCTAAGCCTCCACAGCCAAAAGCTGGCTCCTCTCACCCGGTCACCACGGAGATACTCACCAATCTCATCACAGACCTCCGCCAGACATTCTCCGCTGAGATTTTCCAGGTGAGGGAGGACGTCAGGGGGTTCACCGTTCGCCTCACAGCAGTGGAACAAACCGCCCAAACCCACACCACACAAGTCCTGGAACTCCAGAAGCAGGTCACAGACCTGACTGCCACCCACACTACTCTCAGCCTTCAAATAGCAGCTATGGAAGACAAGAGTTGCTGGAGGCATGTAAAAATCATAGGCCTCTCTGAGGATATAGCCCCAGCTGAACTGCCTCACTTTATTCGTAGGCTATTTGCTGCCTTCCTACCTCCCAGGCAAGCCAAGAGAATACAACTTGATGGAATGTTCCGCCTGCCCAAGCCATCAATGCCCTCAAGTACAGCTACCAGTGACCTACTGGTGAAATTCCAGAATGGACAGGAAAAGGCGGCCTTCATGAATGCCACATAGGGAAAGAATCCATTCCGGTTCCAAGACATGGACTTGTCCTTCTACACTGACCTCTCACGTGCTACCCTGCTGTGGAGGAAATCCCTTCATCCGATGACAGCAACACTCACAGCCAAGGGAGTGAAGAACCGCTGGGGACCGATGCACGTACTCCTCATTCCACATCAAGGCACCGAACACAAAGTGACAGACATCACCGAGATGGACAATGTCCTAGCAGCTTTGGGCCTCACAGCCCCATCTACCTCCACCACCTGGGACCCAGCTAAAGTAGTCCCATTCATCCCAGCTGCACGAGGAACACCTGGGAAGGCGACCACCTGATGCACTTGCTTATATGTTATATTATATTAAGTTAAAATTTTCCAGATGTTGGGTGCAGCCCTCAGTTGAATGCTTAAAAGTTGCATGCATGACAGCTTCATGTTAGATGCTCCTCTTACTGGCACATTGACCACTACACCTCTGGTCAAACAAGGCCGAAACCCTCAATAGCCCGGGAATGCTAGCTCCTTTTTAAATAACCATACCCCCCCAGCTCCCACTATGTAAACTCAAATTAGGCAAACTATCTCGGAGCTGTGTAATCTCCGCATTACGACGAGCGTCAGCGTACTCTGCTAAGCACTAGCCATCACTTAAATGCTACCCACAATAGCTAGTAACATGGCTCGAACGCCATAAGTTTCATACATATAAATGTGTAAGATTCCACACACTGATGTTGCCAAAGTAATGTGCTGGGCCCAGCTCCAGCACAACAGGGTCAACCGACCAACTAATCCTAGCACCTCGGTCAGGCATACCCTGCAGTCTAAACAACCGGGCCAAAGGGCCAAATGTACCAAAGCTTGTTTATCACAAATTTATGTTTTTACATTTAAGGAAATGTAAAACTCTTCACAAAAGATGTGAAGAGTCTGAAGTTAGGCAGTATGTCTCCGCTGCTGAGGTTGTTCAGGCTTGTTTGTTATTGTCATGCCAAAAGCATGAGTTGGTGTTTGATGTGTGTTTATATATGTTAAGAGTTGTTTTTTTGTAAACCTTGGGATGACATTTATTGTGGTCTTTGATCTTCCACCAGGCCTAGACCATAAAACATCTAGATAGCCATAACCAGAGCTGGACACAAGGGATTGTATAGAGTGGGCAATAAACTGCCAGACCAACCCCCTCTGACACCTCCCCAGGGGTCTGTCCACTGAGAAACAACTAGTTTAGGTATATCCAGAGAGTTAATTCATTTTTTCTTTGGTCAGCAACTTCTAGGAGACCTATACCATCTAAGACTCCCACAAGAATTCCATATGGGGTAAATACATGTAAGGAATTTCTTGTGTTTTCTCCTATTTTATTTTATGTACTGTTTTGCAATTTGTTATCTGTATGTCATTTATTTCTGTATTTTGTATTCAGCACTGTGAATCCTTTTTGTCAGATTAAATGTTTACTTAATCAGCTTGTGTCTCTGTTCTCTTTGAGCTTCACTCTCCAGAGGAAAAATCAGGTACCAAAAAGGGTTAATTATATGTGTTTGATCAGTAAAAGTAGAACTGTGATTCTATAATTCTCCTGTGTGTGGGGTAACCTAAGACGCCCAGGTTTAAAGTCTTGGTGGTGGCAGTAAAGTGTGTATTAGGGGGTTAGTGTAGAAGGGATTGCAGGGGTTAATTGAGTGGTTGCTGGGACTAGCAACAGGTAACCAGGGGTCTGGTGTCATTATCCCTGTCACTTCCACACTCTCCCCACTGTCTCGGCTGGGCCTATAGCCCATGCTCGTGACAGTTATCTTTACTTTTAATTTTAAAAAGAGGCTGATTTCTCCAGGAGGCTCAGCCATTGTATACAACGACTTTGTATGTGACCTACGTATATCTGCTGAGACTCTTTCTTATCGTTCTGACCGTTTATTTCAATGCCTCAATTAAACAAAGATTGAAATATCAAAATTAAAGGACCACTATAGGCACCCAGACCACTTCAGCTTAATGAAGTGGTCTGGGTGCCAGGTCCATCTAGGATTAACCTTTTTTTTTTTATAAACATAGCAGTTTCAGAGAAACTGCTATGTTTATATTAGGGTTAATCCAGCCTCTAGTGGCTGTCTCTTGACAGTCGCTAGATGCGCTTGCGTGCTTCTCACTGTGAAAATCACAGTGAGAAGACGCCAGCGTCCATAGGAAAGCATTGTAAATGCTTTCCTATGAACTGGCTGAATGCGTGCGCGGCTCCTGTCGTGCATGCGCATTCAGCCGATGGCGTCGCTATGGAGGAGGAGAGCTCCCCGCCTGGCGCTGGAGAAAGTTAAGATTTTAACCCCTTCCTCTCCCCAGAGCCCGGCGGGAGGGGGGCCCTGAGGGTGGGGGCACCCTCAGGGCACTATAGTGCCCGTAAAACGAGTATGTTATTTATTTGATGTGTGGCCCAAGACAATTCCTCTGCGCTAAATGCGGCCCAGGGAAGTCAAAAGGTTGGACATCCATGCTGTAGAGTATTAATTTCTAAGGGAAGTAGCAGATTGGCAGGACAGTACAGCTCTGCCTCCTATGTTATTAGTTCATTACTAGTAATGATCCCCCAATCAATCCAATGCTGCTCATAGAGAAGCATTGAGAGGCAGTATACATGCACTCCAATTTCCACAATCTGCCAGCAATGTTTCTCACAGAGAAATTTTTTTTAAAAAATGCTTCCCTGAAAAACCTCAAATTCACTCTGAGCTGAAAGAGTGTGAGAAAGAGCAGCTTCCCAGCTTTCAATCAAAGTAGTTTCCAAAATTGTTCAAATTTATCTTCAGTACTATTATAACGTAAGAAATAGGTGGATTATTTATTTATCCTTAAAGCACATCTGCAAGCTGAAACACTTTATGGATTTGCATTGTTGCTTTAAGTTAAAACTCACCAGAACTTAGTATACGTAAAGAAATATTTTTCATCTTTTTAGGTTTTTTCAATCTTTGTTTTTTTTGTAACTCGTAGATCCTTCGTCTGTCATGTATAAACTATGCTGTTCCCTGTATGTATGATGCACCATTTAATATTATATAAGCATAACTATGATGTCCAATGTTGTTTCACAGAGTTAAACTCTAGAGTCCAGAAAGCGTCCCTAGTGGCTGCCTAGTAAACAGCGACATAAAGTTGTCTTAACTCTGCAATGTAAACATTGTAGTTTCTCTGAAACTGTTACATTTTACATAGCAGGATTAAGGGGACAGGGACACTTTACCCAGACCACTTAAATTAGATGAATTGGCCTTGGTGCATATAGTGATCCTTTAACGCTAGATCATGTAAAAAGGTTGATAATTTGATCTAGTTGCAGGCTATTTTTTTGCAATAATGTGTTAATAAGTGCATGCAATGCGTATGTATAATAGAATTATATATCACAGTACATGTCAAACATGGGATTTACAGGGTGAAAAACTAAATATGAATGGTGAATTGCCTTCTAAAGTACATTACTTTACCATATTTTTCATTAAAGAGCTCCTTAACACGTTCTCGAAGTATAACTTTTTCTCCAAGTCGGTTGGCATCCTCATCATCTGAAACAAATAACAACGATGCATGGTTAATATTGCTACATCTAAAGAGCTTTATTACCCACCATCTGCCTATCACAACATGGGAGAGTATTAACTATTTAAGTGTTCTTGCATAGCAAGACCACTTAATGTTATCTCACATATATATTATTAAGTGTTCTTGCATAGCATAGTGTTCTTGCATTATTAAGTGTTCTTGCATAGCAAGACCACTTAATGTTATCTCACATATATATTATTATTAAGTGTTCTTGCATAGCAAGACCACTTAATGTTATCTCACATATATTATTAAGTGTTCTTGCATAGCAAGACCACTTAATGTTATCTCACATATATATTATTATTATTATTATTATAGCAAAATTTGCCACCCTAACTCCTCCTACAGTTTTTACACTACATAGACAAAAATTTACCAAAACGTGCAGATTGTTCCCGATCGGATTGCTATTACTTTGTGGAACGTTTCGCCGAATGGTTCACGGAATATCGTCGCTCTTGTGGCGAAATTTGTCCCATAGGAATGAATGGCAAAGCTAGAGTGGGAGCTGGCAAAAGCTGAAAAATCAGGACATGATTTCTAAACTGCCACCACTCCCTTATTTTCAGGCCCACCTACAAAAATCTTATATCAAAACGTTCAGCTATCCCTGCTGCCACTAAACATGTCAACGGCTAAGCTGTAGTCCTGATAGTTTTCACAATATGACCATTTGTTTGCAACCAACGCCGTCCATTGACTTTCATTGAAACTTCACTCTGCAAAGCTCAAATTTGAAGTGTAATTTCTAAACTGCGACTGTGCCTTCAATTTTAATACTTCAGAGACATACTATGCATCAAAATGTAGGTCTGGGTCTTGTGATTCTCACAATATAAAGCTCTTCACTGTAGGAGTTATAGTTTTAAGATACGACCGTTTGAAGATGGCAACCACCAAAATACTCTGACCTGTGTCAAGCTGCAGCAGCAAGTGATGTCATAGACAAGGCCTTTTGAACACCTGCTAATGTTTTTATAAATGTATGGTTTAATGTAACTGTGCAACAACGTTGCAATTAAATGTGCTATGTAAATGATAGTTACTCCGCCCACTCCAGTTGTAGACTACTGGTGGAGGCAAGAACATTCTACACAATTTCCCCAGAAATTGTAGCTTTTCTAGTTATTATTATTATTATTATTATTATAAAGCAAAAATTTACTAAATTTCAACTCCTCCCACAGTTTTTACACTACATAGACAAAAATCTACCAAAACGTGCAGATTGTTCCCGATCGGATTGCTATTACTTTGTGGAACGTTTCGCCGAATGGTTCACGGAATATCGTCGTTCTTGTGGCGAAATTTGTCCCATAGAAATGAATGGCAAAGCTAGAGTGGGAGCTGGCAAAAGCTGAAAAATCAGGACATGACTTCTAAACTGCCACCACTCCCTCATTTTCAGGCCCACCTACACAAATCATATATCAAAACGTTCAGCTATCCCTGCTGCCACTAAACATGTCAACGGCTAAGCCATAGTCCTGATAGTTTTCACAATATAATCATTTGTTTGCAACCAACGCCCTACTGACTTCTTCATTGAAATCTCACTGCAAAGCTCAAATTTGAAGTGCAATTTAAACTGCTTACGTGCCTTCAATTTTAATACTTCAGAGACATACTATGCATCAAAATGTAGGTCTGGGTCTTGTGATTCTCACAATATAAAGCTCTTCACTGTAGGAGTTATAGTTTTTAAGATACGACCGTTTGAAGATGGCAACCGCCAAAATACTTTGACCTGTGTCAAGCTGCAGCAGCAAGTGATGTCATAGACAGGGCCTTTTGAACACCTGCTAATGCTTTTATAAATGTATGGTTTAATGTAACTGTGCAACAACGTTGCAATTAAATGTGCTATATAAATGATAACAGTTACTCCGCCCACTCCAGTTGTAGACTACTGGTGGAGGCAAGAACATTTCACACAATTTCCCCAGAAATTGTAGCTTTTCTAGTTATTATTCTTAAGTGTTCTTGCATAGCAAGACCACTTAATGTTATCTCAATATATATATTATTATTAAGTGTTCTTGCATAGCAAGACCACTTAATGTTATCTCACATATATATTATTATTATTATTATTATTATTATTCTTATTATAGCAAAATTTGACACCCTAACTCCTCCTACAGTTTTTACACTACATAGACAAAAATTTACCAAAACGTGCAGATTGTTCCCGATCGGATTGCTATTACTTTGTGGAACGTTTCGCCGAATGGTTCACGGAATATCGTCGCTCTTGTGGCGAAATTTGTCCCATAGGAATGAATGGCAAAGCTAGAGTGGGAGCTGGCAAAAGCTGAAAAATCAAGACATGATTTCTAAACTGCCACCACTCCCTCATTTTCAAGCCCACCTACACAAATCTTATATCAAAACGTTCAGCTATCCCTGCTGCCACTAGAAATGTCCACGGCTAAGCCATAGTCCTGATAGATTCCACAATATGACCATTTGTTTGCAACTCACGCCTTCCATTGACATTCATTGAAACTTCACTCAAGCCACCTCAAACTTGAAGGGCAATTTCTAAACTGCGACTGTGCCTTCATTTTTAATACTTCAGAGACATACTATGCATCAAAATGTAGGTCTGGGTCTTGTGATTCCCACAATATAAAGCTCTTCACTGTAGTATTTATAGTTTTTAAAATACGACAGTTTGAAGATGGCAACCACCAAAATACTCTGACCTGTGTCAAGCTGCAGCAGCAAGTGATGTCATAGGCAGGGCCTTTTGAACACCTGCTAATGTTTTTTATAAATGTATGGTTTAACCCCTTAAGGACTGGACTGTTTTTGCGATGTTGTACATTTGCGACCAGGAATATTTTTACACTTTTCTGGTGTTTGTGTTTAGCTGTAATTTTCCGCTCTCTCATTTACTGTTCCCATACAAATTATATATTGTTTTTTTCAGGACAAAAAGGGGCTTTCTTTACATACCATTATTTATATAATCTCATGTATTTTAATTTAAAAAAAATATGATGAAAAATTGAAAAAAATACATGTTTTTTGACTTTTACTTGAAAAATCTTTTACTCATCTACAAAAGCGAATGAAAAAAACTGCTAAATAGATTCAAAATTTTGTCCTGAGTTTAAAAATACCTAGTGTTTACGTGCTTTTTTTTGCATGCTATAGGGCTATAGGTACAAGTAG
>OW240912.1:234488551-234502113 GCA_933207985.1 Pelobates cultripes | reverse complement strand
ATCCTCACATATGTTTTTGCTGTTGATCCAAAAGAAGGCAATAAAACCAAGTCTGAAGCACGTCCAATTTTGCAACAAACTAGGAAAAAATTTCTTCTTGACTCCAAAATAGCGGTCAGATGTCTCCTTGGATCAAGCAACTATTACCCCACTAATTAGAAAGTATTTATCCAATTGCAGTTTAAACATCTGTATGGACTCTGATAAAACTACCTCTTCAGGCAGAGAATTCCATATCCTTATTGCTCTTACTGTAAAAAACCTTTTCTTTGCCTAGATGAAATCTCCTTTCGTCCAGCCTAAATGTGTGACCTTTTGTCCTGTGTATAGCCCTGTTTATGAATAATAGTTAGTCAGTTTCTTCCCTCCAAATCTCCAGTTAGATTCTTTTTGCAGGAGTTGGTTTAGCGATTGCTGCTAAAGGTGCATTTGATACCTGCATGTGACGAGACCAATCTCGCCACTGTGCATTGGAGGAACCTGGTTGCCTGCCTGCTGCCTTTTGACTATGGACCGGCATTTAAATACTTTATTTTCCTATGCAGAAAGTTCTATTCATGTATTTCTGCCGGGGCGTTCGGTAGATTCTATCTACCGAACAAACAGCCATCTATTGGCCTCCCAGGAGCCGCGGTTAGCTGGCAGGCGCTGTTAATTGGCTCACCAGAAGCCGGCGAGCGCCGCCAATTGACCACCCAGTAGCTGTGGTTAACCGCAGCTTAATTGACCATACCGGGTGGCCGCATACGCATACTGAACACTTGATGGCAGCAGTCTGCAGTTCACACGCGGCCGGTTCATTCACGGATTTACTGAATGAACTCATTTAACCCAGATAGCTATGCCATGGAGCCTATTCGTGTAATAAAAGACTTTGGCTCCATGGCAATTGAACTGTATATGTGTAGTCTGAGCGCCATTCAGTAATAATCTGCGCTCAGACCTAAGCTATCTGGGGATATGTTGCATGTCTGTATTTTATGTAATAAATGTAACCTTGTGTATTTTATTGTATTTTACTGCCTTTTTACTGCCATGTGCTTAATGGAGTTTTGCCTCTGTCCTTGGAGATAATTGGATTACTTCCCAATTATCTCCAGGATAGAGAGGAGGGATTGTGATGTCATTGTGGGAGTGTTTATCTGTGTTGTATGTTTTGATTGGATGTTCCACAAAACCCTGTGGGTGAGCCTTGTCTCATTCTTGGGGGTTTATTGTATGCTGTTCCAGTTCAACTGCTAGGAGTGTAAACCTTTCGGATGGTTTTTCCTATTCGGCTGTTTACAGCATTCGTATGTTTGAGAGCATTCGTATGCTTCTCCGGTTCGGTGGATTGGGGTCTACAGTAGCTGCCTGTATATCTAGAAGGGAATATCTCCTAAACGGCTGCTAACCCCTTTTATGCCTGGGGGTGCCGTTACACTGCACATTTGGTTAAAAAGGTTTTCTGGCAGTAACATATAAATGGCTGCCAAAACCAGATGATGTGTGCATTAAAAGCAGAATAAAAAAATTACCACCATGCATGTTCTCTGAAATTTGTTTTGCACAATGGTTGTGGGAAGGATGTTAAAATACCCCATATACAATACCTTGGCATCTCTACTTTATAAAAATATATACTTTCATGATGAGAACATTAACTGGGGGATGCAAAAATATGCCAAACTGAAGATAGGCCTAGTATACCTATATCAAGTTGAAAAACTGACACGTACAAGTTTTGATCATGGCCTTTTAGCCCCAAATAACCCAGCAAACCTATGCATGGGTGATATCACTGTACTCAGGAGATGATGCTGAACACATATTGGGGTGTTTGGCAGTGATACATAACAGGATCTGTTAATTCATGCCTAAAATACAAGGTGTGTGAAAAAAACACACCAAAAATTACTAACCAAAAGTTTGACAAAGGCTGGTGGTAAATGCAGTGCATGAAAAGTGCTAAAATGCCACCATTTAAAATACCCTATTAAATACTTTCCAAAATACATTGGCCGGCTTCAAAAATGTCCCTAATAGGACATGGGCGCAGGTTGACTACATGTCAAAATTCCAAGTTGGAAAATGGATATGCGCACCTGCCAAATGTGGCCTTTTAGCCCCCAAACAACCTGACAAGCCTATGCATGGGTGATATCACTGTACTCAGGAGATGTTGCTGAACACATATTGGGGTGTTGTTTGGCAGTGACACATAACAGCATCTGTGAATTTATACCTGAATTGCAATGTATTTAAAAAAATGTTTACATAATAAATGACCTATGCGAAGTTTGGCAAAAATTGGTGGTAAAATGGCTGCATTGAAAGTGTCAAAATATCCTTAGATGAATACCCTGGGTTGTCTAATTTAAAAAAAAAAAAATTACATGTGGGGTGTTTTTCAGAGATTTATGACAGATAACAGTGTTACAATGTCACTATTGATAAATGTTAAAAATTTATGTTTTGAAACAGCAATATCCTACTTGTACTTATAGCCCTATTAACTTGTTTAAAAAAAAAAAAAAAAGCATGTAAACACTGGGTGTTTTTTTCATTAGCTTTTGTAGATGAGTAAAAGATTTTTCAAGTAAAAGTAAAAAAAACATGTTTTTTTTTTCAATTTTTCACCATATTTTTTTTTTTTTTTCAATTCAATTATATGACATGATAGAAATAAAGGTATGTAAAGAAAGCCTTTTTTGTCCTGAAAAAACCAATACATACAGTGTTAAAACAGCTCTTGTCCTTAACGTACAACATGGCTAAAACAGTCCGGTCCTGAAGCGGTAATGAACCGGCAGATACAATATCTTTGTTTACATCACATGTTAGCTGACCAAGGTGTACACGTCATAAAGGGGTGATCCTTCCACCATCAGCACCCTATCAGATAGCTTGATCGCAATAATATCATCGCAACTAAACGAAACTAAGCATCGTGGGATTGGTAGTTTTTTGTATTTTTTTGTTTTTCTTTGACATAGTTACATAGCTGAAAAGAGACTTGCGTCCATCAAGTTCAGCCTACCTCACATTTGTTTTTTGCTGTTGATCCAAAAGAAGGCAATAAAAACCCAGTTTGAAGCACAATTTTGCAACAAGCTAGGAAAAAAAATCCTTCTTGACCCCAGAATGGCAGTCAGATTTATCATTGGATCAAACAGTTATTACCCTACATTGAAAGATTATATCCTTGAATATTCTGTTCTTGCAAGTATGCATCTAGTAGCCGTTAACATCTGTATGGACTCTGATAAAACCACTTCTTCAGGCAGAGAATTCCACATCCTGATTGTTCTTACAGTAAAAAAACCTTTCCTTTGCCTTAGACAAAATCTTCTTTCTTCCAGTCTAAACGCATGGCCTTGTGTCCTATGTAAAGTCCGGTTTGTGAATAGATTTCCACACAATGGTTTGTATTGGCCCTGAATATATTTGTATAATGTTATCATATCCCCTCTCAGGCAATGTTTTTCTAAACTAAATAGGTTTAAATTTGTTAACCTTTCTTCATAGCTGATATGTTCCATTCCTTTTATTAATTTTGTAGCCCGCCTCTGCACTTTTTCTAGTGCCATAATATCCTTCTTTAGAACAGGTGCCCAAAATTGCACAGCATATTTAATATGGGGTCTTACCAGTGATTTATAAAGAGGCAAAATTATATTCTTGTCCCGAGAATGAATGCCCTTTTTCATGCATGACAATACCTTACTGGCCTTGGCCACTGCTGATTGACATTGCACATTGTTGCATAGTTTGTTGTCTATAACAATTCCCAAGTCCTTTTCATGTGTTGTTATCCCTAATTCGCTTCCATTAAGGGTATACGTTGCTTGTGTATTCTTTACGCCGAAGTGCATAACTTTGCATTTTTCAACATTAAATTTCATCTGCCATTTGAGTGCCCAGTCCCCCAGTCTATCTAAATCCCTCTGCAGCAAAGTAATATCTTGCTCACATTGTATTGTTTTACAAAGTTTGGTGTCATCTGCAAACACTGAAACAGGACTTTCAATGCGGTCTTCAAGATCATTTATAAACATGTTAAATAGAAGGGGTCCTAGAACAGACCCCTGAGGGACACCACTTGCCACCTCTGTCCAGCTTGAAAATTTACCATTAATGACAACTCTTTGTACTCTGTTTTTAAGCCAATGTTCTACCTAAGAACAAGCATTTTCATCTAGACCGATTTCCTTGAGTTTGAACACTAATCTATTGTGTGGAACTGTATCAAATGCCTTGGCAAAATCCAAATAGATCACATCCACGGCAACACCCTGATTTATACTTCTACTTACTTCTTCGTAGAACGCAATCAAGTTAGTTTGACATGACCTGTGCTTCATAAAACCATGCTGATTTTTGCTGATAACTATGTTCTTCTCAAGGAATTCTTGAATATTATCCCTTAATAACCTTTCAAATATTTTACCAGCCACAGAAGTTAAGCTCACAGGTCTATAATTTCCAGGCAAGGATTTTGAACCCTTTTTGAATATAGGAACTACATCTGCCTTCCTCCAATCCTCCGGAACACTTCCTGAAAGAAAAGAATCTTGAAAGATTAAAAACAGAGGTTCACTTATTTCTGCACTTAGTTCCTTAAGTACACGTGGATGGATACCGTCAGGCCCTGGAGCTTTGTTTATATTAACTTTCTTCAGTTGCTGCAGCACCTTGTCTTGAGTTAACCAATTACAATTATTCTGCAAGTTTTTAGCAGCAATCATTTGCACATTTATTGCCATGGGTTCTTCCTTAATATATACGGAGGAGAAATAGTTATTTAAAATTCCTGCCTTTTCCTGGTCTTCATTAACTAACACCCCCGTTTCAGTTTTTAGTGTACCTACACTTTCATTTTGTTTTTTTTTAGAATTGATGTACTTAAAAAATGCTTTGGGCTTGGTTTTGCTCTCTTTAGCTATCATTATTCCATTTTGAAGTTTAGCAAGTCTAATTGCCTTTTTGCACGCATTATTTGCATCCTTATATCTTTTATATGATGCGTCTGATTTGTCCGATTTAAATGCTTTAAATGCCCTTTTCTTAGTTGCAATCTCTTGTTTTACTTCTCTACTAAGCCACATTGGTTTTAATTTGTTTATTTTATATTTATTTCCCAACGGTACATACTGAGAAATTTACCTTTTTAATATTTGTTGGAAGATGATCCATTTATTCTCAGTGTTCTTTTCACTAAATGGTTTATGCCAGTCAATATATTGTAAAGCTTCCCTTAACTTATTGAAATTGGCCTTTTTAAAATTACAAGTTTTAGTATTCCCCATGTGCTTTTGTTTTTTTCAGTTTCAAAGGACACTATATTGTGATCACTATTTCCCAAGTGATCAAAAGATCAACGTTGTTTGTTAAAACCAGATCCAGACAAGCATCCACTCTAGTTGGTGCTTGTACAAGTTGTGACATGAAGGTGTCATTTAACAAGTTTAAAAACCTTATTCCCTTTGCTGAGGTACTAGTCCCTCTGTCCCAATTTATATCCGGGTAATTAAAATCTCCAATAATTAAAGTGTTACCCAGATTTGCAGCTTTCTCAATTTGCTCAAACAGCTGTTGTTTCTCGTCAATATTAACATTAGGTGGTTTATAACATATCCCAACCAATAGTTGGTTTCCCTTTTCCCCCAAGCAGATATTTACCCATAAAGCTTCCACATTATCCTCCTCGCATTCCATTTGCTTAACATTTGGCTTTAAATCATGGTTGACATACAAACATACCCCACATACACTTCGTTTTTAAAATTGACTTGAAAAGAAATAAAGTTACTTATAAGAGATTGTTTTGTATTATAGTATATTAGCAATAGCTATGCAATTTAGGTAATAAAGATGTTATTTTATCATACATTTAGATTGGAATTATACACATATGTGTTTTATTAGTAATGTGATCATTATGACATCGTAAGCCTGCCTTTTTTTTTTGTAAATTATATCTTCAGAAACCCTATAAATTGGGCTGTATGCAGGACCTTTAATGCTATCACTTGAGAAATCCTGTCAGGCGAAACGCGTTGTGAGTTTTTGATATTGTTAAATATTTTACTTATTTATTATTTAATAAAAAAAAATAAAAAAAAATTATATATATATATATATAAATATAATTATTTGTGGTCGGTTAATATATGGACCATGAAATACCTTGTGATTGAATTAAGTCGGTGTGGTGTGCCGAAACTGACGTAGGGGTAGGCTTGTAAAAAAAGAGGGTTCCCGAAGGGATTGTATAGGTATGAAGAGGGTGAGGTGGGTGGGGTAAACAGCGTACGTCACGGCAAAGGTAAGAAGGGGTAGCGTTTTTATAGGAATGCTAACTCCTCCCACAAATACAGGCCTGCGGCCTTAAAACTTGTGGTCGGTTAATATTAATGACCGTGAAATACCTTGTGATTGGATTAAGTCGGTGTGGTGTGCCGAAACCGATGTAGAGGTGGCCTGTAAAAAAAAGAGGGCAAAAGGAGATGCAAAAAAAAAAAACACACTTTATTATCAACATGATTATGATTCAAGATTTTTAAATGCTTGCCTTAACTCTTTCTCTGGTTGCGGTATGTATCTGTTGTATATTGCGGATTTCCAACGTCCTAATTTTTTAATGATGTGTACTGCAGTATTGATACTGGATGCAGCTGAGGCAGCCCCTATTCTGAACGAATGTCCTGAATAAGAGGCAGGGTCCCAACCTAATTTAATGCACAAAGTTCTAATGTAGAACATGAATTTAGAAGTAGTTAGGGGACTGCCTAGTAGTGAAAAAAAGTGGAGCGTGGCTGGGATTATCCTTAACCTGAACTATGTAAGTGTCTAGGACTTTAACAGTGAACCAGTGATTCTCGGTAGGGTAGAAGGGGATTACTACTGGATAGTCTAATTGTTTGGTTTTTGAATGTCTGAGTGACAGGAGGTAGTGATCGTTCACCTTTTTTAAGTCTTTTATGGAGAGACATGATTGACTGTCTGATTGGGCTGTAATCGTGAACTCTCTAAGTCTCAGGAATCCATAGAATGCTAAGTACATAGAGGTTTTTATGACCAGGTTTGTATGGGGTTCAAACCCCTGAGAGATTCAAATAGGAGGAGGGATCAGCTTCTGAGGGGCAAAGATTGGTGGTATGGGAGGTGGATAAGCAGACTGCACAAGACAGGGGTACCAAGCCTGCAAATGTCTGCAAAAGAGTTCTGTGTCCAACAGGCTCCAGTCAGTGCGGATTTTAAACTGGGCCAGGGTTGCTTTTGCCGACAGACTTGTGGAAGTCGTAAAACATGAAACCCCCGTACTTGTGACCTAAGTCCACCACTTTGTGCAAATATAAATCTAATTCTAGAAAATTAACAGAATGGAAGCTTAATATAGAAAAAAAAATCTATAGGGCAGTGAAGGGGTTAACCCTAATTAGGAATATAGAAACAGGAGAAGAGAAACACTGTCCTGAATGGAGATAGTTAAAACACAACTTTTAATCTAAAAAAATCAGTAAATAGGGTGTAATGTAAAAACTTACTCTCAGAAAGCACATATACATATAAAGGGATTATAGAGAGAGAGTATGTGGAGTTAAAAAAAGTATTACATTGGTTGACATTGATAGAAATGTCACTGCAGACAGACAGAATGAAAGTGTCAGTGTCTAGCTCTAAGTATAGAGGTGTAATTACTGCTAGATGTGGCTGGATAAATCACTCGAAAATGTAGCAGGAAAAAAAAATGTTCAAATGTTGCAAAATACAATGACTGTAGCGACTTTTATGTAACAAGTCCAGCACTGATTGAAGTAGCATGCACTACTATACAGTGCTAGTCATGATAGAGCTAGACAGAATAAATAAATTACGTCCAGTCTGTCTGCTGAAGTGAATGCAGATATCAGACTCTATTTAGATTTTATTTGCCTTGCAGGGGAGTTTGCTCATCTATTAGCTAGTATCAGCTAGTTAGCTTAGTGGTTTATCAAGGAGATAGGTGCCCTTGAAGGCACATATATATCGACAGCGTTTTTTTAGCAACATCCTACAATTTCATTTTTTTTCATATTATCAGACAGTGTTTTATTTCATTTTTTTTTGGTACCTTATCTAGTCATTCATTATACTGATACTGTTAACTAATCTCTCCTTTTCTCTGTAATATATCTCCTCTCTGTATTTCACTTTATATATGTTTATTTTGCAACATCAGCCAGCACTAACAGTTCCAGTCAGTACAACAGCTCGATCTATATGACAGGTGCTCTTGTAGGCATATATATATCTGCAGAGTGATTAGCTCTGCAGTTTCAACCAGCCTATATATTGTATATCTGACAATATATCGTACTTAAGTGATAGAGTGAGGTAGATATCTTTTTTTTTCTGCTTTATTTTGCTAAATCAATCCATGAATGCTAAGTAACACTAATAGATTCTCTAGCTTTGCCTACAGTTCAGGCAAGGTTTGGAGCAAGCAGAAAGACTGGACGTAATTTATTTATTCTCTCTAGCTATATCATGACTAGCACTGTATAGGAGTGCATGCTACTTCAATCAGTGCTGGACTTGTTACATACAAGTCGCTACAGTCATTGTATATTGCAACATTTGAATATTTTCCTGCTACATTTTCGAGTGATTTATCCAGCCAGATCTAGCAGTAATTACACCTCTATACTTAGAGCTAGACACTTACACTTCATTCTGCCTGTCTGCAGTGACATTTCTATCAATGTCAACCAATTTAATACTTTTTTAACTCCACATACTATCTCTCTATAATCCTTTTATATGTATATAGGCTTTCTGAGAGTAGGTTTTTACATTACACACTATTTACTGATTTTCTGTGATTAAAAATTATGTTTTAACTATCTCCATTCAGGACAGTGTTTCTCTTCTCCTGTTTCTATCAATCTAATTCCTCTCGACATTGTGGATAAACAGAGCATACAACATCCCTGTAAATACTGAAGGCTAGGACAAACTCGGGTATGGTGAGTTTTTTATTGAGTCGTGGGTCTCTAGCCTTCATGACGACAGCCAAATCGCCGTAATTGTATGTTCTCCACAACATCTTGGAAAGCTATTAGTAGCGAGACTAGATTTACATCTTTCTCATCTAAAATATCCTTATGGAGAGCTGGAGGGACCATGTGTGCTGGGGTAATTACATGGGTGGGAGTAAAAGGTGAAGTGGGGGGCCTACCCTGTGAGTTGGAAGGTATGAGTGCTTGTGCAGACCCTATGGGAGGAGGATCTATGCGAGCCGGGTTGGCATTTTCCAGTTTAGTCAGTCTATCATTAATGGACTGAAGAGATGACAGAATGGTATGTCTGAGCTGTGCCCTTGTGAGCTGGTACCCAGCCCAGGATCCTTAGGATGCGCTGTAAGCAGCTTGAATAGTTCAGCTTTCCTTGCAGTAGCCGGGAAAGGGATTCCCCTTCGGCGCAATTCAGCCGCAATCCTGGGGATAAAGAGCCTGGCGTGGATGGTTCTTGAAATTCCCTGGGGGTACCATGCCTAATGGGGGTGTTAGACCTAGTGGGTGTGCTGGGGGGGTGATTCTTTTCCTTTGCTGGCTTCTTTGGACATACTGCAAGAAAGAACAACACAACAACAATGATCTGATTACTGAAACACCGCTGAGCTTATGTAGAACTGGCTGGCTAACTAGTACTGAAGCGAAAGTCTATTTACCTCGTGACAGCTGAGGCCCTCCTTGTTATCACGGTGACAGTAAAGATCCAAAACGTGTGGCCGTGACAGGTGAGGCCCTAACTATAAACTCGATAGGTGGTTGAATGCGAGGCTCTAACTATGATTTGGGCCGAGGGGCAAAAATCTCTGTGTTGAGATTGGGGAGTTGGACTCGTGGGACCGGCTATGTTGTGCAACTAAGGCCAGCGCCCATCCCTAAACAGCCAGTTCTCTGACCCTGTACGGGGGGCTTGATGAAGGGGTAATGCAACGTAGAAAAACCCAAGTTGTTGTTTTTCGTGAAAAAGGAAACTCCCTATGAGACCTACAACGTAAGAGAAAGAGAGAAAGGAGAGAGGGAAAGGAAGGAGGGAGAGAGAAGAGGAAAAAAGAGAGAGGGAGAGGAGGAAGAGAAAAAAATTGATAAGTTTAGATTTAGTATAGTGAAGTTCTTAGTGATATTGTTGATAGTATTGTATCCTTAGGCCCCGAGTGTGCCGGAAAGTTCAGGGATAGCTACTATAACCCTAAGAGGAGATCCATGAAGAGATTGTGCTAATAAAGCGCGGTAGAATCCGATAACAGAGTAGGGTGAGATGAACAAGGGGTGCTTGTTTTTTAGAACCAGGATGATTATTTACAGATAGTGAGTTTGGATAAACGTATGAACAAGTTGTCGAGTAGAGCTGTGGCCTAACGAGGCAAGGCGGAAAATCAAGCCCCCGTATCTAGTGATGCACCGAACGGTTCGCTGGCGAATAGTTCCTGGCGAACATAGCATGTTCGCATTCGCCTCGGCGGGCGAACATATGCGCGGTTCGATCCGCCCCCTATTCGTCATCATTGAGTAAACTTTGACCCTGTACCTCACAGTCAGCAGACACATTCCAGCCAATTAGCAGCACACCCTCCCTAGCAGACCCTCCCACCTACTGGACAGGATCCATTTTAGATTCATTCTCAAGCTGCATGCTTAGTGAGAGGAGGGAAAGTGTAGCTGCTATTGATTTGATAGGGAAATGGATAGCTAGGTTAGTGTATACAGTGTCCTCTACAGTCCTGAAGGACTCATCTGATCTCTGCTGTAAGGACAGCACCACAAAAAGCCCTTTTTAGGGCTATAACATCAGTCTGCTTTTTTTTTTTTCTGTGTAATGTAATTGCAGTTGCCTGCCTGCCTGCCAGCTTCTGTGTCAGGCTCACAGTGGATACTGTGCCCACTTTTCCAGTGCCACCACTCACTCACTGGTGTCAAAATAGCTTGCATTTAAAAAAAAAATAGTTTTCACTGTAATAGATTGAATAGCAGGTAGTTGTCTGCAAGCATCTGTGTGTCAGGCTCGCAGCGTATACTGTAACCACTTGCCCAGTGCCACCACTCACTCACTGGTGTCACAATAGCGTGCATTTAAAAACCAAAAAACTTTTTTCACTATAATAGATTGAATAGCAGTTAGTTGTCTGGAAGCGTCTGTGTGTCAGGCTCGCAGCGTATACTGTGCCCACTTGCCCAGTGCCACCACTCACTCACTGGTGTCAAAATAGCTTGCATTTATAATTTTTTTTTCTTCACTATAATAGATTGAATAGCAGTTAGTTGTCTGCCAGCTTCTGTGTCAGTCTCACAGTGGATACTGTGCCCACGTGCCCAGTGCCACCACTCACTCACTGGTGTCACAATAGCTTGCATTTAAATAAAAAATAGTTTTCACTGTAATAGATTGAATAGCAGGTAGTTGTCTGCCAGCTTCTGTGTCAGTCTCACAGTGGATACTGTGCCCACTTGCCTAGTGCCACCACTCACTCACTGGTGTCACAATAGCTTGCATTTAAAAAAAAAAAAAAAATTCACTATAATAGATTGAATAGCAGTTAGTTGTCTGCAAGCGTCTGTGTGTCAGGCTCGCAGCGTATACTGTGCCCACTTGCCCAGTGCCACCACTAATTCACTGGTGTCACAATAGCTTGCATTTTAAAAAAAAATATTTTTTTTTCACTATAATAGATTGAATAGCAGTTAGATGTCTGCATGCGTCTGTGTGTCAGGCTCGCAGCGTATACTGTGCCCACTTGCCCAGTGCCACCACTCACTCACTGGTGTCACAATAGCTTGCATTTAAAAAAAATAAAAACATTTTTCACTATAATAGATTGAATAGCAGTTAGTTGTCTGCAAGCGTCTGTGTGTCAGGCTCGCAGCGTATACTGTGCCCACTTGCCCAGTGCCACCACTCACTCACTGGTGTCACAATAGCTTGCATTTAAAAAAAAATGTTTTCACTGTAATAGATTGAATAGCAGTTAGTTGTCTCCAAGCGTCTGTGTGTCAGGCTCGCAGTGTATACTGTGCCCACTTGCCCAGTGCCACGACTCACTCACTGGTGTCACAATAGCTTGCATTTAAAATAAATAAATAAATGTTTTCACTATAATAGATTGAATTGCAGTTAGTTGTCTGCAAGCGTCTGTGTGTCAGGCTTGCAGCGTATACTGTGCCCACTTGCCCAGTGCCACCACTCACTCACTGGTGTCACAATAGCGTGCATTTAAAAACCAAAAAACTTTTTTCACTGTTATAGATTGAATAGCAGTTAGTTGTCTCCAAGCGTCTGTGTGTCAGGCTTGCAGCGTATACTGTGCCCACTTGCCCAGTGCCACCACTCACTCACTGGTGTCACAATAGCTTCCATTTAAAAAAAAAAAAAAAATGTTTTCACTATAATAGATTGAATTGCAGTTAGTTGTCTGCAAGCGTCTGTGTGTAGGCGCAGCATATACTGCCCACTTGCCCAGTGCCACCACTCACTCACTGGTGTCACAATAGCTTGCATTAAAAAAAATTCACTATAATAGATTGAATAGCAGTTAGTTGTCTGCAGCGTCTGTGTGTCACATGTGCGTATACTGTGCCACTTACCCAGTGCCACCACTCACTCACTGGTGTCACAATAGCTTGCATTTAAAAACAAAAAACTTTTTTCACTGTTATAGATTGAATAGCAGTTAGTTGTCTCAAAGCGGGTGTGTCAGCCCTACAGCGTGTACTCTGCCAGTTCACAGTGCCACTCATCTGGTGTCACAATAGCGTGCATTTAAAAACCCAAAAACTTTTTTCACTGTTATAGATTGAATAGCAGTTAGTTGTCTCAAAGCGGGTGTGTCAGCCCAACAGCATGTACTCTGCCAGTTCACAGTACCACTCATATCTGGTGTCATAATAGCTTGCATTTAAAAACAAAAAACTTTTTTCACTGTTATAGATTGAATAGCAGTTAGTTGTCTCAAAGCGGGTGTGTCAGACCTACAGCATGTACTCTGCCAGTTCACAGTGCCACTCTTATCTGGTGTCACAATAGCGTGCATTTAAAAACCAAATCTTTTTCACTGTTATAGATTGAATAGCAGTTAGTTGTCTCCAAGCGTCTGTGTGTCAGGCTTGCAGCGTATACTGTGCCCACTTGCCCAGTGCCACCACTCACTCACTGGTGTCACAATAGCTTCCATTTAAAAAAAATAAATAAATGTTTTCACTATAATAGATTGAATTGCAGTTAGTTGTCTGCAAGCGTCTGTGTGTCAGGCTCGCAGCATATACTGTGCCCACTTGCCCAGTGCCACCACTCACTCACTGGTGTCACAATAGCTTGCATTAAAAAAAAAAAAAAATTCACTATAATAGATTGAATAGCAGTTAGTTGTCTGCAAGCGTCTGTGTGTCAGGCTCGCAGCGTATACTGTGCCACTTGCCCAGTGCCACCACTCACTCACTGGTGTCACAATAACTTGCATTTAAAAACAAAAAACTTTTTTCACTGTTATAGATTGAATAGCAGTTAGTTTTCTCAAAGCGGGTGTGTCAGGCTCACAG
>OW240912.1:234380340-234488451 GCA_933207985.1 Pelobates cultripes | reverse complement strand
CAGTTGTCCTTCCAGGACGAGGGTGTGGGCCTTCCCTCGAGTTCCTGTCAGAAGTAGAGGGAAGGTTGGTAGTAGTAGTGGGGTTTCGCAAGACATCTCCAGAAGATCCGGAAACCATGGTTGACTCCGCCAGAGGGGTGTTATGAGAAGGAGTGATATCCTGTGGTTGCGTGTATATCAAAGTACCCGTGGAATCATGGAAAACTGTGGGAATGCGTAAGCCCCTTGTGTGGCCCAGGTTTGTAGAAATGCGTCCGCAGCTTCGCCTTTCGTATCTGGAAGCCAACTGAAGTATCTCGGTACTTGGTGATTTGTCCTGGAGGTGAAAAGATCTATTATTTGTGGGTCTTTCCACCGTCGTAGTTCCTGGAATATCTCTTTGTTGAGTTTCCAATCTCTGTTGTCTCACCAGTGGCGCAAGAACCAGTCCGCAGTCAAATTGGAGATTCCCGGCAGGTATTCCGCCTGTAGCATGATGTTCCGTGCTAGGCAAAACCTGTAGATGTCTTTCGTGGCTTCCGTCAGAGATCGTGATCTGGCTCCGCCCAGACGGTTGATGTACTGCACCACCGAAACATTGACCATGCGCAGCAGAATGCAGCAGTTCGACCTGTCTTTGGCCAGGCTGCGGATGGCGAAAGGCCACGTGATCAATTCCAGGCAGTTGATGTGTAGGTCTGTCTCCTCCCCTTGCCATGGGCCTCCCGTGGAGGCGTCCGTGCAGTAGGTGCCCCATCCCTATAGGCTGGCGTCCGACTCCACGATGAAGTCCGGGGAAGAGCCAAAGATCACCTTGCCATTCCAGGCTTGTATGTGAAGTAACCACCTTCTGCCCGACAGTGGGATCCAGTGGTCATATGAATGTCCGGTGCGTAGCTATCTCGCCTTTATCCATTGCATGGCCCTGTAGTGTAACGGGCATATTTGTCCTCTCCATCGGAAGCAAAGAAAGCGCCGGTAGTTTACGTCCACTGGTACTGACAGGTATGCGTCTTTAAGATCCAGACGCGTAAACCAGTCGTTCTTGATGAGAAGGTCTTGCAGAAGATTGATTCCTTCCATCTTGAAATGTCTGTATATTACGTAGGAATTCAACTGCCGAAGGTTGATAACTGGTCTGTAGTCGCCTGTTTTCTTCTTGACCAGGAAAATGTTGCTTAGGAAGCCTCCCCTTCCTGGTGCGTATTGTACCGCGCCTTTTTTGAACAGTGTGTGGATCTCCTCGTCCACCAGGCGTTCTTGTTCTGCTGACATATGTATCGGAGGTGGGGTGGGGGGGTTTGTATGGGTCGTGAGTAAAACTCTATGGCGAAGCCACGCACTGTCTGGTGGACCCAGGCATTTTTGGTAATTAGCTCCCAGTTTTGTAAGAAAAAGGACAGGCTGCCTGCTACAAAATTGGAAACAGTTTGGTATGTAGGTGGACTCACCATTAGAGAAACGGTCGCGTCCTCGACCTCGGAAGCCTCTAGCTCTTCCTGCTCCTCTGTACGATGAGGGCCTTTGTGTTGTAGATGGGAAGAAGCTTGGAGCTTGTGGATACGATCTGGAACCTGTCTCCTAAAAGCGGCTGGTGGCTCGGTTCTGCTGCTGACCAGCCCTCCCAAAAACACCTCTTCCTGTGCGGGTGTGGAAAACCTGCTTGAGTGAAGTTTGGGCCTTATTCAAGGTGGTGAATAGGTTTACATGTTTTTTAAGCTCTGCGATGAAAGCGTTGCCAAATAACAGTCTTTGTGCCCTTGGGCCGAATTCCTTTGCCCCTAGATCCAGGAGCTTGTTACCCATGCGGGTCAGTGCCGACTTGCGTCTTTTGGTGCACAATGCGGCGTTTGCGTTGCCCAGAAGGCATATTGATCGTTGAGCCCATTCTCGTATGATGTTAGGGTCGAGTTGAGAGCCTTGACTGAGTGCTAAGTCCGCGAAATAGAACATCTTAGCGATGGGGCCGAGCAAATCTAGCAGTTTGTCTTGTGCTGCCTTCATGCCTTTCTCCACACCCATCCGAAGGTCTCGCCCCGAACGCGACATAAAGACCACCACCGTGTTGTCAAACTCAGGTGTAAGTGCTACTTTGTCAAGAAGCAGAGGTCTGGGGCATTCAGCCTTGAGGTGTGCCCGCACGTCTTTTTCCAGAGGTTTGCGCAGCCAATAATGCACAAACCGTGGAGAGAGACAAAAAACACTGACCCAGCCTCCCTCCACCCGTCCCCACACAGTCCCCGCAAGTATATGAGGTGGGTCCGCGCAGCGAGTGCGGCACGGGCAGCAGTGACGCCCGTGGATCATAACAGTAATCAGTCAAATATCAAGAGACTGTGAGAAGGTAAAACAAGTATAGGAGGGAAGGGGACAGGTATAAGAGGGCCAGGATGAAATAGAGTTAAAATAAAGACAAAATAATTATCATGTAATCAATGTAAAATCTAGGTTATACCAGAGAGGCAAAATACTCTGACTTTTGTAGGCTGGAGCAGCAAAGAAAGAGGAAGTGATGTCATAGACAGGGCCTTTTATGGGTATCATAAGTTTTTTCTGATTGGTTGTTATGTTTCTATGCTGCTGGAGTTTTCAGTAAAGAAAGTTATGCAAATATGAAGCCTCCTGTCATGTGATAAAATCATGAATAAGATCTTTTGACCAAAGGACTATAATTTGTGCCTACGAATGGCTCCCAACTGTTCAAGTAGGAAATTGAACAGTTGAAGATTGGCACCATACAACTCTATCTTTACAAGACCTGCGGACAAAGGAGGAGGCATAGTGATTATGGATTATAATTATTACCGTGAGGAATTACTGACACAACTGAGTTACGTTAAAATATATCAAATCCTCACTAAAGATCCTTATCAAGGCTTTAGTAACATCATTAAAGGAGCTGAATAGGTTGACAATAGCTATATCACCTGATCTAGCCAATTTTTTATTTAAAGAATTTCCAAGCTGCCCATTATATATACGATTCCTAAAATTCACAAGAGTACCAGCTACAGACAACCTTTTGGAGCCAATTGCATAATGACCTGATTACATCTTCAAAAACCCAGTGCAAGTATTACCAACTTATGAAAGATAGACCAGACATAATATCGAAGATACAAAAAGTTAAGGAAAGAATTCTATTATATATAGCACTATAAAAGGAGGGGCTGAATGTGGTGAAATAAGACACATACAGGGATGGAGGGTGAATGAGACACATGGGAGCTAGGGCGAATGAGAGGGGCTGGGAGGGAAAGACACATTGAGGAGTTCGTGAGAATGATACACAGTTAGGCGCTGGGGGGGTGAATAATACACGTAGAGAAGCTGGGGAAAAGAGACACATGCAGTGGTTGGGGGGAGAATGAGACACATGGAGGAGCTGGGGGAGGGGTGTGAGACACATGTAGGAGCTGGGGGGAATGAAACACATTGCGGATCTGAGGGGAAGAATATGACACATGGAGGGGCTTGGAGGAAATTAGACAAATGGAGGTGGTGGGGCAAAAATGAAACACATGAAAGTGTTGGGGTTGGAGACACACAGAGGGGCTATAGGGGATGAGACACATGGAAGAACTGGGGGGAATGAAACACATGGCAAGGCTGGGGAGATGAAATACACACAGAGGAGCTGGGGAGCGAGAATGAGACACATGGAGGGGCTGGGGGGAGAATGAGAAACATAAAGGGGCTGGGAAGAATGAAACACAGAGGGGGCCCCAGGACAGTTTCACACAGGGCCCAATGGTTTCTCTCTGCTCATGGGCATTGACAATGCCCCTCCACTAAGGAAAGGTGAGTATCATGGCAAAGAACTCCTTAAGCGTGAGATGTTTCGGAGACACATCCTACAAACTGTAGCCCCAAAAGGACTTAATGACTAGAAACATCATCATTGCTACTTGGAGAAGAGACAAAATTTACCCTTATTACGTTCTGTTATTATATACCTCTTGATTGTAAGTTGACGGTGTCACATATAAGATACTTCTAAGAGGTATATGGTGCACGTTAGGTACATCTTTTGATAAGGAAGTTCATTTATTTGATCTGGTATTTAGTGCATGATTAGTTCTGACTGAGTAGTTAGTATCTATTTTTTGTGCCTTCTTTGCATACAAGTATCATTCCGGTTTTGGTAAGTATAACCGATATATTTACATTTATATGCTTTACTTTTTTTTATATGAGGCGAAGCACCCACAACACCTCTACACACACACATACTGCACCGCACCCCACACACCCACCACACCCCTCACACACTTGATTCACTGTAGACATTATATCCCTTATCAGTAGAAGGGGAGCAGCAACTTAGTTTTAATGTATTATATCCCATTGTACATCCCGGAATTTGCTGGTGCTATATAAATAATAATAAAATAATAATAATAATAATATTTATATCCCTTATACACACATTGCACTACCTCCACACACACTAGATCTCCTATGCACACACTTAATTCCCTGTAAGCAAACATACACTCTCTACAGCCTACACACACTCCGCCATCAATACATACATACACTACAACCCCTATGCACACACTCAATGCATCCCATGGCCCATTTGTCCTCTGGTATCCTGCTTTTGAAAACACCAGAGCAGACATCCCTAGTCGCCCGGTAGTCCCGTATTTTTAATAATGCTCTCTGACACCCGCAAGTGATATAGAATATCCTGGAAATCACACACACAATATATGTAAGATTGTGTGTGATTACTGGGATATATTATATGATAAATGCTCCCCTACAGATTATCCACCTGTTAGATATTATCGATGAACAGGGTCCCGATCAGGTGCCGCAGCCTTTTAAGAGCCTGACCAGGCCCCTGTGATATCAGCCGGTTGGGAGGAAGTGCTTCACAGAGTATCGCACAGGAGGGAGGAGGAGCAGGAAGAGGCTGGAGGCAGCACCACCCCATGCAGCATGGAGGCAGAGGAGAGGCTGGAGTGAGCTCCTACATGCTCATTCCCATCAGCCTCAGAATGACCCTAAGCAAGCCGCCCTCCAGGACAAAAAAGGTAAGCTAACAGGAGGGTGGCTGTAAATCAAGTTAATATAACGTGTCTGTGTATGTCAGTGTGTGTATCTGAGTGTATGTGTGTGTGTGTGTATCTGAGTGTATGTGCCAGTGTGAGTATCTGTCTGTATATGTGTCTGTGGGTATCTGTCTGTGTGTGTGCCAGTGTTGGTATCTGTGTGGGTATCTGAGTGTGTGTGTGTGTGTGTGTGTGTGTGTATGTGCCAGTGTGAGTATCTATGTGTGTATGTGTCTGTGTATATGTGTGTAAATTTGCCAGTGTGGGTATCTGAGTGTGTGTATGGGCATGTGGGTATCTGTGTGTATGTGTCTTTGTGTGTATCTGTGTTTGTATGTGCCAATTTGGGTATCTGTGTGTGTCTGTGCCTGTGTGGGTATCCGTGTGTCAAGGTGTGTATATGTCAGTGCATGTGTGTGTCAGTGTGTATGTCAGGATCCTATCCTGACAACCCAGATTATGTTTCTTTTATTCTGTTTCATTACAAGTTCCAGTTTTCCACCACTAGTGGCCTCCCTAACCACTAGGACTGATCTTTCCTTCTCTCTACCACACCTGCCTGGACTGATTAATTATCCTACAAAAGGCCACACCCAGCTCAATACTGGGCCTTTACATTGAAGTTGACGGTCTACCTGAAAGAGCTTCTGATTGTGGCTCCTATCTACTTTATCTTTCCAAGCTGCTTGGCACCAACCTGATCAATGCTACTAATCTACTTTACCTTTACCCAGCTGCTTTATACCTACCTGATCTATGATATCAACCTTTGTTATTGATGGAGAATTAATTATTTTACCTATGCAATGCTTAGTGAATATTCCCCTAGACAAACAGAGCTATACATATAAGCATTAACCTATAGATGTATTGCATACTGAGCTGTGGATTGAATAACATGTATTATCATGTATCTACAAATATCTGGACAGGTCTTCCTCGATGGTTTGTTGGGGGGAAGGGGAGGGAATAGGCCCTGGGGAGACAGCGCAGCTAAGCGGACAAGGGCACATGTAGGAGTGTGGGGATAGATGCAGGGGAGTGACTTGGGAATTGTGTATGAGGGGTTAGGTTTAATGTGAGTTAGTGTGGGGGAGGTCTTACCTCAGTGCCACTTGGGATACGGGCCAGCAAACAGCTTCCCGTCCGCCCACCCCTTTGTAGTTTCAGTTAGTCACAGCAAGCCGGGGGTATGTCCTTGCCAATTAAGTTTGAGGGGTTATGTTTAAGGATGGAGTAAGTTTTTATGTTTTGCAGGTCTCAACCTCCCCTGCTTCAAAAGGTTAAACATTAGGTTGCCTGAGGTATCGTGCCCATCGAGCGTGGATAAGGTCGGCTGATGGCGGGCATTGGAATGATTTTTTTATGACAAGGGGGGAGGTGAGAGGAAGTGGTGATTAGGAACCACTGGATGTTTATTGGCAAGGACGGTTGGGTCTCTGCATAGCACTATGTTTTAGTTATTATATGTATATGTTAATTTATGATTTCTTTCTAACAGAAAGAAGAGTTTAATAAATAAAGTTATGGATGTGTTATGCAGTAATTTATTTGTTATAATAAATGCTGTGGCCTGTTCAGCCATACTAAGTTGTCTGTCGTTATTGGGGTTATCTATGTTTTATGTGGCATCGTAATTCCCTGCTACATACATACAAGAGGTAAAGGGCTAATTAAAGGCCCACAGGTGTAATTAGTACATCCGGAGATACCTCTCACCTGCAGTACCAGAGAAAAGGGGACTTGTTATAGATACAGATAAATAAAGGGTTAAAAAGCCTTTTTGTCTTAGTTAAGTCTTTCCACATCTGCAGGGGTTAAAAGCAAGAATTATATTCCCTGTCTTCTATCTTGCAAGCACAACCTCCCGTTTCTCTGTCTCACAGGTCAAGATAACCTTTGCATAGTTTAGAGAAGACGTGCTAGACATGCGCAGTAGATTTTCATGTAATACGTAATGTTATATGAATTATTATACTTTTTGCACTGAACATCTATGATTGGTTGATTTTGTCTTTTGTTGCATACACCCTAAAAAAAAAAAAGTTTTGTTTCATAAAAAAATACAATGCACATGCATTAACGAGTTACTTCTTTTTTAAACTTCATCATGACTGGTCTGCATTAATTGTACACAAATATTAAGGAAAGCAGGATGTGTTAACTGCATAAGTCCATGGCAGCGTAAGGGTTACAGATCCTGTAAAATTCTTAGAGCCTAACTGTTACTAACCTGCTTTACCAACTTGATTCATACCAACCTGAACTACACTACTAACCATTATTGCATGGTGTTATTTACCTGAATTATCTGTGCTCCTTCCAAACAGGGGGCTGATTCCATACAAGTCTAGTTTACTTGCAATTCTGAAACCTTACTGTTCTGTTCTGCTTTACTTATCTCTCTAATTATCCTTTACTTTCAATCTATAAGATTTCTTATTCCAATTATATCCTTATTATATCCTGTTAATAACCTGTCAAGGGCATATTGCCTAAACCTCTATTTCTATTATGTCACCTTCTACCTATTGCCTATAATTTCGTTTATAGATTTTCCTTCTACCATTGCCTATAATTTTGTTTATAGGTTCTCCTATTTTCCTTCTACCTATTATCGCATTTATATGATTTCCTGCTACGTTATTATGTCTAAACTTACCAAGAAAGAACCAAACATTAACCCTGGCCAAAGTCTCTTATCTGACCTGCTTAAGACCATGACCGTGTATATCTATGTGTTAAGGTGTGTGCATGAGTTGTGTTCTGTCATGATTAAATGTCATGTACAGGTATTTGTTATACATGTTTGGGGTATGTGGGGGGGACGTGGAGGTACACTCATGGGGGGGAGGGGCGTAGTTGCTCGTGAAGCCACCTCCCTGAAATGAGTTTTTGCATGTTGGGACAAGTCACCAACAAAACGTAACGCAAGCATGTCATTAAATTCACTTGCGCTGTGCAGAACAAATACAGGGCCCTTTCTCTTGAGAGCTGTTTAGCAGGGCTCTGTGCAAGGGTTGCCCTGAAAGAGCATTAAACCAATATACTCACTTTGAGGGAAGCTTGTCATTGGTAATGACACAACACCCGCCCTTCTGTCGCCGCCTCCTTCTTTCTTGGCCACTGTGAGTAAAAAAAATGCCCTGGCTCAATTTTTTTTTCTCAATTCAGCACTGCATGAAGGTATCATTTTAAATTTAACAGGTTAAACCTGATTAAACAAAGAGAACGTTACTCGAGCTCTGGCCTAAATCCCTATGTACATTTAAACAGAATGGAGGCGCGGTGCTTTATATTTGTGTGCAAAAACCTGATTACCCTTGCTGAACTACTAGTCACCCTATCCAAATTTAAGACTGGGTGCTTAAAATACTCTTATCATTAAGATTTCTTCTTCTAAAGAATTTCCCCTTTTATGGATTTAAGCATCTGTGAAAGATGGTAAATTAGGGCAATTTTTACACAAGGAACATAATTCTTCATTATATTTGTTGTTATTATTAACTGGAACATTTATATTTGCAGTTTAACCCCTTAAGGACGGAGCCAAATGTACACGTTGTGAACAAAACAAAATGTAAACAAAACCTGGCATTTGCACTACATGTCTGTCCAACCGTAATACACCTCTTTCATAGTAAATGCACCCACCCTTATTATATATCATTTTATTCAGGGGAAACAGGGCTTTCATTTAATATCAAATATTTAGCTATGAAACATAATTTAATATGAAAAAAATGGGAGAAAATACGATTTTTTTTAGTTCTACATGACATTTTAACGGTCAATGTCATAATACTGTTTGCTTTTACTGCAATAAAATACACATATTTGTATTCAGCAAAGTCTCACGTGTAAAACAGTACCCCCTATGTACAGGTTTTATGGCGTTTTGGGAAGTTACAGGGTCAAATATAGCACGTTACATTTGAAATTGAAATTCGCCAGATTGGTTACGTTGCCTTTGGGACTTTATAGTAGCCCAGGAATTAAATTTACACCCATAATGGCATACCATTTGCAATAGTAGACAACCCACTGTATTGCAAATGGGGTATGTCCAGTCTTTGTCAGTAGCCATTTGGTCACAAACACTGGCCAAAGTTAGCGTTAGTATTTGTTTGTGTGTGAAAAATGCAAAAAACGCCAATTTTGGCCAGTGTTTGTGACTAAGTGGCTACTAAAAAGACTGGACATACCCCGTTTGCAATACCTTGGGTTGTCTACTATTGCAAATGGTATGCCATCATAGGGGTAATTTTCATTCTTGGGCTACCATAGGGTCTCAAAGGCAACGTAACCAATCTGGCGAATTTTAATGTGAAAAAAATGAAATGCAAGCCTTATATTTGACGCTGTAACTTTTGAAAACACCATAAAACCTGTACATGAGGGTACTGTTGTACTCGGGAGACTTCGCTGAACACAAATATTTGTGTTTCAAAACAGTAAAAAGTATCACAGCAATAATATCGTCCGTGTAAGTGCTGTTTGTGCATGGAAAATGCAAAAAACTTCACTTTTACTGGCGATATCATCGTTGTAATACATTTTACTGTTTTGAAACACTAATATTTGTGTTCAGCGAAGTTTCCCGAGTAGAACAGTACCCACCATGTACAGGTTTTATGGTGTCTCGGAAAGTTATAGGGTTAAATATAGTGCTAGCAAATTAAATTCCCTTTACTTTCGGCATGGGTTGTCAGGCAGGTCCTGCTAATTGTAATTAATTAAGATACCTAATTATGTAAAAATATTACATAAATATATATGTAGAATTAATATATGTGTATGTATATATCTATATAGTTTAAAAAAATATATTTTTATTTATATATATATAGGTATATATAGTGATATATACGTATATATTTATATATATATATATATATATTCGTTCTACGTGTATTTTGATATATATATATATATATTAATTTCACAATACAGTTAGAACGAAATAACACACATCTATATATTTTTTTAATTATTTATTTTTAAATTTTTTTTTAATTTTATTTTTTAACGTATTTACATTTTTATTTTTTTTATATTATATATAAATATATATATAACAATAATTATATATATATATTAATAGTAAAATACACCTAGACGGTGTACGTGTGTGTATGTATATGTGTATATATATACTTAGATCATATATATATATATATATATATATATATGATCTAAGTATATATTATTATTTTTTTTACACTATTTATTTATTTTACTTTTATTTTCAGCCAGCAGGGGGACCACCTGTCATTACAGGCAGCCCCCCTGCTTGCAATGCAGGAGGCAGCTACCCCCGGCCATGTGATTGTGGGATCCTCGCAAGGACCCCACTCTCACATGGCCGGGGGGCTTCGAGGAGGACGGACGTGCCGCGGGGGGCTCCCAGGTAAGTAACGAAAGACCGGAGGGCGTACCCGCTTAGTCTTAAGGGGTTAAGCAACTTGAAAGTATGATAGTTTAACATCTGAAAAATAAAAATGCTACATTTTTGGTTGATTAAAGGATCACTATAGTGTCAAGAAAACAAACTAATTTTCCTGACACTATATAATCCTTAGGTTCCCCCCTCCCTTGGCGCTGAAGAGGTTAAAACCCCTTTCAGTTACTTACTTTAATCCAGCGCCGGGCTCCCTCGGCACTGGTGACCTTTCCTCCCACTCCGACGTCAGCTCCCGAGTGGAGCGGAATGCATTCAAACAGTCCATAGGAGAGCATTTCTCAATGCTTTCTTATGGACATTTCACAACCAGCGTTGCAGAAGCGCCTCTAGCGGCTGTCAGGAACACAGCCACTAGAGGCTGGATTAACCCTGCAATGTAAACATAGCAGTATCCCAGAAACTGCTATGTTTACTTCTGAATGGTTAAAACCTGGGGGACCTGGCACCCAGACCACTTCATTGAGCTGAAGGGGTCTGGGTGATTATAGTGTCCCTTTAATACTGTGTTCTGCAGCTTCTCAACTGTACGCACATGATGTATAATTTGACATTTCAGTATGCTAAATTATGTTTTTATGTCCATGAAGTATGAAGGAACAGGCATATAAAGCTGGTTTATTCTTGGACCCATATGTATAAAAATGGCCTTTATCTCCCTGAATCACCTCACCTCAAGCCATCAAGCTATGCCACAGGAATATGCAAGAAAAAGGTCATAATGAAATCACACAAAAAAGAATCCTTTATATTTTGGATGTATCTATACTTGAAGTGTGAATGCAATACCAGCGCAGGTCATTTCACATGGTTCCAGATGTATGCATGCAGTGAGCCTGCAATACCACCTGTGACCATGCATAGATTATCATTTTGGTGCTCAAACAAGATCTTTGGTAGTCTTCAGGTGAATCGCATTGTCCATAAAGACCCTTTAATTTGACTCTACTTTAGCCCTGTGTCTGAGTGCATAGCTTCATCTAGTTCAGGGATAGGCAACCTTCGGCACTCCAGTTGTTGTGGACTACATCCCCCATAAGGCTTTTACATCCATAATGCTGGCAAAGCAAAATGGGAGCTGTAGTCCAAAACATCTGGAGTGCTGAAGGTTGCCTAGGCCTGCTGAAAGGTCCCTTGTTAATTGTGCTCCTGTTTCTATTTCCTGACTGGGACTTGTTGTTGCATTTTCTTGTTTGCTTATTCACTGCTTTAAATTTGTGACTATTCTGTATTTTTTACCTTGGTCTGTTTCCGTTCACGGTCTTGATTAATTTGAATTAGCATCAACAATTATTCCAATATTTTCAAATGATTTATCTACAAACATTCCCATAGACTTGAGTGGTGACTTCTGTGGATAAATCATTTGAAAAGTTTCTTTTCTCCAACAGACTGGAATCATTTCTAATGCTAAATTAAACTGAGGCCTATACTAGACTGTTATATATTGCCAGGAATAAGTCCCCACTGTCTAGGAGTTACCAGTCTAATATCTTGCAACTTCCTTTCTATCCCTTTCTTTCATTTTAGCTTCCCTGCAGATTGGAGTCACTTAGCCTTTTCAGTATTGTTATGGCACTGGCTGCAGCACCTACTTGCAGTCCTTACAATCTTTAACACCATACAATATTTTTGATCCAGGCTGATGTTTGATTGTAAGCATGTTTTTGTATAGAGTATTTGTGTGCATGTAGGGGTGTATGTAGTTGCCATTGGAATGCAGTGGTGTACTTGTGTGTAGTAATTCAAGGATTTTACAATTATCATGACGGAAAGTCATGATTTTATTAAAGACACGGAGGCGAGTATTATGCTCTTTCTTTAATTCCCTCAGCAGCAAAGAAATATTATTTGAAAATTTAACGTTTGAACAGTTATAAACATCATATCTGACAATGTTCGCTTAGCAACATGACCCTCCAATCAGTGACATCCCTCTCCTGTAGTAGGCGGAGCATCGATGACCACTTCCTCTTTCTTGCGAATACCGAAGAATAATTCAATTCCAAACAAGAACGACAAACAAACGAACTAGACTCATGCCTGAGCTTCAGAGACTTCTTTTCAACCAAGTCATGCTAAAAGAAACAAGAAAATATGGTAATTTCCAGAAATCGAGGGTTGTCAGGTTATAGAGGCTCGATCTTCCGATTAAACATTGATAGCAATTCATAAACTTAGTATGAAAAAGACTAGTAGCCTGCCGATAACAGTGACAAATAAAGCCCCTCATTAAGTAGTACTTTAGAGTAATGTAGGTATGCAGTGGCATCTGTAACGTCAAATTGAACTTACCATGGGTTGTCCCTAACTTACCTGAACCCACATCTAAGCCGTCTAGGGGCCGGTGGGTGGGATAATACTTGCCTCCGTGTCTTTAGAAAATCGTGACTTT
Organism: Pelobates cultripes; assembly: GCA_933207985.1. NCBI lineage: Eukaryota > Metazoa > Chordata > Amphibia > Anura > Pelobatidae > Pelobates > Pelobates cultripes. The sequence goes on along the minus strand of OW240912.1, from coordinate 234,475,556 downwards.
CCGTCATGATAATTGTAAAATCCTTGAATTTTATTAAAGACCCGGAGGCTCTTATTATGCTAGTTTAAAGCTGTGATATCACGGCTTCTGTGAAATGTTGGATTGGTTTGAAATAGAAATTACGGAAAGTAGTTTCCGTGGACCAATCCGCTGCTTTCAATATATCTTCCAAATGACAACCCACAGAGGAAGCTTTGGAGGCCATGGCGACACGAACTGAATGCGGAGAAAAAATGGAGGTATCAATGCCCGCCAAGGACATGAGCCACTTGACCCAGCGGGCCAAGGTGGGAGTGGGAACCAGAGCATGTGGTTTGCGGAAGGAGATAAAGAGCTGGGGGTCTGAACCCGTCCGGAGAGGAGCGGTACGAGCTTCGTATGCTTTGAGACATGCTACTGGGCACAGGAGTGGTTTTGTGGGGAAGGTCGGGTATCGGACCGACCGTGAGGACGATTTTGTCCTCCGCGAAATGTCAAAGACTACTCCGTCCGGGGAGAAGGAGTGGGAGTTGACATCGAGGGCCCTAACGTCTGATACTCTTTTACAGGAGATTAGGCATAACAGCATGACCAGCTTAGCTGAGAGTTGCTTTAGGGATAAAGCTTTGTTGTCTGGCCATCCAGTCAGGAAATTCAACACCTGTGACTCTCCGACTTCTCGAGGGCGCATGGGCACCCGCACGAGACAGTTTTACAAGTCTGCTTGGCGCACATGGGATGACGGGGCAAGAGGTGAGACAGGGGGCGCTGAGTGTCTGCAGGAACAGCGTTCCTGCTCAAAAAAAGTGCAGGAACGCTGTTCCTGCAGGACTCAAACCATAGGCGTGCCACGGGGATTAGGGTGTGCCCAGGCACACCCGGCACACCCCGTGCGCACGCCTATGGTATAAGGGATGTATTGTGTGTTTCTGGTTGTGTGTAAGGGATGCATTGTGTGAATCTGTGTTTGTATGCATAAGGGATGCAAGGTGTGTGTCTGTATGTGTGTGCATTGAGTGTGTGTAAAAGATGCATTGTGTTTCTGTGTGTATGTAAGAAAAGCAGTGTGTGTTTGCATGTGTGTGTAAGGGTTTGCATTGTGTGTTTCTGTGTATGTGTGCAAAGGATGCATTGTCTTTGTGTGTAAGGGTTGCATTGTGTGTGTGTAATGGATGCATTGTCCGTTTCTCTGTATGTAAGGGAAGCATGTTGTGTTTCTGTGTGTGTATGGATGCATTGTGTGTTTCTGTGTATGTATAGGGATGCATTGTGTGTGCGTGTGCGCGCGTAGTGTGAAAGAGCTCCCTGTCTTGCCCCCTGTCCTATAGAGCTGTTCGTTCTGTCCCTTAGAGCTCTCCCCCACCCTCCTCTAGCGGTCTTTTCTCACACTCACCCACCCTCCCTGTGCTCTTCTCATCCCCCCGTGTTCTTCTCACTCCCCCCGTGTTCTTCTCACTCCCCCCCGTGTTCTTCTCACTCACCCCCGTGTTCTTCTCACTCACCCCCGTGTTCTTCTCACTCACCCCACCTGTGTTCTTCTCACTCCCACCCTCCATGTGTTCTTCTCACCTCCCCCTCCCTGTGTTGTGTTCTCATCTCCCTTCTCCTCACCCCCCTCCCTGTGTTCTTCTTAACCCCCTCTCCTCCCTGTGTGCTCCTCACCACCCACCCTCCCTGTGTTCTTCTCAGTCCCCCCATTCTCCTCATCTCCCCTTCTCCTCACCCTTACTCTCCCCCTCCTCCCTTGTGTTCTTCTTACTTCCCCTTGTTCTTCTTACTCCCTTGTTCTTCTTACTCTCCCCTTGTTTTCTTACTCCCCTTGTTCTTCTTTTGGTTCTTCTTACTCGTGCCTGTTCTTTACCCCTCCATGTTCTTCTTACTCCCCCTTCTTCTTACCCCCCTTCTTTTTACCCCTTCTTCTTCACCCCCCACCTGTTCTTCTTACCCCCCACCTGTTCTTCTTACTCCCCTTCTTCTTCTTGCCCCCTCCTCTTCTTACCCCCCTTCTTCTTACCCCACCCTTTCTTCTTACCGCCCTCTTCTTCTTACCCCCCTCTTCTTCTTACCCCTCCCCTCTCCTCCCCTTCCCTGAAGCGTGGCCGAGCCCCTCTCCGGTCTGCGGTGCCCGGCTGGAGTGATAGGAAAGTGCACACTCAGTGTGCACTTCCTGTCAGTCCGGCCGGTTACAGGAAACAGAAACTCCGCGCGGAACAGGAAGGAACTGGAGAGGAGCTCGGCCACGCTACAGGGAAGTGGAGGGGAGAAGCAACGCTGCAGCCGCCTGAGGCTCTTAACAGAGCGCTCAGGCGGCTGCAGCATTAGGACCGGCCCGCCGCGGCCGGTTTAAAAATTATTTAGGGCGGCCTGGGGGGCAATTGCCTCCCTGCCCCTCGGCCAAGCCCGCCCCTGTCTGTGTGTCTGTATGTGTGTGTGTCTGTATGTGTGTGAATGTATGTATGTCTGTTTGTATGTCTGTCTGTATTTATGTATGTATGTGTGTCTGTATGTGTGTGTGTATATGTGTGTGTCTACATGTGTATCTGTTTGCATGTGTGGGGGGAGGGGGTAACGTATGGGAGGGGGGCGATAGACGTATGGGAGGAGGGTGGTGGGGGTTGAAGTACGGGGGGGCCAGGGCAATTTTGGTACCGAGGCCTCGTGGTTTCTAGTTACGCCTCTGGACATTGGGGTAAAAAAGACAGAACATAGGGACTGTCCCTCCTAAATAGGGACATTTGGCAGAATTACACAGGGTGATCATATTTTTGTGTATGGCTGCTGGGGAATGGAAACACAAGCTCCCAAAGCACACTGTTTATACAGATGCTGTTTCTATAGGTAGTTCTGTATTGAGCAATAGTCTTGCATTGAAGACAGTGTAACGTGACGCACTACCAAATTGGGGATGCACTTATGAGTTAATTCTATGAACTTTCCTGATGTAAACTCTGATAACTAGACATTCGTGCTTTACATTAATAGGACTTACACTTACAGCTGGGAAAACATTGCTATGTTGAAAATCACTGAGCCCATTCTACTGTTGGTATTTGTGTAGGGAGAGTGTATTGCTGTGTGTTATTTTTCTTAACCTATTAGCAAGGGGTGTGGCTGAAACAGTAAAATCCACTAATTAGAAGGATTTATTTTGATCTTTGCAGCATCCTTGAACTTTTTTCCTTTTTTTTTTTCTTTTGCTTAATGCCTCTACCATTAAAATCAAGATGTTATCAGATAATTACTTTTTATTCATTACTGCTCACATAAAATTCATTGTACAATCAAGGAGACACCTGCTTGTTTTCTCTGATGTTCACCAATTTCCAAAGTGTATTTGATGTCAAATATACACTGATCAGCCACAACATTAAAACCACTTCAGGTGGAATGAATAACATTGATTACATTGTTACAATGGAACCTGTCAAGGGTGGTTTATGTAAGGGAGCAAGTGAACATTTAGTTCTTGAATTTCATATTTGGAAGCAGGAAAAATGGGCAAGCGAAAAGAGCTGAATGACATTGACAAGGGCTGGTGACTGGGTCAGAGCATCTCCAAAACAGCAAGTCTTGTGAGGTGTTCCTGGTATGCAGAGTGGTTAGTACCTACAAAAAACGTGGTGCTAGCAAGGAAAACCGATGAACCGGCGTCAGGGTCATGGGCGCCCAAGACCAGAGCTGTATTTACCATGATGCTAACAAGGCTAAACACCGCCCCCAGACGCCCCGGCAACTTTTGCAGATGTCTTGATAGCCTTGTGTCATTAGGAAACACCGACATCAAGAGCTGACCGGCGGCCCATTTCCAGCCCCCTGAGGCGGGTGGCTGTGCGTATTGTAGGTGGTCGTCGAGAGAGCGCTGATCTCTGTGAACAGAGCAAAAAGGTGAGAGCAACCCTGCACTGGACCCCAGGGAAAAGATCCCCAATGGACCCCAGGACAGGATCTAAACAGGACCCCAGGGAAACTATCTATTCAAGCTCTGCCAAAGGTAGGGAGGCTGGGTGGACTTAAATAAAAAAAATTAAAACACTGTGTGAGTGTGTTTCTGTATCCGTATATATGTGTCTGTCAGCGAATGTATGTATGCCTGTTAGAGTGTGTCAAATAAGGGACGATGTGTGTGTGTGTGTTCTTGTGCGTCAAGTCAGTGAGTGTGTGTGACTGACCAGCAGAGGTTGATCTAGACCATTGCTTTGCTTTCCAAACTTTCCAAATTGGTGACACACTTTTTAGACAAGCATCATTTCATGACACAGTAAACCAGTTTGACTAGCAAACCGGAAGCCTGTTCTAAAGAAGGATATTATGGCACTAGAAAAAGTGCAGAGATGGGCTATAAAATTAATAAAAGGAATGGAACATATTAACTATGAAGAAAGGTTAACAAATGTAAACCTCTTTAGTTTAGAAAAACATCGCCTCAAAGGGAATATGATAACATTATACAAATATATTCGGGGCCAATACAAACCATTGTGTGGAAATCTATTTACAAACCGGACTTTACATAGAACACAAGATCATGCGTTTAGACTGGAAGAAAGAAGATTTTGTCTGAGGCGAAGAAAAGGTTTTTTTACTGTAAGAACAATAAGGAAGTGGAGTTCTTGCCTGAAGAAGTGGTTTTATCAGAGTCCATACAGATGTTCAAACAGCTACTAGATGCATACTTGCAAAAACAGAATAGTCAAGGATATACTTTTTCAATGTAGGGTAATAACTGCTTGATCCAAGGATAAATCTGACTGCCATTCTGGGGTCAAGAAGGAATTTTTTTCCTAATTTGTTGCAAAATTGGAAGTGCTTCAAACTGTTTTTTTTTTGTTTGCCTTTTTTTTGGATCAACAGCAAAAAACAAATGTGAAGAAGGCTGAACTTGATGGACGCAAGTCTCTTTTCAGCTATGTTACTATGTAAGTTAGACTTTTACTAACCCCTTATAAGAGATAGAGACAAATAACAATAATAATAACAAAGTATTTAACCAGGAAAGGTACACTCAGATTACTTTGGTTTCCAAGTACGTCCTGGGAATGTTACTTTTGTCCAACATCCAAGGGATGGTACTATTACACAATTTAATGGTACTCATACATAAATTGTAAAAACACATAATTTGTAATAACAAAATATATGGGGACACAAATTATATCTGGAAAACCTTTCATGTATTTTTAAAAATATACGATTTGCAAGATAACATACATTCCAGAGAATGTGGTCATTTATGAGTATAATATGTAAAAAAGTTAATAATCTAATAACTACTTACCATTTTACTGACATGTATGAGGTTGATCGGATCACACTTACAACACTTCAAAATCTAGTAAGGCTGTTAAGAATACTGCACGCTTTCTCATCTTCTCTCTCGACCCTGTTATCTGCACAGGGTGCACCATGTGTCTGTGACCACGTCATGACGCCCCACTTCCGCTGTCTGATGCGCAGTATGATCTCTCGACCGTGGTGCATACTAATTGGCATTGAATAGCACATTGCAAGCGTGGGTTCATGCAAGTTCCAATTAGTATTCACTGCATAAAACGGTCACGCTCGTGTGACACACCTGCATACACCAGCCGACACACTAACGTGTTGCAACACACAGTTTGGAAAGCACTGCTCTAGACAATGTTCTACTGGGAAACCTTGAGTCCTGGCAATCATGTAGATGTTACTTTGACACGTACCACCTTCCTAGAGATTGATGGCAGTGGCCTCTTTCAGCTCTTTCACTGCGAAAATTGTTCAGAAATGATTTGAGGAACATGATAAAGAGTTAAAGTGTTGCCTTGGCCTCCAAATTCATGCTGTGCTGAACATGCATTCCTGCCAACCTTGGGTATTCTTGACCCAGGACTAGAGCTGGGTAGGTTAGAAATATGGATCCGAGCCTGCCACTAAAGGACCTTTCTGATGCAGTTCTGCAATCTTTGTAGGACCTACATTGGACATCTTGTGCATTAAGCATCTCTATGAGGAGATGTGCACTTATGATGATTGCTGCGCATGCACACTAACTTCCTCCAATGATTCCCTAAGTTAAAGCATTGGATTGGCTGAGATCACCTGTAATGGCGATACATCCCTCCGTTATTATGCATATATGTATGCTGAAGTGTTCCTTAAAACTGCTCTTAATGTAGATGTTGTCACTAATCACATTATCTCAAAGTTGATATGCTGACATTAAGAGGTTTAGGAAACATAAAATGGTGAGGTTACCAACAGAAAAGTCACCAAGTCAATAACATGGCACCATGTGCATCGTGGGCACTGAGGATTCTAGTGCAACCCCCACACTATATATGTAAGTAGTGTTTGCTTACAATATGTAATTTTACCATTATTACCATTGTAAAAGGGTTACACCAGGCATCATGAGCACTTTAGTGATTATAAGTGGTCATTGCTCTGAAATGCTGCACATATAAAGATTAATCCCTCTGGGGCCAAAGGTGCTCCTGGCTGTCAATTCTGTGCAAATTACGATGCACAGATGCGTATTGATTGGCTGAGAGCAGTCAGCTGACACAAATGCCAGAAGTCGTAAATCTACCTTCAACGAAGAGTAGGAGCGCAGCTGAACCCAGGTAAGTTGGCAACTGTTCCAAAATATTTTGCGCCATTATCAGGACACGTGGCCTCATTACCGCTACTGGAGGCTGCAGTGGTACTGGTTATGATATTTGGAGTATCCCTTAACGTTTCATAATATTCGGTGTATTCCTTAGTTTGTTAAAATGTGTCAGTTATTTACCGAGTTCGTTTGGCTTGAAATTAAAACGTAAAAAATGGCTTGGTTAATCAGTTGAAATATATTACCCAGAGTAACTGTGATCCCTTATTGACAAATTGGCAAATGGAAAAATCATTCCATTAAAAGTTCCCTCTGTAATCCAATCGCTGCCATGTTGAAGGAAACGGAAGAAATTTGTATAGGTAGTGGTGTCCTGGTGCTATGGAGAGCTCCTGTTTTTTGTAAACCTTCTCTTAAATATTTAGGTAAATCAGGGAATTGATCTCTGAGGTAATTTGGCAACATAACCACTACACCAAGTTGTAATGGTTACAAGTTTTCCTTTAATAAAGAAACATTGTAAGATTAAAAAATAAATATTATTTTCAATTGCTCATTTTCATTTTTAAATGGGATTGTGTCATATTTGAGAAAATAAAACATACAAAAAGGAAAGCACTGTTTATATAAATTTTTAAGAAATCTATACATTTGTTTAAAGACTGTCTAATTCAACCCACAGCCATATGCCCAGATGTTGCTATCTTAAAAAAAACGAAAAAACAGATGTATCACTGCTGGTATAGCCTGTAATGCATTTATATTCACTGGTTCTAAAAAGGAAATAATTCCAGATTAGGATTGCTAATCTGGTTTATTTGAGAATAAAAACAATATTTCACTAATTTTAGAGCATGCAAAACAATGATCTGTGTATAATAAAAATAAATACATAAGAATATAAATACAGATTTTCATTCTAGTGATAGAATTACAGTAAAATAATTTCTCAGAATGGTAAATTGTGTATAAAAATATCTATTTTTAATGAATAACCACCCTGTTGAAGAAGTCGTCTAATTGTGAGTGCTGTGTCATTAGTGTGTGCAGTAATTCTGCAGTTTGGTTTCCCCCTGTAAATCTGCCCACTAATCTGTAATCTGAATTACACCCTCACCCACACCCTCCATGTTAAACTGCTAAGCAGACAGCCTTCCTTTAAAAGAAACACACAGTTATGTGTGGAATAGACACATGTTAATCTGCAATCTCTGAGCGTTGCTTTTTTTCATATCATCAACCTCTAGCCTAGATTCTGTGAAACCCTCGCCAACCTTTCTAATGCTATAAATTAGCCTGTGGAAAAAAAATCCAGTTCCACCTATCCCCTTTCTTCTTTCTATCTTCTGTCTTTTTTTCCTCTTTCCTCCTTGAAGCTGGTTTGTTAATCCTGTATGTAAATTACAGCCAATGGATGCTGTTGTTGAGCAGGGCTGGGATTAGAGACAGGACGAATGGCTTTCAATCTTACTGGGATTATAGAACAAAGGGACTCTGCAATACACACACAAAAAAGAGAGATTTTATTTTGGGAGGGGGTGGGAACATTTCTTTCCCCCTCTATCACCCCCTCTCCTCCACAACCCTTTCTGCAGACAGCAGCCAAAGGGGCACTGATAGAAGACAGATATATATATATTTACACTGCGGATCGGGGGACGATCGCTGCTCATCTGGAAAGAAATTACCCTGTACAGCAAGCCCCCTCCCCTCTATTTTTATTTTCCACGTTTATTAAAGGAAGAAGCCTCAGATCAGGGCTAAGGAGGTTGGTTTGGAGAGGATCTCAAGCAGAAGTACTAGGACCTTTTTGGTAAGAGAAACTTTGTGTCTTGTTTAATGTTTTTTTTTGTGTGTGTGTGTGTGTTTTTATGTCTTCCCAAAGTGTCCATGCAGTGTGCTGTCTACACGTGACTGAGCAGGTTCCACACACTGAATGTGTTGTTACTTGAGATTCGAATTTAAAGGGACCTGATGATGGGCCGTTCTCCTTGCCCATCTCACTGCGCTTCGGCCCCGCTTTGCTTTATTTATAAAGGCGAGAGGTGGGACAGAATTGGTATATGCGATGATATTAAGATTGAATTCCCTGCAGCCTGGGATGAGGTCAGAATTTGGGGGTGTGTGTAGATATACGTCTGTGTGTTGGGATTTGTGTTTTTAGGAAAGTAGGGTTTACTATGGACTCTTGGTGACTCCTCCCTCAGATGACAGGCACATCCCTAGGTCACTCTCTGTATCCTTGCTGATCATGGCTTTGCTTTTGTTGTGCACAGACAGTGCATGTTTGTTGTGATGTTGATTAATGCGTTATTGTCTCTTATTTAATTGAGTATGTTGCTCCATCAACAATTAAAACATTTTATTTTATAATGAAACTTGTTGTTGCAGTTTGTCCATCTAAATCCCTGTTTAAATGAAAATGGACATGTTTACATAGTAGTGGAAACCTCACTGAGCATAGATAAGAAGGTTTCATTGACAGGAGTGGATTTGTATAGATCTTGCTTTAGGTGGAGAGGCTACAGGATGCAGTGTTCGTTGGTAAAATGCATTATAATATAGGGAACTATTTAAATCTGCCCCAGGCTCTTCAAGCCAGATTAGCACTGATAACATTCTCATATCTTAATTTAGACTATAGATCTTCCCAGAAAACGTGCCCACATCATTGCAAGGGTTAAAGCAGACATGAATCAAGAATAATTCTATAAGTTTTGCTTTTGGCTGTGTGTATGTGTATGTATTTGTTTTATAACCTTATAAAATAAGGTTTTCAGCTCATCTACAGGAATCCATTGGGATTTCTTAATGCAAAGTATGGATAAAGACCCAGGCTCTAAAATTAATTTAATCTGCAACAGATTTGCTTTGTTTAGATTTAGTATTTTGGCTGTAATGTATCGGAATTCGGAAAGGGGATTTTTTTTTGTCTCCTATTCCAGGGAGCTTAAACTGTGATTCCATACACATGCATTTTTGGTTCTAGATACCTTTTAATATAAGGGACTATAAGGGATATAAGGAATATTGATTTTGATTAAATATAGTTCTCAAACAACCAATTATAGTGCACACTTAGAGTATACTGTCTGGTTTTGCTGTACATGGAGACATTGGAGTAGTCTATACATCAACTGAATGTGTTGTAATTCCTATTTTGTGGACTAGAACAAAACAGACATGTGGCATTTACATTATATGACATTTTATTACTCCACAATTCTGGAGCTTGCAATGTACAAAATTAACTTTTCAAATTATGTGGACTCGGTAGTTGTCCTCATGCTATAAACCTTTTATTCCACAACATCCACAACACTCGATATGAAATTCTTGACATTTCCATTCTGAACAAAATCCAAGTATATAAATATGTGTACGGTATGATACCAGTATTGCACTCAGTGCTTCTCAATAAACTTTATCAAGGGAGTTTACTAACGTGACAATTCAAGGTGAATTTAAAATGTAATGGCACAGTAGCCGACTTATAAAATGTTTCCAGTTCACCTTGAATTTGCAATTCACTTTGAATTCACCTTGAATTCTCACTTTTGTAAATAACCCAGTGTGTGATGCAATATGTTTATAGACACTAGTAGAAGAGCCAAAAATGTTTAAATATCTTAAAGGAAACCTGTCATCACATAACTTTAGCTTTATGCATTGTGTATGCAGTTTTGCTAGCAAATATTTAGATTTGGATTAAAAAAACTAGAAGAGATCCCTGCTTTGCACTTATGGCAGCGCTGGCTAGGAGTATAGAAGTGTAATACCCACCTCTTTAATGAGATTGCAGGGGGGAGTGCAGATCCAGGTAAGCATTACAGATTCCATTTAATACTCATTTTTCCTATATGATAATATTATAGTGTATTTAACCTGGAATGTCCTGGGTTTAGATGTTATTGCACAATGAATGATACTTACAGAAAGAAAAGTAATATAAATATTAAACATAGCTTATTACATAGTTCCCCAACGCTACAGAATTAGTTGCAGATTTGATTCTAGGACAAAGCTCTTATCAAAAAAGTAAAAAAAAGATCAAATTAAAGGCAAAAATTCTAGTTTTATTTGTTTGATATATGTTTCTGTAAATTGTAAAAGTTAATCAATTCGTACATATGTATTCTTTTTCCCCCCAGCAAGCTATATCCTGCAATGTAAGAGAGCTGGGCGTGAAGCGCAATTAGCAAAATTGGTCCGCCCTCCTCCCTGACTGGAAGCAACACATGCAAATTCACATATCTGGAGTCGTGTCAAGGTATGGAGACATTTGCCTATTGATTTGTAAATGCTGTAAAATAGTCTCTGTGTTCTTAGTAGCACTTTAAGGTTTTGTTACATTTGTAGTGGGCATGGTCCCCTTTAATGACCAATGGCACACTTTGTATAGTCTGTCACAAAGGATTTTATCTAATGCTTTCTCGAGCAGTTAAATTAATCTTATTGAAGTGGTCTGGGTGCAGTGGACCTTTAATGTTTGCCCTTCAACCTAAAACATTGCTGTATAGTAGATGCACCATGTTTTCATTGAAGGGTTACTGTCTTCCTGACAGCCACTATAGGCTCTTGTGTTGCAATGACTGAGATTCACTTGGTCATGTGATGTTCAACATCCATAGGGACATTGAACGTCCTCAAATGCAGCTCATTGGATTCCGTGCCTACCTATAAAAACCATATGATTGGACTTGCCGTCGCCTCGCACACACATCATTGTGGAAGCAATGCCTCTCAGTTTTTTTGCATGGGGAGGTCTGAATCTAAATACGGACACTTTAGCATTAATAATACATGGTTTTATCTTTAAGGCTGTCCTTTAACACTGAATGTATGGACAGAGGACTCCAGGTACTATAGCCTATACAATGAAATGCCTACAGTGTCCCTGTGATAATAGCTCCCGTGCTGGTAATTCCATCTCTTTTTATTGTATTTGAACAAGTACATTATGGCTTCAGAAGCACTCAGTGTGTGGTGTACTCATCCTTGTGCTCATGCGCTTCCGGATGCCAAGTCTCGTAAAAATGGTGCATTTTTTTGTTAGTGCATTTTGACATAATCTGTGGGAAAATTAATAACTAATAATTATGATTAGATTACTTTTCCATTTTTCTGCAGCTGGTGTACATGAGTGTATTTTTGGTGGTAATTATATATATATATATATAGGCAAAGACACAAACTCTTATTGTGTTGTAATTGCACTTTTCCCGTGGGAAAAAAAAAAAACTTTTTTATACAATAGCAGTTATGTGTCAAAATATACCATCTGCCATTGGATTAAAAATAATGGGACCCACTACGTTAACTTTTTAAAGGAACTCTCTAACTACAATGTGCTCTAGTGCTTATGGTGCCAGGAGTTTGGAAACCTACTTGCTTGGGCTCCCATGCTGCATCTGGTTTTCTCTTATAGAAAAAGACACATGTCTTTTTACAGTGAAGCATCGCTGACCCAGGAACATGTTGGTTGGTTGGTTGAGAGCGATCAGCTGATGCTCTCAGTCACTGAGCATAGTCCTGCTTGGCTAAGTTCTGTAGAGTTAGCCTGATTGTCCTGCAGGTGAAGACTGGATGAAGGTGCTGTGGATGCAGTTGTCTGTCAGGAGCACAGTACTAAAAGGGTTTGACTAATTACTGTGGGATGGCACCTCGGCACCTGAGCTCTTGTCTCCATAACCACTACAGAGGGTTGTAGTGGTTATTGTGTTTGGAGTTTCCTTTCATGTATGCCCTTGTGCTCCCTTTTAGAAATGGATATATTAGATCAATCAAATAGTAATGTATCTTAGTGCTTATATGATGCAGTGCGTGGGTACTAGAATAAAGAAATGCACTGTCTCGTCAGATCTATACATGGTATTGTAATCTTGCTTAGATGACTGATTTTATGTGGCAATCAGATTTTATGTTATTTCTTTTACTTTTGAAAGGTCATGTCTAAAATATACTTGCATTCATGTATAGGAGGACTCGGCAATGCAGAATCAGTAAACCATAAGAACATTTATGTTTACCTAAACTTTACCACAGCAATGATCATTAGATGTACATACCTGTATTGGTAGTTAGTAGGAAAGTGGAAACAATGATACCATGTGGATTGAGTGTCACCCGCTAGTGTGATACTGGTCAATAAAAAATTTGCGTGATTTATCCCCATTGAACCCTCAGGTATAGGAAGATCTACATTTCAATCTATGTCTGCTACTAGCCTTACACTCATTATAAGAAGGCGAAGATAATGCCAAACATGCTGTATTTCAACTCTATGCAAAAAAGGCAGCTGCACAATTTATTGTGCCTGGTAAAACCAATAGACCTCTAATGCATGCATCCTAACATTCAAAGTAGTTCAGCAAATATGCTTTATCCCTTGCAAAGCCGGAAGAAAACAACTGTTGCGCAAAATACTTGCCTACAGAAAGAAGGGGCATTATACATAAAGCACACGTACACACATCTTATGGGGCACATACAACATATAATGGATACATACATTCATTCGAAAGGATGCCACAACACAAACAAAACACTGTACCTACACACATAAAAAAATGTTTGTTTTTTGCATTTAGCAGATAATTACAACACACACTCCACAACCTACTGTATCTTTAGAACACACACACCCATAAGCTACTATTGTCCATGTGGTACTACATCATGGTTACTGACAGGCTGATTAGACCAGTTCACAAAGCCAGTCCACGTGAAGGAAGGTAAACTACATACATTACAGGCAGACGTCTACTACCTGCACCTGTTATTACACTATATCTATATGCTAAACCTGAATATGATCCTTGCACAATCCTAGCTCAGCGGAAGGTAACAGAGACTAATAATGTTTTAAGAAAGTCTTGGTTAAGGCAGCTCACTGAAAAGATTTATAAACAGATAGGCACACTTGCATCAGAGAGATAGGGTTTATGTATGATAATCAGAAAATAACAATGGGTAATATTACTAGGAAAAGGGCATATTGGCAGTTTAATATTTATAGTTCTGCATACACACTTGTCAGGCTTCAAACTGTGTTAATTAATATGACCGTGTTTTTTTCCTGACTTCCAAGTGTAACTGATTTGATGAGATATGCCGTTTTATTCTGGTAACTAGTAAATCGGCTATTATAGAGGTTTACTGGGATCCTGCACCAGTTGACTTGATTGCACCTGAGATTACACATAAGTAGACATATGTTTCACTGACTGCATTGTATCAAATGCTACCACTTTACCACTATCATTAATTCACACTTCCTATGAGTATTTGCAAAGCGGGTTTGTGTTTTAGCCCTTCATCATGCATTGTTCTAATTGCAACAATTAATTAAATAAGTAATTAGATAATCCATGGAATACTCTGTGGTAAGGATTGTTATATAAATTTGTGTAGGTCAGAAAACAGTAATATATTTATTTTGATCCAGAGACAATAGAGATGGCTTGACCACCTGTTCATTTTGGCTGCACACATTTACTCTATCTTGTTACAATGTCTTGCTATAGTTGTCTGCAGTGATCACTGTTCTGTTTCTTTCCTTCGCACTCAGCTAGATTTATTAACCACTTAAGGACAGAAGCATTTGTCCAGGTACTTAATCAAAATAAAATCTAGATTTTCCAACTGTGGAATTCATAATACTTTTAGCTTTTACTGCAGTAAAACACGTGTTTTGTTATATTTGTATGCCGTCCCACGAGTACAGCAATGCCCCCCATGTACAGGCTTCTTGGTGTTACATAAAGTTGCCGGGTGAAATAGAGCTTGTTCATTTCAGTTTTTACACATTGAAGTGTTCCTGATTAGTTTGCTGGGCCTATGTTGCATTTTAGACTGTGGAATGAAAATTACCCATATCATAGCACACCATTTGCAAAAATAGGGTATTTTGAAATGGGTATGTCCAGTCCTTTTTAGTAGCCACTTAGTTGCAAACCATGGCCAAAGTTAGTGTTTATTTGTGTTTTTTGCATTTTTCTCTGAAAAACTTCTCTTTTACAGATAATATTGTCATTATACGTTTTACTGCTCTAAAACACTCATATTTGTGTTCAGCAATGTCTCATGAGTGTAAAGGTGCCCCCGATCCACAGGTTCTATAGTGTTTTGGAACATTACAGTGTCAAATATAGGGCTTGCAGATTGCATTCTCTGGACTTTCTACCTATATAATAAATAAAAAAATTTAATCAAAATATACTTATATATCACATGATGTGGATTGGATGTAGGGGGACTGCTTGGGTTTTCAGACAGGTCCTCCGATCGCGATTGCCAGGGAGGGTAAGTATGCTGGGCCAATCATAAGGGTCTCCTATGCCACTCCAACGACTTTAAAGCTCTCCTTTTGTAGGACGGCGTGGTACTCCCTAATGTTGGGAAAGTGTTAAAGGAACACTCTAATGACAATAAATAAATGTAATAATTATATATATATATATATATATATATATATAACATTATAGCATTTTTATTATTGTTTGATCTACTGCCCTCTCCTTTTCATGCCAATAACTTTTTATAGAGAAGCACTGAAGACCTATGTTGGATATGTGGCAGTTGCCTCACTCTGTCAATCGGATGCTTTATCACCATGCTGGGTGTGATGATACAGAGTGTAAATATTCCATTTTTATTTTAAATTTTTTAAATCTTTATTTTTGCGTTGACAGAAAGTAAGACAGGTATACTCCAAGGCTTGCTTAGAAGCCAATGTTCATATGTGCATCATATATGGCATTGTACAAACTTGAAAATATCTTTGAGTAGTTATGCGTTGTAATACCAGTTGGAGTGCCATACAGTCACAGTCTGTCAGTTTTTTAAAGTTAATATGAACAATAAAGTAATTTAGAACAAAACGGAAAAGTACAATAACGGCTCTGCGATTCTAGACGGCTTTCATTACGTTCTCTTAGTGGAGATATTAGGCCCTAATGCGAGTGGAGGTGCTTGTGTGCTCGGGCATCTCTCATGCGTCTAGTGCTGAATCATCGTATTGTTCCCACAGCTCTCATACCTTGGTGAAGGTGGAGACTGTGTTCCGGACCTGTGCAGTTAATTTGTCCATGAGATAGTTGGTAAATACTTAATTTTTGAGGGTCTTCATGATAAAGAACTTCATGAGATGGCCTCTACAGGTCTGCTCTCTTACAAATGTAAACATTTCATAGATCTCACAATGTTTTACATTGCCAGAGATAGGGTACATGGTCTGTGCACCAACAGTTCATTAAGATTAAGTGGTTTTGGTGCTTGGAGTGTCTTTTTAATAAATCATCTAATACAGTAATTTGCATTGTAAAAGGAGAGAGTTAGTGTTATTGTATAATGTCTCATAGTTACATAGTAATCTAGGTTGAAAAATACTAAACCAACCTTTGACACCCATTCCTTTAAAGGGGCACTGTAGGCACCCAGACCACTTCAGCTCATTGAAGTGGTCTCGGTTACTGGTCCATTTTGCACTTAATGCTGCATTGTTAAACATTGTAGTTCCAGAGAAACTAGAGGGCTTCCTGAATTGAAATGCACCTTTGGTCCGGTATCTGACGGCATCAGATTTTTTCCCATAGTAAAGCATTGATTCAATGCTTTCCTTGGAGAGTTCTCATGCGCATTAGAGCCCACTTGGAGGGGCAGAGCTTCGACCCAGCGCCGGGGGACATTGCTGCTGTGATCAGGTAAGTAAAAAAAGGACAGGAGAAGAGAGTGCCAGGAATACATCTTTGTATTCCTGGACTATAGTATCCCTTTAAGCTGCTAATCTAACAGAAGGCAACCTCCCCCCATTGTAGCCTTTTACAAAAAGTGGGAAAAAATCCTTTTTGACTCCATGGCAATGGCAATCCAGTTTCTTTTTTGACAACCAACCTGTTCACATACATATTCATTATTTTTTTGAATATATATATATATATATATATATATATATATATATATATATATATATATACACGTGTTTTTTTTTTGCAAAACAGGCTTTGTTTGAATTATCTATGTAATCTGATAAGACAACCTCTTTAGGTAGAGAATTCATCACTGTTATTGTTGTCATAAGTCTCAATAGGTGACCTCTTATTGTATATTCTTGCTAATGAACAGGTTAGCACATAGCAGTTTGTAATGACCATGTATATATTTGTATAGTGCTATCATATCTCCTCTGAGGTGCTTTTTTTTTTCCCCTTAAGAAAACAAATCCATTTTTTTTTTTAGCATTTCTTTATAACTAATGCTTTCAATCCCCCTTACCTCTGCACTTTATATAGTTCTGCAATATCCTTCTTTAAAATTGGTTACAACATCTATTCAAGATGGGATCTTACCATTGATTTATAAAGAGGCAAAATTATATTGTGATCAGACACTGCTTTACCCTATCAGTGCTATAGAGAGTAAACTCCATACACCAATCACAATAATACCATCCCAAATGCCTACATCCAAGTTGTAAAAAATTATAATTTTTTTCAGATCAGTCAGTAATCAAGGCACCAGGGTCAGTATCTTTGCAGAAGCTATTGGCTTAAATGTGTACAGGTATTTGTCACTGTATGCATATTTGTAAATGTGTGCATCTGTTTGTGTGTACATATGTGTCTACCTTTTAGAATTTAGGTAGGGCATTTTTCTAGATCCATAACAATCTATGCAAATAAAAAGCACATAGACACTATTATATAGATAGCTTGTCTCAAAACGAAGCTCTGCATTTACTGCCGGGTCTCCAATTTCACGTGGAGCGGGTCTCCCTGTCTGGTTAAGTGGCTGGCTTGGGAAAAAATATTCATTAACAAGAAGGGCATGCAGCCACTAGTCTACTGTATGAAGATTGGAGGTTTCAGTTCTGTTGTTGTTAAGGAATAATTTCCTCGGCAGAGAATAATGACATACCACCTAAAACCTCCCAAAATCATCTGTGATTCCCATAGAAATACCAGGCAGTAGCAAAGTATGCCTTGTCTGTTATGGCTAATTTGAGGACCAGTATTGTCAATATGTAAAACTATCTGAATGGGCTTTATGAGAGGATGGAAGAAGGCCAGCAGTAGGTTAGATAAGTGATCCATCTTCCTGGAGAACATCCTCACTTATCATAAACTGAGTGAGGATCATTGGAGCTGTAGTTCAGGGACAGCTGTTGAGTGTGCTTACACCACATCTCCAATATCTCGTCACTAAGCAGAACATACTCAACATACAGTCTCCATAAATTAATGTTTAAATATTTACTTTAATTTTCTTAAACCCTCTTACTGTTTACCTACACAATAGCTTTTGTAGAGATGAACGTAGCCTGGTGTCCTGTCTGCTTTTTAGAAAAAAATCCCTTGGGTTATCCACACCACATGATAGCTTGGCACCATTACTGGCTCAGATTAGCCAGTGCCTTGAAGCACAGTTTGCGGGTATATACTGAGAAAAGAATTTGCTATTCTAGGCAGCCTGGACGCAGAGTTTGGTGCTTTGATCATCGTAAACCTATCCTTGAGTATAAATAATATCAGGGTTCCTCCATCTGGTGGGAATTAAAGGCAATTAGACATGTCCTGATCTGCACAGAAGAACAAACCATAACCTTCCAGTTAATTCTTCCAGTACTTGTAATGACTACAATTCATTGCATTCCAGTTAAGTAGGGGTTAAAATGCATACATTGTCTAACAAGAAAAATCCGCTTTGATTCCATCATGTGAATTTTGAAATAAATTGGTGTACAATAATAACAATGAATGCCAGTAATAATTGTAATATAATAACAAAGTTATTCAGTAATATAATTATGAAGATGATAATAAACACACACTTCTTATATAAATAAATGGGCAGAAAAAGGGTCTACGGAAACAATGTAAGGCAAACACAACTCTGTTAAATGCTGCCTTACGTTTATATAATCCATAGTGAACCGACTTAAATGTTGGTGGCGAGATTTACCGTGTAACTGGCGGCAGGTGATGGAAAAAGTAAATTGTGGGGTTACACTGAAATCCGTGTTGCCAGAATCAGGCGATTCTATATCTGTGAGATCGGTAAGAAACAGGATGCATATGCTTTTTGCAGGATGCTTATTGCGCGTATGTGAATATAATGCTCTATCGCAGTATGTAGTATTCATAAGAAGGAATAAACACAAATGATTAGTTACA
Source organism: Pelobates cultripes (assembly GCA_933207985.1). Lineage (NCBI taxonomy): Eukaryota > Metazoa > Chordata > Amphibia > Anura > Pelobatidae > Pelobates > Pelobates cultripes. Next base: position 234,456,818 of record OW240912.1, on the reverse strand, counting down.
GTAGGAAATCTTAGTAAAATAACACAATTATATTGATTTTTCTCTTGCAAGGTGAAAATGCTGCTCACAGCTTTTTATGCAAGATTATGCATAGTAATCTTGCAACACTACCGAAAAATTGTATTGAAAAAGCTAAAAGAAAATCCTCATAGCATTTACACTAATAATTTATTACAATACATTAGTTGTTTCATTTAGGCAAACATTAACTAATTAATGCAGCAAGAGTATTCGTCTCCATTCACTGGACACAATCTACAAACTCAACATACAGGCAGTGGCTGACTTTGAAAAGTCTATGAAACCTTCACTCTTGGGTACTGGGTTACACTGCCAATAACGTGCTAGAGACCTTTCATGTAACCTGTGATTATCAATCCCGTGTTGATTTCTCTTCTTTTGCTTTTACCAGAAATCACAAAAATAAAAGTGAAATAGCAGTTATAGGAAAAATTCAACAGGAAGCTGGAAATTAGTTAAAGTGTTACTCCAAGCACCATGACCACTTCAGTGATTTGAAATGATCATGATGCCTGGAGTCTGTACGTACAGTGTTTCAATATGAATCAGATATTTAGGTGTAACTCCACCCCTGGCAGCGTGGTTAGCATGTCAGTTCTAGTTAGTTCTGAGCAAATTCTGTGCACATCGTGAGTGTCATTCAGTGGCTGGGAGTGCTCAGCTGATGGAATGAATGAAAGCCAGGATCAGCATTTGGCTACTGCAGCTCTGCAGAAGCCTGATGTGCTTGAATAGCTTCCGAGGGAGGGGACCAGGTACCTATCTGGTCCCAGGTAGGAGGGCTAACCGTTTACTCCATTATCTGGGAACAGCACCAGGTACTCCTGACATCATAACCACTACTCCAGGCTGTAGTGATAATAAGGCTTGGAGTAACCCTTTAAAATAAATCTCTAACTTGTGGCTTTCTATGTTTGTGCAGTTATAGTGAAACCTTGACTATTCATATCACTTAATATGCATATACTATTAAAATATATTTGCAAAAGGAAAAATGGATAAAATGCAAGATTTGGCTGTAACATTGCACCAGTCATTTATATACTAAGCAGTGGTTATGGTCTGTTTACTCGTGTCCTACTACATTACCTTGTGAAATACAAAGCTTGTTCTGAGCAGAACGCGTGGAGATTCATTTTACAAATCAAGGAATATGCTCCTATCTCAAGATACTTGGAAGCAGAATAATATTATTTAACCGTAATGTGCTGATATATCCTGCAGGGATAGCAGTGGGGTGTAACGCAGTAACAATAAACACGAACATTAAGATGCACTGCTACAGCAAGTATTAGGGCATTGCTCTGTGGAGATTGCAGTCCAAGGAAGATATTAAACTCTTCTATTACAGATAATCGTAATATTAAAAAACACTCTGTAAATCAAAACGAATACAATATTTAATAACAATAGCAACAGTGTTTTGCGCCACCCCCAGTCCGTTCTAAATGCTGGCCTGTTTTATTAAACCTCCCTAGAGCTTGCCTGTCCTCAGGTCTCTTTGAGTGTTTTATAGCCGCACCATGATTAGTCCATAATTCAGATTTATGAGTCTAACTGCTCACGTATACAGAGCAAGCAGGCAGAGCGTTGTTAAAATAACCATCAATGCATCACAATCACCCAAATTAGACATGCAGACAGACACACAGGAGTTCTATTAACTCTCACATTTACACACAGTATTATATGGTTACACATGCACGCTCACACACATTCACACATTCATTAGCAGTAATAAGTAGACGACATGCATTTCTCCATTTACAAATTCTCAAGCTTTAGCTTCCATGAGCAAACGAATATATATTATAAACAGGGCTCAAAAATTCCACTTGCTCACCTGGTGAATAGAAATTCAGCCCTGACAAGTGTGCCATTGACCCTCCATGCAGGATTCTCAGATTCTTAGTATTGTTTTGAAACTTATTAACAGTGGCTGCACGGCTGCCATCAAGAATAGGACTAAACAATGGAGCAGCAGGGTACTGGCACTTTACTTCACTTGCTGCCATAATCAGCCTGCATACCATCAGACAGGCGGACTGACTGATAGGGGAGACAGATCTGAAGTATATTCCTTAATTTTGAGTCCTTTATATTATAGTAATTTATTAGCATTAATAGCTCATATTTAATATTTTCATATCTAATTTCAACATTTCAATAAATCTTTTAAAATGCACATATTCCTTTGATGATCCAAATTATGCATTAAAGGACCACTATAGGAACCCAGACCACTTCAGCTCAATGAAGTGGTCTGGGTGCCAGGTCCTACCAGTTTTAACTCTGCAGCTGAAAACATAGCTGTTTCAGAGAAACTGCTTTGTTTACACTGCAGGGTTAATCCAGCCTCTAGTGGCCGTCTCCCTGACAGCCACTAGAGGCCGCTTCAGCGATTTTCACTGAGTAAATCACACTTATCTGACACTGGACATCCTCACAGAGTCCAGCGTCAAATAAGATCCCAAATAGGAAAGCACTGAGTAATGCTTTCCTAGGGGCAGGTTTGAATGCACGTGCGCTTTCAGCACCGAGGGAGGGGGGCCCTGAGGGGAGAGAGGCTCTCCAAGAGCCTATAGTGCCAGGAAAACTGGTTTGTTTTCCTGGCACTATAGGATCCCTTTAATCTCAACATTGATACTTACTTTCTCGACTGCCTTTCCTAAAGGGACTTTTCCTATTTAAAAAAACTCCTAGCACCATAACCACTAAAAAATGATGTAAAGGTTATGGTGCCAGGAGTGCCCGTGTCCATTGTAAATAGTCAAAACATTTTAGAATAGTTTGACTTAGTGGCTAGGGTCCACCTGACACTGCTCCCATGCCTCCACAAATGGAGACCTGGAAGCTTTCTGTCTGAACTAAGCCGGTGGTACAGGGTTTAGGTCATTGGCTGAGGGTGATCAGCTGATGCTCTCAGCCAGTGAGCTAGTCCTGCACTGCGAGGCTTAGTTTAGGAGAATTAATGGACACTCCTTCTAAGGGAAGACAGGGAGCGGCCCCAGGTAAATCCATTCTAAAACTGCACCGTTGTGGTTATAGTTCCTGGATTGTTCCTTTAAATATCTGTTTGTACCCAAATAAAACAAACTTGTACTTCATAGATCTGTTAATTGTATGATGATTTTAGGGACAATGCTAGTATTTCATAATCCACATATTAGATGCTCCTAGCTGTTGTTCCAGTCATAGGTCTAAAATAATCTGCTAGCAATAATGTAAAAGCATTGTTTGTTGGCAGACTATGATCTAACTACTGCCTCAATGTTTACACTATTTATATAAATATAAAAGTGTTAATCAGTACCAGGGTAAACACTGCAATGTCTGATAAATTTCTTAATGGCATAATAACTATTAATTAGAGAATATACAGATATAATGTATGCCTTTCCCATATCTATCAGGGTAACTTATTAAAATCTAAGTTGTCATTAATTCAGTGTGAATTTCAGGCAAAATATAAAGAGCGGAAATTTCCTCCGTTTTAACAATGTTTTCTGTACAATTTTGCTTTGAAGTCCTGGCAATTCACCCTTCAATAGTTAACCTTTTTGAAATTGTTTTTTGGTGCAGCAGCCTTATTTGTATATTAACGATCAGATGTAAAAAGAAAGATTAGGACAGTCCGCAAGCTTATCAGTCAAATAAACCACTGACTGTGGTTTAGGCCGTAGAAGCATTTTATGATTTTTATTAATGTTCCTTTTAATGCTAGACCCCTGATTTTCTTATCTGTATGACTGTGACATGGTAGAATGCTTAAAAAGCATGAAGTAGGGACTGCACACATGTTGAATAACACCCAATAATGGTATAATGGTACTCCATACCCAAGAAATGGTGAATCTCCAAATGATCACTTGAAAGAAGTAAGTAGAGTCCTGGCATACAGATTTCCTTACAGTGCAGACTTAATAGGATCAAGATCTCCATGACAACGTTTCATCAAATGTAGTAGCCATTTATCAAGACTTGATAAAGGCCACTATGTTTTGCTAAAACGTCATGGCAATCTTGAGTACTTTCAAATGTTAGAAAGCTCAATGAAATATAAATTAGACCAGTGGGAGCAATCCTGGTGACAGTATCACACTCAGTGTTTGGTCAGTCAAAAGTGGGAGGCAAAATTAGGTGTCTGTTTATATTCATTATGTCTAGATTAATATATATTACAGCCCCTGGATGATTTATCTTGGCCAAAACCTATTGGATATCCGGGTGCTATTTAAAGAAGAACTCATCAGTAACATTGTGGATATCTAATATTGAAGAGATAGTGGCTGGTAATTCACCGACTTAAAGTGGACAGTTTTAGGAAGACACAGACTTGGGAAGTTGGAGGATTTTTATGATTCTAGTGTTAGGGAGATTTGGCAGATTTGTAGTCTAAAGGAGTCACTTTCACATATTCAATTGATATTTATTTAATGATATTCATTCACATATACTGTAACATTGCCATTTCTGCAAAACTTCAATGTTTTGCCCTGAACAGTTAAATTGGACCGTTGCAACCAGGGACCAGGTGACCAAACTGGTCCTTGAACCCCTTCCCAACTGCGGACGTACCAGGTATGTCCGCCAAAAAATGGTATGTCCACGGCAAACTATGCACTTACCTGATCGCTGGCTTCCCAGGCAGCCCCCCTGTGGCTGGTCCGGACCCCCGGGCCATGTGTGATTGCGGGGTGCTCGCGATCACATGGCCGGAAAAGCCATGTACTTTTTTATATACACATACACAATCCATTATTCTAATTGTGTTTTAATATTAATATATATAATTAGTGATGTCCTGAACGGTTCGCCGCGGACAGCGAACATATGCGCTGTTCGGTCCGCCCCCTATGTCATCATTGAGTAAACTTTGACCCTGTACCTCACAGTCAGCAGACACATTCCAGCCAATCAGCAGCAGACGGCGAACCGTCACTATATATAATATATACACTTTGTAGGTTTAGCACTCCAGCTTCCCAGTCTTATAGCCAGGTGCTATATATATATATATGTGTATATACGTATATACACACACATACACACTCTACAAATATATTTAACTCTTAACTACATAATTATTTGATTTTATTAATTATAATTTGAGGGACCTACCTGACAACCCAGGCAGATAGTCCAGAGAATTTAATTGGCAAGCCTATATTTAACAGCAGTAAAATGTAATATACTGATAATATCCTTGATGAAATGGCAGTTTATGTGTGAAAAAATTAAAAAAAACTAATATAAACACGAATTTTGGCCAGGGCTTGTGACTAAGTGGCTACTAAAAAAGACTAGACATACCCCATTTTAAATACCGTACGTTGTCTACCTTTACAAATGGTATGCCATAATGGGGTTAATTTTTATTCCTGTGCTGCCATACGGTCTCAAAGGCAACATAGGGCAAGCAGACCAATCTGGCAAATTTCAATGTGCAAACATGGAAAAGGGGAAAGCCTTACATTTGACCTCTGTAAGTTTGCAAAAACCCATAAAACCTTCACATTGGGGGCACTGTTGTACTGAGGAGATGTTGCTGAACACATATTGGGGTGTTCTTTGTCAGTAACACATAATAGAAACTGAGAATCCAGGCCTAAAGTACAATTTGAGAGAAAAATAACACAAAAAAATGACTACCCAAAAGTTTGACAAAGACAGGTGGTAGAATTAGCGCATGGCAAGTGTTAAAATACCACTATTTGAAATACCCTAGGGTGTCTACTTTTAAAAAATATAGGGTTTGATGGGGGTAAATTACATTGTCCGGCTTCAAAAATGTCCCAAATAGGACATGGGTGCATGATGGCCAGCTGTGAAAATCTCAAGTTCAAAACTGTAATGCGCACCCTCCAAATAAGTTCTTTTAGCCCCTAGAGAACTCAACACACCTATATAGGGGTGGTATCACTGTACTTAGGAGATGTTGCTGAACACATATTGGGGTGTTCTTTGGCAGTAACTCTTACAATTTTCAGTACATGTATTCTTAAATTGCTATGTGTGTCAAAATCACTAATTATTATTATTATTATTATTATTTTTTTATTTTTTTTTTTAATTTGGTGGTAAAATGGTTGCATGAAAAGAGTCACAAGCTTAATACCTTAGGTTTTCTTCTTTTAAAAAATCTATACATGTGAAGGGTTATTCAGGGATTCCTGACAGATATCAGTGTCAAAATGTAACTTTTGTTTAATTTGAACAAAAAATGCTTTGGAAATAGCTGCTTGTACTTATTGCCCTATAACTTGCAAAAAAAAGCTAATAACATGTTAACATTAAGTATTTCTAAACCCGGGACAAAGGTTAGCAACTATTTAGTACGTTTTGTTTTTTGGGGCGGTTGGAGATGCAAAACAGATTTTAGGGGTCAAAGTTAGAAAAAGTGTGGTGTTTTTTTCATTTTTTTTCATCATATTTTATAATTTTCTTTTATAGTAAATGATATCTTTAGAAAGGCCATTTAATGACGAGAAGACGGTATATAATATGTGTGGGTACAGTAAATGAGTAAGAGGAAAATTTGAGCTAAACACAAACACCGCAGAAATGTAAAAACAGCCCTGGTCCTTAATGGTAAGAAAATTGAAAAATGGCCTGATCACTAAGGGGTAATATTTGATAGCAAAAGTGCTTTTTGTTCTGAAAATGCCTGTTATCTGTTAATTTATTATATACGCAATGGAATGTGACATAAATAGGTAAGCGACAAATTAATAACCATTTTATCGGTCTTTAGTGAATTGCCCTGTACATGTTTAAATTAGAACTTGTTTTAATAAATAGCTCCTAGAGAGCTTAAATGGATTATCTATTTTTTTAGTCTCTGTTTATTATGACAAAATAATTGTAGCTGTATTCACATGAATATACTTGTGCTCTGGGATTCAATAAAACTTGTTCGGTGACACAAGAGCGTGTTCCTGAGCAGCAAATACAGAAGGAAGAGAGATAAATGCTGTGATGTTGTTTATAAAAATGTCAAGAACAGTATTTCACAGCTTCTGCAGCACAGAAAAAGTAATTACATAGACCAATGCTAAGAATTAAAGGAACTCTCCGGCAATTAAAATGGATAATTTTATTTTGCATGATGCCATTATATATCATTTTTAAAAGAAGGAAGGGAAGAAATACAAGCATCTTCAACAAGGAACGAAAACTTCCTGAAACTCTCATGTCCAGATTTAATTACATAGTTTTGCACATCATCAGTCTTATATGAAAGTAAAATAAACAGCATGATCCATAATGTTTCCCTAATTATCTCAAGGTTATCAGGCTTTTGAAGTGGATCCCTATTTCTTTGTTAGCACCCTATAGGTTTCTTTTATACCTAGCCTGCAGTGTTCGGCCCAGCTTTTTCTAGTATCATTTGTGAAAGTCCCCAGTTCAATACAGCAAAACATGACTGCTTTCTTTTACAATTCCAGTAGGAAATTCTGATACAGCTGTTTGTTTTCCATAAATCTCTTCATCACGCAGGATTATGGGATATTTACAGCTTTCTCACATCTTTCTGCTGAAAACTGTACTGTGACTTTCCTGTGGTTTTATATAATGCATTAATTAAACTATTGTGAAAGTTAATAAAAGATACCTGTGAATCATATTAATCTGTGTCATTTCATTATTTTTTTCCCCCATTAATGAAACCACAACCACCAGGTCTGAGTAAATCATGCTCAGCTTTGCTAAGAGAGCTTCATATCCAATAAAATTCCACAGGCAACCCATGTGAAGACCAGGATTGGGTGAAAGTTATTACCCATCTCCTGATTACTGGATACAAAAAATCCTAGTGATTTGCAGTGCTTAAATATTTATTACAAGCACCATGACCTCATCAGTGGTGCACATACAGAGTGTAACCCCTCTGCTTCCAGCAGTATTGCTTAAAGGAATACTTTAGGATCAGGAACACAACATGTATTCCTGACCCTCTAGTGTTAAAAACACCATCTTGCCCCCTAAATATAGTAAAATCATATCTTTAAAATTTATAGTAAAGTATAGTATAGTAAAATCTTTCCAGTCTGCTACTGCTGGTTCTGCCCCTGATCTGCCTCCTTGACTGACATCATCAGAAGTGGTGATCTCAGCCAATCACAATGCTTTTCCATAGGAAAGCATTGGATTGGCTGAGATTGTCAAGGAGACAGATCAGGACAGAGCCAGCACAAGCCAAACACAGCCCTGGCCAATCAGCATCTCCTCATAGAGGTGCATTGAATCAATGTATCTCTATAAGGAAAGTTCAGTGTCTCCGTGCAGAGGGTGGAGACACTAAATGTGCAGCACTGCCCCATGAAGCACCTCTAGTAGCCATCTGAGGAGTGGCCACTGGAGGTGTCCCTAGCCTGTAATGTAAACACTGCCTTTTCTCTGAAAAGACTGTTTCCTGTAAAAAGCCTGAGGGACTGATTACTCACCAGAACAAATACAATAAGCTGTAATTGTTCTGGTGACTTTAGTGTCCCTTTAACATCCAACTGGGTCCTTGAGGAATCATTAGCCAGCCCGTAACGCAAGATTTACTGGTGGATAATGTGAATTTGGTGCATATTTGACAGCTGGCATTATCACATAGAGCATGCGGTGGCAGACAGCCAATGGAGGCATGCCTTCCACCTCCTCTGTGCCACCCATATCACCCTTCCTGACCTACCTCTCCTTTTGGCGAGATGGTGTGATGTCAGTCATGGAAGATTGTGTGGTGCAGATTGTTGTAATTGCTCCCATCTGGTCCTTCGCAAAGGGAATGACTTAGCATTACCATGGTATCCCAGCAGGAGTGCTGGGCCTGGGATGGAGCTGACACAAAAGGAGCAGACCACATTCTCCCTATGTACAGTAATCAGATGCAGGGTCACAGAGTGAGATAATTTGACTGCTGTTAAAGAGGAAGGATTCCACCTCTGCTACTCCTTGCCCATGGTCCCGTGGGGTACGCATGCCACGAGTTGAGAAACAGGAGTGTTGGCATTTTAGAGGACCAGTGTGTTATCTATTTATATACCTGGAAATAATAAATGCATATATAATGCAAAAATAGCAAACTGGGTCATAAAAGTCATCTCATTTGCTTTTTCATTATCTAATGTTTTTCATAGTAAACAACTAAAATAATTAATATTTTTCTTCTGTTACAAAAATAGTTTAATTAGGCATTTAAGAAAAGGTTTTCTGTACTGCAATTTTTTGAGGTTAGGAAAAATGTCTAACTCCTTTTATAGATACATAAAAATACATTTCCATTTTACACACAATATGCAATGATTCCCTTAAATTAATCTTCAACCTTCACTGCATGTTTCTTGTTTTGTTGTTTGATATATGTATTTTTTTCCCGTTTTCTGCTGTTCAGAAAGCAGATCCCAAGAAAGAGTTTCAGTGTCTGGAAGATTAAATGTCCCCTTTCAACATTGTTCAAATACCACGAGATTAGTTTCCATGGAGACCAGACGGTTGCCATAGGCACTAGAGGCCCAGGAATTAGGATTGCGATATTTTAAAAAAAATATTTTTTTTAATCCAGTCACGCACACAATAGCTAAACTGTGCTAAGGCTCTGTGTTTGAATAATATTCCTGCGTGTTGATACATGCAAATCAGTCATTATACCATCAATTAATGCATCACTTATTGATTAGAAAATATGCATGTAGGGCATAAATTGCTGTTGTGTTAATTACAATTTATTAATATGTTTTTTTGTCATTCTCATTTTTGTTCAGGTGAGTGCACAAAATACAAGGTATGCAATACTTAAACAAGTGTCAAGCAAATGGTCATAATGAAAGTGTATAAAATTGATTAAGGCACTTTTTTTTTTTTAAAAAGAAGAAATAATCAGACAAATCTATAAAGGGCATGCAACATAAAACAAAATAGACTATAATCAAAAAGAAAAGAAAATGTTCTTGAAGAGCACTGAGTGAATAGTAGTCTAGTGGTTACATAGATGCAAGACTAAATGTAACCAATTGACCAGTAAACCCTTTTATCAGTGTTGAACTAACGGTGCTTAGTAATGAGTATTGCAAAAATGGGATCATTCATTCATAATTCATAATGCAATATATATAAAATTAATAGAACAGCATAAAAAGCATAAAGGAATGAAAAGCACCAGAAAAAAAGGATCACCCGTTGCCCCATTTGCCTATTATTCAAATCTCCTAGCTAACACCTGTCAACATTTTCTCAACCAACTAGATGTGCAGAACAAGAGGCTTACTTACATAGGCTAACGGTATCTCACTGTAACACCTGTGATTAAAAGCAACAACAACACTCTATATATAGGGTTTTAGCTCAGCACTTGCACTACACTGAGCACATCACTATGCACTAGTAGGGAATTTCTCTTCCCCCTACGTTCTTTACCTGCACTCTTGTTTGTTAGTTTGGCGATGTAACTTCTAACTTGGAGTACAACCAAGAGGTGTGATCGATATAGGGACATTTAGTTACAGACCTTAGAGATCGCTTTAGCTCAGAACACCCATGAAGGTGTTAATAGGAGACTGTAGGGAATTAGCATAGCAGTGCTTGTAGCAGTTTCCCCAATGCAATATTGTATCGATGGTTAAAACGTTACATACTTTCTGCCCATACCCTTCTAGGAGGAACTGTCTACAGAAGTTTCCCTAGTTATGCTCTCTCTACTTAGGCTATCCAATTCATAAAAGGTTTCCTTATTTATTACTTTTTCTGTCCATCCACCTCAGATATTTTCAAGGAATTATTCGAACACATTTATTAATTGTGCTTTTACGGAAGGCTCTTATTGCACTTATATTATACCTTTATAGCAATGATCAGCCGTTAGCTTTTACCCCTGTGGTCCAGTTAAGGTGAAATAGCATTTTATAGCACTATTATGAGGGTTATTGTTATTATAGTATCCTTTTTTGATAGAAATTTAATACAGTTGTTTTTCTGAGGAGACTTATCTTTACATAACCCCCAAGTAGTTTATGTGCCTATTCCTTGTATAAATACATAATTTTTTTTATTATGTTTGACCTCCAAGTCAGTTTATAAGGTATCTTTTGATGATGTAATTGTGTTCATTTTTTCATTTATACCAGCTTCTGGGAGCCCCCTTCAGGGTTGCTTTCCCATTTATTGTTCTTTGGCATCTTTGATTTCAACTCTATATCTGTTGAATGCATCAAATTATGGACTCTTGATTAGTTACATGGAATAAAATAGTAGAGTACAGTCAGTGACTGTTTTGACTATATCATGGGTCTACTACAAGGGTCACAGCAGAGACTGTTGTCTTCCCAGCATGTGATCAAATGGCATGTATCTAAAAGTAAGAAATAATACCATTCGGGAAGGGTCACTTGAACTGTATGCAGACTCTATGTGCAGTGGCCATCTTGTGACGGCATCACTGTTTTTTTAATTATGCGCCGGTATCTGAGCTTAATAAAGTCTACTATGCCATCCTGTTACTCAGCACCTATTTCTTGTGTAATATGAAAAGACATAATAAAACTTGTTTCACATTACAATATCTACTTTTGATATAACGCTTTTCATTAATCTCCGTGCAGATTCAGTTTATATTTCTGTAACTCAAAATCTGTATGTTACAACTCTGTTAGTATTCTGATTATTACACAATACAATGTTGCACAACACAAGTTAGACTTTTTGGATCCTGAAAATTAATCATTATCTTTTCACAGTGCAACTGATCCTGTGATAAAATCCAAAAATATAATAAGCTTGACGCCTTTCATGAATATTTATTTTTCATTCTGCTGGTTGACAAAGGGGAATCAGGTGTACACACCAATGTTCCAGACAAACACACATAAAATGAGATTAGTGATGACACACCACGCCACAATTCACAATTTGAAATGTTTGTTTATTTTGTCCCATGTGCCAAGGTGACACGTTACTATTCACTCTCACACCTGTCAATGTGGTCCTTTTGTAAAGAGCTGTACTCTGAGGGGAAGTAACCTAGAAACGTTAGATTTTTATCTTTATAAAAAAAACATCAACCAGTGCTTTTGTGTTTTGGCTGGAAGTCGGCAAATGAAGAAGGCATTTCAGTTGTAATACTGGCCTGACCCCTGCTTGGAAGTACAGCAGCTGTTGCTGTAATTAATATATGGGTCACTGTGTAAGTTATGTGAAACATCATGTTCTCGTCAAGACTATGTTAACTAACGATATGCAGTTTTAAAAATATTGATCATGAGTGTCCACAGAGAGTTACTGCCAAATGAAGAATCTGGATATCACACCAGGTTTACTGTGCTTTTGCCTACAACTAGCCCACTGAGCCACTGCATCTAGGACTTTACCTAGTGTGTTTAGACTAAAATAATTCCATATTATTTGTATGCTGTCTTTGTAACCTACCTCACTTATAGATTGACTATTGTGATTGACATTCCCTGTGCCTTATCCTGGATTCTTACTCTGGCCTCGCTTTGGCCTCGATTTTAATATTTTTTGATAGGCTTTTCATATGATTAAATTTTTTGGGATAAACTTTTAAAATGAGTTAATATTTTGAAAAGTATAAATATTTTAAAAAATGTTAATTTAAGAGAGGTAGACGTAGAAATACAGTGTACAAATTAGACAGAATAGGCACCTAACATGTTAAATTAACTATGTATCATAAAGAAGAGAGTAATTAAATATTATGCTAACTATAAAATATATATGATATGTTCTGCAGTTGAGTTTTTAAATACTTTAAATACAAAACTTTTTTTTCTTACTGTGTTTACTATTGAGCCAATATGTACCTGTATCAAAATATGTTGTATATATTTTTTGATAAACAGAGGTAGGAGTAAGAAAAAAAAATAATAGAAGAAGGAAAAGGAGAGGAAGGAGGGGAGGAAAAAGTTACCGCCACGCACAATATACCCAGAGAGTTAATTACAGCTATTATAAAAATGATTGGAGGTCAATTCTTTACAGGGAAACCATACTTTAGACAGTGCTGTGTGTTAATGGCTGATCTTTAAAGTCAGATCTTCCACCACACTGTCTCTGATTTTTGTAATAACAACTTGCAATGTCAGTGTGTCTGTTTTGAGACATCCGGCTCCAGGGACCCTATAGGCTGCTAGTGTGATTAAAATTTTAAAAATTTGAATATGTTTGGGAATTCCCTCAATCGGGCGAGACAAGAGGAAGGTCCATGGAGAGAGATCAATCAGTCACTAGATTATTTATGCTCTTCCAGAGGCCATATCATTTTTTGGCAGTTCCACCATATGTGTAGGTATGTACCTCTGTGACCACAAAGTCGCCAGCAGAGGTCTATTAGACTTTTACCTATTCTATGTAACCAAACTGGGGTTGTGTGCCATCTGAATAGAATTTTAAACATCTGTTCTTGAGATAATACACAGATCAAGATTTGTTGTGGCTGCTTCCCAAATTTCTTCCCACTCTCCTCCTTCTAGGGTCTCACCCAAATCTGTTTTCCATTCATTGATATATCTTAGTGGTCACAATATTGGGGGTTCTTTGCTTAGATGTGTATATTTGAGGGAGATGTGACCCTTTTTGTATTTTTCCTCATTACATAATAGTTCAAAGAATGTGGGAAGTGATATTGCTACTTTGGTCGTTAGGTGTCTGATCTGTCTCTAGTCTTCAAATTCTATAATTTTTACTTTCTGGCTATAGATGGATATATCTTAGGATACCTGCCTCTTCAAGATTTCTAATGTCATGTGGTCTCATGCCTGGGGTAAAAAGTTTGTTGTGGAGGGTTGGAGTCATTGGAGATGGAGAATGTGCTAGTTCGAATTTGGATCTCAACCTATCCTAGATATATAAGGAATTCAGGATAGAAGAGCAAGATATATGTAAAGGTGTCCTTGAGGGCTTTTCCAGCCATATATAAAACAAAGCTAGATCCCATAAGGCCTGTCTCCACCCACTCTGATCCACCAATAGTTTGTCTCCAGCAGGGGTATGCTACATTATAATTTGGGATAGTTGTGAGGCAAAATAGTATATGAGAAGATTTAGATGACCCAAACCACCCCAATTTCTAGGTCTGTAGAGAAGGTTTCTAGCTAGTCTATGTCGTTTCTTCATCCATATGAACTTGCTCTTTGTAAGTGGTCTAAATCCCCTTTGGTGACCCTGATAGGTAATGCTTGAAATAGAAATAGAAGTCTGGTAGAATATTCATTTTAATACAGTGTATCCTTCCTATACAGGATATGTGTTTAGTCTGACATCCCTTTAATTCATTTTTTTTAGGGTGTCAACTAAAATGGTTCTAATATGGCTCTAAAATGATCTAACAGCTGAAAAAGAGCAGAGAATGATAGACTGGATTTGACAATGGATAGTAGTACATCATCTGCTTAAAAATTTAAAAATATTTAAAAACATATTTTTTAACTTGTATTTTACTTAGTTTTTATGATAAGACATCTAGCACAAGGAAATCAGCTAAAGCCGATGTTACAGAATGTAGAAAAGGTTAGATATCATGTAATGTGGTAAACACAGTGCAGATATACATGGCTGCTTTACATTGTACAAAAACCCGAAAGCAAATTCCCCTTTATTATACACCCTGGCTTTAATTCCCCAACTACAACAGTGCCCCTGGTATTTGAAGTGTGTTTGACTAAAAGTCAGCAAGTGACAAAGTTGTTTTGGTGACTGTAGTGTCCCTTTAAGATTAGGGTTGAAATTCCGATTATGTTTAGGAATGAGTTTAAAGGAATACCATAGGCTCAGGAACACAAACATGTATGAAGCCCCACTTTTCCCCCTATATATATATATATTAAAATCTTACCTTTATTCCAGTCTGCTGCTGCTGGCTCTGCCCCTGATCTTCCTACTTGGCTGGCATAATAAGAAATGGTGATCTCAGCCAATCACAATGCTTTTCCATTAGCATAGTGATAGAGATAACAAATGTGGAGTATTTTTGTATATGCAGGATTACCCAAGCTTCTCACCACTTGCATGGTCAAAATTAATAAGTACACAGTAGAACCAGCATAGTGTGAATAAGAATTAGGTTTAGAATAAATTAATCCATTACTCTGATTAGTGAGAAATATCAGGATTTTGTAGGGGGTATTATAGGCAAGCATGTCTGGGGGCGTATTCACTAAACAAAGGAACTATGCTATACTGACAGACAAATTGCACATTTTAGACTAAATAGCAGAGCTGGAAAAATTCTACAAGTCTAGAAAGCTATTTTTCATCTTCTCTATTTGTGGATTTAATTTGAAGTTCTCTTATCATTTCTTATAAATTCTTAGTTTAGTCTATAAACTACATAATGTATAGCTTATGAAGACTGTTTTCAGGATTTATTTAATGTAAGCCAAGCAAACTATATTTGATTTAAATTTACATGATGTAAAAATCTGAGTTTGGCTATTCATTCGGTGCTCTTATGGACAGTGACATTTCACATCCTTGCAACCATTAAGCCTTTATCCCTGGAGACTAAGTATTAAACTGGCTTTGTGCTATGTTGCTAGGTCTAGTTTGGCACAGCTGTGAGACTCTGCTGCCAGTGTATGCTAGTTAGCCTTAATTTTTAAATGACTAAATCTTATTTTAATTTTCTGTGCAGTGCCTTTGAATTCTGTGGGCTGTCTGTATATCTTTAAACTCAATTTAATGTAATTAAAATCCCAGGTGAGACTATGGGATGTGTGTTTTTAGAAATAGGCATCTTTTGTAATGCAAATTAGAGTGTGGATGATAACGTAAAAAAAAAAAAATCCCTTTTCAATAACCTTTGGGTGTTTAAATGCATGTTTTGGCTGCGGAGATTAAATAATTCTTTTTAATGAATTGACTACCTCCTCAGTTGTAGTCACACCATGCTGCTCAATGATTTAATGGCTGGTTAGCACATGAGTGTGGCAATTCTCTATGGTAGCAAATTGAAAGCCACCCCATTTAGTGTTTACTTGTTTTTATTTTACATAAATGGGATGACGAGCTAGTTTCCATTGAATAGTATTGTGGTAGCTTTGTGTTTATATTCGATAGCTTATATAGCATTTTTAGGGGTAGTGATTCTGTAACTGGAAAATGTGGTAGTGTGCCCAGGGAATTACAAATCGCAATATAAAGTGTCCAACTGCATGGTAAGCTGAGATCATAGGCACATTCACTGAAATTCAAGTAAAGCATTTTTGATAGAGGAGCTACGTCTGGTTCATTGAGAATATTCTATTCTGTTCCGTTACGTTCACTCACTGAACTCTGCTGGCAGTTGAATCAGATGACAGCTGGATATGTAACCACTGCTACAGATGTCGGTTTACAACATGTGATAGGAAAGCCACAAGATATTCTCTTAATTTCACAGGGTGTATTTTACTTCTTTCATTTTTTTTTCTCAGTCTAAATCAGTATTATGACATTATTAATGTTGTAAAATCTTGTAGGTAAATATCTGATATTATGTGACATTGGATGACTGATAATTTATCTGTAACAAACACTTTTAGATGTGACGAGGTTTGTTTTTAAAAGTGTGGATCTATATGTTTATCATTCTAAGTTTGCCCTTTTGCAGTGTGGTTTGGGACACCTAACAGCATTTTGTGTCTGAAAAACCTCAAAAGAAAAAAAAGATTGAAGACGGAATAATATGTTTTGTTCACTTGGCATTTACTACTATATCATTAAAAAACAACCAACAATATTGTACCTTATACACCTTAATATATATGCAAAAGATACTTATCAAACGAAGATGAATACAGCCTCCCTCAGATCGCTTCCCAGCTAGCGATCAACTTGACAGCAAAATGTAGAAAAAACAACGAGGGAACCGGCTGATAATCTCTACAAAAGTAAATAGAATATAGTGTAATACAGTTTACAGTATAGACATTGCGCAAATTGAAATGCACTCACTGGATTTTGGACAAATTGAAGCTTGTAAGGTGCCTTCCCCGATAGTAGGGGGGGCTAGGGAAATCCCCTGGATATTTTCACTTATTTTATTCTTTTTTATACTTATTTTAATATTTTTCAAACTTCACCCGGAGTCCTGTGTTGGAGTGAAAATATCCAGGGGATTTCCCTAGCCCCCCCTACTATCGGGGAAGGCACCTTACAAGCTTCAATTTGTCCAAAATCCAGTGAGTGCATTTCAATTTGCGCAATGTCTATACTGTAAACTGTATTACACTATATTTTCTCTATTTACTTTTGTAGAGATTATCAGCCGGTTCCCTCGTTGTTTTTTCTACACTACTATATCATTGCTGTACTATACCACACAGCCTCTCGTTTACTCGATAATAGACGTTGAAGTATGTTTAAGTGCAGGAAACTGTGGGGTAAAAATTACAATGTTTTAATGCATTATAAAAAATAAATAAAAAAATTACAAGATCCTTTCTTTGATAGAATGTTTATTGGGAGCTGCAGACAGACAACTAGAAAGAAAAGTCTTATCACATAAAACTCTCCACAGTATCAAGTTTATGGGATAAGTAGTTTATGATCTCTCTCCGCCCATCTTGACTCGTGTCTCTGACTGCCCCTCTTCGATTTCCAACTAGATGGCTGCTCACTTCCTTAAACTCAACCTGTCCAAAACAGAACTTCTGGTCTTTCCTCCCTCAAGTGTTACTACTCCCGTGTCTCCCTCCCTCCAAGTCAACGGGGCTACCATCACCTCTACCTCGCAGGCTCGCTGCCTG
The DNA here is from genome assembly GCA_933207985.1 of Pelobates cultripes. Taxonomy (NCBI): domain Eukaryota; kingdom Metazoa; phylum Chordata; class Amphibia; order Anura; family Pelobatidae; genus Pelobates; species Pelobates cultripes. Next base: position 234,439,071 of record OW240912.1, on the reverse strand, counting down.
GGTGTTCTCTTTGACTCCAACCTCTCCATCACCCCTCATATCCAATCAATCATCAAATCCTGTCGCTTCCATCTCATAAACATTGTGCGCATCCGCCCCTATTTAACCCAGGATGCGGCTAAGGTGCTGGTCCATGCTCTTGTTCTCTCTCGCCTTGACTACTGCAATATTCTTCTCAGTGGTCTTACGTGTTCCCAAATTGCACTGCTGCAACCTATAATGAACGCGGCAGCGAGTTTCATTTTCCTGTCCGCCCGCATCTCTCACGCCTGCCTGCTCTTTCAGTCCCTGCATTGGCTTCCAGTTATATATAGGGCTCAATTTAAAATTCTGGTGCTTGCTTACAAGTCCCTACATAATGCTGCTCCAACCTACCTATCCTCCCTAACACACAAGTAGGTCCAGTCGAGGCACCTATGCTCTGCCAAAGACCTACGTATATCCTCTGTCTGTACTCCCACCTCTAACGCTCACCTCCAAGACTTTTCCAGGGCTGTACCTCTTCTGTGGAACTCCCTTCCCTTCTCCGTAAGATTTTCACCCAGTCTCCACTCATTCAAAAAATCATTGAAAACTCACTTCTTCAAGAAAGCATATCAATTAAACTGTTAGCAGGTTTTCATCCTCAACCCTCCATGACTCCTGCAACTGTCAAAACTTACCTACTAAGCCCTCAATGAATACTTTTCTAACAACCTATTTCGTACCCCTACTTTTACCATTTGTGTCACTATACCCCACTCCCTCTAGAATGTAAGCTCATGGAGCAGGGCCCTCCACCTCTCTGTTCCTGTACATCCAGTTGACTGGTTACAATTACATGTCTGTTAGTCCACCCATTGTACAGCGCTATGGAATCTGATGGCGCTATATAAATAATAATAATCATTAAGAGCAGTACCGCTTATCATATATGATTAGTGGAACTGCACTATAAACTGATTGCCTTGCTTTGGCATTAAAAGCTTGCACATAGCTTGGCTCACTGTTTAGTGAGCTGCAATCCATGTCCAGACTGTGGCTATCCTCGGAGGAGAAAGAGCTTAAACCAGGCTGCTCGGGTGGCGTGTCGGTGCCACAGGAAAAACTTGGATAAAATTGATATAGCCAGCCTGGTAACAATGTTTCTGGCCACTGGATTGACATGAGCTGGAAATGGAGTTACATCCCGGAAAGAAAATCAATATACTTTATATCTGATCTGGCAGCTTTTCAGTGTGAAAGGCTGCACAGATCAGATCCTTGCTCTACAGCCATTTATAGAATAAACTTTAAAGGCTTACTTCAAGGGAAAATACAGTGTTTTAAGAAAACAATGCTTTTTGTTTAGAGTAACCCTTTCCATCCTAGATTTCATAGCGAAACGCTGCACAAACAGACTACAGACACCATGACCATATCAAATCACTTAAGTGGTTATAGTGCATGGAGTAACCTTTTTTTAATAAAGGAAATTTAAAAAATATATATCTTACCATTACTATTTTTAAAGATGTTGTCTAAAACATAGGTGCATATAGATCATTGCGATTTGTGAGATTTTGGTAAGGGGAGTATTATAGACAATGTTTACACCAACGTAAACATAGTATTTTTTTATAAGTGTGTTTATGGGTGATTGTAGTTTTATTACATTTAAGATGCACTCCAGTCCCCCAGCGCTCGGGCATACCATTGCCTTCTCTGGTTTGGACATATAATGATTTGCTGAGAGACTGGTAGGGGGGTGCTTTGGGCACTGGGGGGGATGGAAGCCGGACACTTCTTGTACCACAGTAACTAGAATAAGCTGTATTAGATAGGTTTGTTAATTGCTACGTGTCTGAAAATTGCTTATATTACATTAAATATAGGAATTATTTACATTGTGACAATGATCCAGTTTGCCAATCTTTGCACCATAAACGAAATAAGGTTATGCTACTGAACATGAATTTGATACAGCTTGCTTTCCATTTCATTTTAACCTTCACAATAAAAGTCAAAGTTCTCCTGTCCTTGTACTGTTTGGATATAGATCTTCATGGTAATGAGGTTTGCTTGACAAGTTTAGAGAGTACCAGGGTCTGCAGTGGAAAACACTCTCATTGATTCTGTCTAAGCCTCAGCAGGTTTCCACAGCTATTGTCCGCATAACAAATCACGTTTCTCTACTCTCTCTCCCTGGACAGATACTATGCTTTGCACTTGGCTTTAAAATGCAGTTTTTTTTGTTCCTGAATATGTAATCTTCAACAACATCTTAAATTGTTACCATGCTAGAGGCACATAAAGTTTGACACGTTTGAAGGTGAAGTGTATTATTTATAATACCATTAATCCAGTTTTGTCTATACAATATCGGTTTTGTTATTTAATCTAGTGCATCCCATTTTTTAAACTTATGTTTGTATAAATGTACTCTCTATATAGCCTCATTGACTTCTTTTTCATAATAATAACTTATTTTCCGTTAATTCTTGTAAATTGATTACTAACGCCAACTGTCATTGACACAAGAGTGTTTTTAGAAATAGGAGGAAGGCTTAAAGCCAAATTGTCACCGTCTGGGGAGTCCAATGGCTAGGGTTGGCAGGCAAAGGTGAATTTAAAGGGACACTATAGTCACCCAGACCACATCAGCTCAATGAATTGGTCTGGGTGCCAGGTCCCCCAAGTTTTAACCCTTCAGATGTAAACATAGCAGTTTAATCCAACCTCTAGTGGCTGTCTTCCTGACAGCAGCTAGAGGGGCTTCTGCCTTCGCAGTGTGCAGAACGTCCATAGGAAAGCATTGAGAAATGCTTTCCTATGGACTGTTTGAATGTGCGCGCGGGCGCTGACGCAGACGCCGGTGGGGGAGGAGAGGTCACCAGCACCGGGGGAACCCGGCTCTGAATAAAGGTAAGTGGCTGAAGGGGACCCTGAGGGTAAGGGAGGGGACCTAAGGATGCTATAGTGCCAGGAAAACGAGTTTGTTTTCCTGACACTATAGTGAACCTTTAACTTGAATCTGTCCCTCACAGCTCCACTACCCTCTTCCGACCGGTGCTCTTTCTAGCTCATGCGACTACAAGATCCTCCATACATCACTGATGACAGCTGGGAGATTGACACTTCTTGATGGCGGTAGCTCAGCCCAGTGTCAAGAACTGTCAAGCGTTAGAAAAATACTGAAACAAAGTATTCCCTTACTTTATGAAATACTCATATTAAATGTGTTGGAGTTTCACTGACAAAATATGATGAGACAAAGATTTTATCTTTATGAAATAGTCATTTTGGGGGAAATGATAGTGCAGCTTTAAAAAGAAACAATAGAATTACACCCTTTCTTTTGTTAATTGTACATATATGCAGAAAATAAAAAAGAATTAAGTATGAAAACAACATTTTCTTTTCAATATAAATCACTTTTATAATTTAACCTTGTTACTCCTGCCCCACTGCCGGCTTTCAGTCAGACAACTTGTTGTTACTTCCTGGTTGTTTAGCTCAGTGGAGCTAATCTCAGGAGACCGCAATTGCTCATACCACCTGGCTTGTTAAGACTTCTCATTGAGCTGCAACCTGAGATTGTACATTCTCAGGAAGTCCAAGCTTGGGAAGATGGGGGAGTACTTGCCAAGTTTGCAGACAAGAGATCTGTGAAAAAAATGCACCATTAACTGCATGCATGTTTTCAATGAGGGCATCTACTAAATACTCACTTATATATTTTTTGTATTTGGGCAGTGGAATGTCTCTTTAACCCTTTAAGGACAGAGGCAATTGTCCAATTGTGCACACATTAGAGCTTAACCATAGGGGCTTGTATTCCTAACGCTATGGTGTTCCTTTAATAAAAATTTAAAAAGGGACAGGGATACTATAGGTACCCATATTCATCTCACTGAAGTGGTCTGGTTGCCTGTAGTGTCCTATTAAAGATACACTATAGTCACCATAACAACTGCAGCTTAATATAGTTCTGATGAGTAGTCAGTCCCTGCAGCCCTTTTGCTGTACACATTGTCGTTTCAGAGAAACGGCAGTGTTTACATTACAGCCTAGAGACACCTCCAGTGACCACTCCTCAGATGGCTAGTAGAGGTGCTTCCTGGGGCAATGCTGCACAGTGTTCAGCACTGGCATTCAGTGTCTCCACCCTCTGCATGGAGACACTGAACTTTTCTCATAGAGATGCATTGATTCATTCATTTGGCTCCGGTCCGGCCTGCCACATTGGCTGAGATCATCAGAATCAACAATCTCAGCTAGTCCAATGCTTTCCTATGGATCATCACTTTTGATAATGCCAGCCAAAGAGACATATCAGGGGCAGAACCAGCACCAGCAGACTGGAATAAAGGCAATATTGTACAATATTTAGGGGGGCTAGGGAGACCAGGGGGGCTAGATAGTGTTTTTAACAGTATAGGGTCAGGAATACATGTTTGGGTTTCTGACCCTATGGTGTTCCTTTATTTATCATTGTAAAAGAACACATTTTATACTTGTTTTTTTTTTGTTTTTTTTTAAAGGGCTAAAATACAGAAGTAAAAAGTTTTTATCAGATGGAGCTTTTTATCTGGGCACAGATGTGTGCAGGATAATACCTATATCAGGCTCGCTCCACAGCATACCACTATCCCGCTATAGGTTAGGCTATTAAACTTTTACCAATCCACCATGAAACATCCATTGATAGTAATTCTATGCACCATTTGAGGCAGCCTACTAGAGCTATATAGTCACATTTTGAGATTCATTTTAATATCAATAGTGACATTTAAGTTAATGTTATTGGTCTAATTTCATACAGGTTATGTTGTTATTGAACCTTTACCAGTCTACTATGAAGCATTAATCTATTGTTACTATTTCTATATATACCACTAGAGTCAGCCTATCAGAGCTATATAGTTCAGTGTTATATTTTGAGACTATCTCAGTATCAATAGTGACATTTCAAGTTAATGTAACTGGTTTAAATACTTATCACATTGTTCACCTTTTCTACTCGAGCACCTAAGCACCTATATATATTTTCTTATTTTCATTAGACTCAATAAAATATATATATTTTTGCTTTTATTATCATTATCATCCAAGTTCCTAGTCTAGTAGCTATCTTGTTGATATCTGGTACTGGCATTAGAGTATATTCTATCTATCCCAGTCCCTACCGGTACACTTCCCTTGTTTGTTAGTTTTCTTTTTGGGGTTACCACCTGTTCCTTAGTGTACCAAGTATTGGCTCTACCTCAGTTCTTTTTCTTTCACATTTCCTTATTACTACTCTTTTTCTCTCCTTAAGTTTCAAGGGCAGTCCAGATGTGGACCCCTTGCTTACGGTCAGGGCCGGATTAACATAGGGGCTGATGGAGCTGCAGCTCCAGGCCCAGGCCTATGGAATAGGCCCATTAAAAAAAAAAAAAAAGATTTTTATTTTTTTTTACACGCTACTCTTGCCACCTGACTGGTATTTTAAGGCACAGCCGGTATTTGAGGCTGCCTGACTATGACAGTATTGCAGTAATACCGGCAATACAAATGGAAATATTTTTCTCAGTATAAACAGAGATTACTCTGCAATACCAGCACCAGCCAGTAGAGATCACAGGCAGGGATAGGAAGTTACAGCATCTCCTTGCCTCTCTCTACTCACTGATCTGCTGGGGAACAGCTACACAGCACAGAGAGTCCAGACAGCAGCTCCCAACCTGCAGCGACAGACTACAGCTCAGGTATGTGAAAGATGGGGGGAAAGGCAGCAGGGAGACATGGGGACACTGAGACACTAGGGGACACTGAGAAACATGGGGACACTGAGACACTAGGGGACACTGTGAGACATGGGGACGTTGTGAGACATAGGGAGACACATTGGGACACAGAGACACTAGGAACACAGTGTCTCCATGTCTCCCAGTGTCCCACTGTCTCCCAGCCAGTGCCCCTAGTGTCTCAGTGTCCCCTAGTCTCCCAGTGTCTGTGTCCCCATGTCTCTCAGTGTTCCCATGTCTCCCAGTGTCCCTATGTCTCCCAGCCAATGTCTGTGTCCCCATGTCTCCCAGTGTCCCTATGTCTCCCAGCCAGTGTCCCTAGTGTCTCAGTGTCCCCATGTCTCCCAGTGTCTGTGTCCCCATGTCTTTGTGTCCCTAAATGTCAGTGTCCCCATGTCTATGTCCACAAGTGCCCCCATGTCTCCAAGTGTATGTTTCCCCATGCCTCTCAGCCAGTGTCCCTAGTGTCTGTGTCCCCATGTCTCCCAGTGTCCCCATGTCTCCCAGTGTCTGTGTCTCTAGTGTCTGTGACCCCATTTCTCCCAGTGTCCCCAAATGTCTGTGTCCCCATGTCTCCCAGTGTCTCCATGTCTGTATCCACAAGTGCCCCCATGTCTCCCAGTGTCCCCATGTCTCCCAGTGTACCCATGTGTCTCAGTGTCCCCAGGTCTCACTGTGTCTCCAGGTCTCTCAGTGTCCCCTAGTATCCTAGTGACACGGGACACAGTGAGACATGGGGACACTGGGAGACTAGGGGACTGGGCAACATGGGGACACTGAGATACATAGGGACACTGATGCCAGGCTGGCCTTTCAATTCTTTGGACAGACATGCCCCTTTTACCCTGCCCATTGACGTCTTGCTTCACTGAACACTGCTGGATTTACTTGAAAGATTAAAGTATAAATTAGATAAAGAGATTATCATAGAGTATGAGTTTTCTTATAGCTGCATTCTTTTAGTTTCCCTTCAACATCAACTCCATCAGATACATGACGCTTGAGAAGCATGACTGTTTTAGTGTTTTTGGTCGATAAGATTCTGTAATTAGGCCCATTCATAATTGTCAGCACCAGGCCCACTGGGCTCTTAATCTGGGCCTGCTTACGGTGCCTAGAGGGATATTGGCTATACCTCACTGATGATACCTTACAAGGTTGAAACGATCGTCTGGGGTTGCTGTATCTCTCGTGCAGAGAGAACTTGCTGGCATTTCTAATCTGGACTGCCCGTATGGGTGGGACCAGTCTGATATGTTTCAGGGATGTTCTCTCTGTAATGGCACAAGATGAGCTAAAACCAGCTAGAGATCTGAGCGGGGACCCACCGAAGGGCAGGCTAATTGAGCTGTTGTCCGTTCTCACCTCTTGTTTTTCTTTTTTTATTTGCTTATTACACCCTTTGTGTTTCATCCAATTGGAATCTGATGACCCGGTGCTGTAATAAAATATATTATTAGCAAGTGTATTTACAATCAAACCTCAAAGTTTTGCATCTGTGGTCACTGTACATTAGTAGTTTAAAGGGACACTTTTTCTATCTAGACCACTTCAGCTTATTGAAGTGGTCTGGGTGGACTGTCCCTTTTGCACTTAGTGCACTGTCTGCCCTCAGTGGCTGTCTACCAGACAGCCAGTAGAGGTCTTCCTGAATTGAACTGGACCTTTGGTCTGCTATCTGACACTGGACGTCCTCACGCTCTGCATGAGCACATCCAGCGTCAGATATTTCCCCATAGGAAAGCATTAATTCAATGCTTTCCTATGGGAAGGTATAATGCGCGCAGCATTTGCCGCACATGCCTATTAGACACCGCTCGTCGTGGGACGGAGAAGGGGGTGGCGCATCGACCCAACCCCGAGGGACATTAGCCCTGGGATAAGGTAAGTAAATTAGTTTTTAACAGTTTATTTATTGGGGAGGGAGGGGGGGGGCTCAAGGGAGGGGGGAAGCTGGGAAAGCAATAGTGCAACAGCTTTGTATTCTTGGCACTATAATATCCCTTTAATAAAATGTCTCCACATAGCATCCAATGCTCACAGTATCTCTCTTTTCACAGTTTACATATTAATAGATTATCTGATTTGCATCCTGCTTCTATGTAACCCAAAAGAATCCCTGTATATCCCTGCAAGAACTGAACCATATGAGACATTTTGAATCCAATGAGTCAGGGCATCTCATAGGCTGTATTGTGCTATTGAGACAATGCCACTTTATCTTTTGATTTCTCATATGAAGTAAGCATTATGTATTCACAGCAGGGCTGCAATAAATTACTCATTTGCATATAGAATGTAGAGTTACCCATGAGAGCCAGTGGAAGCTGATTAGCCCAGCAGGTGTGATGTTACTCATGGTTAAAGCCAGTCTAAAAAGCAAACCATTATTAATATGTATCTACCCCTTTGAATTATGCAGTGGGGAGGTTTTATTAATGTTAAATATTAATGCAGTAAAATTATTATTGCTCTACTTCCACATTATATGAAATTTATATCTGTGATCTAAGAATACATGACTCTTACCCTCTTTGGTGATATTTATTAGTAATTTGTACTAATTACTAATGCATAGTTAACAATAAAATACCTATTAACCATTTTGATTTACATTCTACTTTTTAATTTCAGTTATTTAAACCATTAAAATGCCCTTTTTGCTTTTAGGGATTTAAATATTTCTGATTTTCTATTCTTTGTTTGTGTTTATTGTATGTGTATGTTTTCCATGTGAATCAGATCAAGTAGTGTCCTATGGAGCTTACGCGTGCGCTCTCACTTCTATCTCTCTTGCAAAAATATTCTATATATGTATGTGATCGTTTGGTTAAAGGAACACTTTATGCACTATAACAACTTCATCTTATTAAAGTTGTCTTAATGCCTTCAGTCCTATCCACTGTGTCCTACCACAAAAAAACCCTTATTTTAATAATTAGAAGGCTTGGAAGTGTGGCTTTAAGTCACGCTCCAAGTCCTTTGGGTATATTGTAACATACCTTGATGTCATGCATGCATGCGCAGTGCCCACATGGTCTGTCTAAGAGAATCATTGTATTCATTGATTCTTTAGGACAGAATCGTAGACACATTGCAGTGAGCTTTGCGCATGTGCCTACAGTCCCCAAAGCTCCTCTATGAGCAGCACTGGATTGGACTGACCAGATGAGGAGGAGACCACGACAGCATCAAGGCAGGAGAGAAGTTGATTTTTTTTTTTTTAATTTGTTTAATTTTGTTTTTATTTTTAACACTTGGTGGGGGGCTGAACTAAGTAGGCACATCAAGACTGTAGCTTTATGAATACAGATATGTATCCCCAACACTACATTGTTCCTTTAGTACTCTGTGAAATATACTTCTGAGTTTGATAACTATGTCTGTGTAAACACCATTATATCAGAATTGGAAAAACAAAACATGTCACCTACCAGAATGTTTACCTCATAAATTTAACAAATGTGTTTGTGAGGTCTGAAAAATAAACTTGTAGAAATCCACTTCTCTTAATCTTGCAACTGGGATCCTCCACCCTAGTGCTCTGTTGATCATTGTTAATAAGCTCTACTTAGCATCTGGAAGACCGCAATATTTGCCTTTCTGTGCCTGGATGGAACTGGATTGTGATGTAGTTTTCTAAATCTTTGATATAAATTCCAAATAAATGGAATAAAACAGAAAATAGGAATTGGTTTACTGAAGTTATAGATAATTTTTGAACATTCATTTAATGGTGTACATTCCAGAGATATTATAGTTCCCCTTTAAGCAATATGATGCCTGCAGACAATAGCGGTGCATGGCAATTGAATAAAATAGGACAGGGTATCTCAATATAAGGAGACAGGTAATCAATAAAATGACGTGTTTTCGTTGCAGACAAATATGGCACTGGGAGGAAAGCCGTATGAAGGATCCTTAAACAACTATAGACCTGATCTGTGGATTTCAGCTATTCCTGGTGGGAAGGATGAAATCATCACAAGTCTTGTATCTGCCTTAGATTCAATGGTAAGTTACAGTTAAGACCAGTAAGTGTTAATTACTTTTTCTAACCTTTTTTTAAAATGAACCTGCAGCATTTACATCCATGATCACAGCAGATGAGGAAAGCAGCAGCTGTCTTGCAGGAATAGTATGCAATACTAGCTTGGCTTCTAAAGGACAAGTAATTACCGCAGTGCCCTGACAAGGTTAAGCTGGAGTGAATAAAAAAAAATGGAACAGTTAATACTCTACGGGGCTGAGAAACCTCATCTTCCGTGTCTTAAGAAGGATAGTATCAATATTGTGTTTGGATGGAGCTAGATAAAACTAGCCCAATGACAAGAGTAATGGCGTAGAACCTAGAGTTGGGGATAGTAAAAAATGTATCCAAGGCATTTATTGATTGCGTCCTATTGCCAAGTTGTTTTGCTCAGATGGACTACCTTGATTTAAAATCCAATTTATTACCGGAGGTGTATTTAAGAGCTGAGAATATGTCATATATATATATATATATATTTTTTTTTTTTTATAGAAAGATATAAAACACCATTGGGGCTTCATTTGGTAAATATTATTTGGAAACAGTGGAGCATTGATTAGGGTTTGCAAATTTCAGTCCAGAATACCCAGATTTGAAGAATCTCATTCAGTAACTCTCCTTAGGTATATTTGCCTAAAATGTACAGTTATCAGATTGTTTTCAGGTATTCACTTTCAAAATACTTGGAAAGGTCAAGCAATGTCAAAGTTAAGTTGTGTTCTTATGACTGCAGTGTGATTAAAAAGAAAGGGCACATCTGAGAAGCCCACAGCATCTTGTCGGCAAGTACCCCCTAATTGTTTTGGCCCTCCTAACCCTTAGAACCCCTTAACAATAAACAACAAAACTTAAACATCTTTTGGTTTACTCCTGCTTTTTGGGGGGAGCCATCAAGTTTTAAGTACTACAAAGCTAATATGGATACTGATAAGTTGCCTGACTCTTGTGATAAGTATTTGTCTTAAACAAATATAAACATTTTGATATATACATATGTTTAAATTGAAAAACAAATCCATGAATGTGTGCATCCTTCTAGAATTGCTAAGCTACTTTATTTCTCACCCTGTTTGCTTCTTAATGTGTACTTCATAATGTTCCCTCCGGGATAATATAGTTTAATGTGCATTTCATTTTCACCGTTTGATGGATGTGTTTATCAACTAAAGAAATGTTCAAGAGATGTACATTAACACAGCATTTCTTTACTGAAGGTTTATTTAACGGGATGCTATCCACCAAAGTCTGTGTTTTAAAGGAGCACTATAGGGTCAGGAACACAAACATGTATTCCTGACTCTATAGGGTTAAAACCATCATCTAGCCCGCAGGGTCCCATCATGCCTCCCTAAAAATAGTAAAATCTTACTTGTATTCAAGTCTGGAGCTGCAGACTTTGTCCCTGTTTCCTGTAGACCTGTCCACTGCCTGCTGAACTCAGCAGAAGTGGTAGCCTGATCCAATCACAATGCTTCTTCATAGGATTGGCTGAGACTGACAAAGAGGCAGATCAGGGGCAGAGCCAGCACAATTCAAGCACAGCCCTGACCAATCAGCATCTCCTCATAGAGATGAATTGAATCAATGAATCTCTATGAGGAAAGTTCAGTGTCTGCATGCAGAAGGTGGAGACACTGAATGTTTGGATGCATTTTAGGCAGCCATGACCCAGGAAGGATCTCTAACAGCCATCTTAGGAGTGGCCAGTGAAGTTATCAGTAGGCTGTAATGTAAACACTGCATTTTCTCTGAAAAAAACAGTGTTTACAGCAAAAGGCCTGAAGGTAATGATTCCACTCACCAGAACAAATTCAATAAGCTGTAGTTGTTCTGGTGACTATAGTGTTCCTTTAAGGTTTAAATTAAAATGTAAAAACTTTGTTTTTGAACACACACCATGAGGAAGGCTCATAGACGTGTTATTGACTTGTAGCTGATGGAAAAAAATATCTACTGGTTCACTTTACAAACAGCGGATTAGGGTGAATAACAGAAGGCAGTCTCTCTGCTGTTAAAATTCTTTGTAATTTCATAATGCCTGAGTACAGATGGGTGTTATAATTCTGTAGTGTTAGGATTTATCTAATAAAAGTGGACATATGATGTGGAACCATATTCAGTTTTATCTTGCATTTAATTCTTCAACAGAATAATATAGGTGTAGCCCATAGCAATTCCACAGTAGCTGAAGGTTGCTCACACTGTACTTACTGTCAGCTCTGAAAACAGGCATCATATCTCTCTAAAGATTTATATTCGGTGGTTTTGTGAATGAAAGACAAAAAGAAAATGTTATATTTATTGTTTTATTTTGCAACAGAATGTTTTCTCTCAAATATAGCAACCTTGAACAAATTAACCCCAGATTTGACATGCTGCATATTAAAAACGTATTACCTAATTATGAGATAATTGCGGTGAAGACACAATCCCGTGCCATGCTGGTGATCCCAAGCCAAAACAAAGTCATTATGCAACACACCTGCAATATGTATAAATATCTGAATGACGGCAACATGCTTCCTTTGCATAATTAGAAGACACACTAGCTTTTAAACAAGCTTAATGCACATGCTACAGCAGAGTGTTATTTAAGCTTAGAATCAATACTGGTTATCTTCTATCTTATCTGTCACATATATTGATCAAATATTTATTATTACAATAATCAGAGTATGTTATTTTTGAATATGTTAATCGAGTGAGAACAGTGATCAAATCATGATTTGATTAATTTATTAGCGCAAATATTTCATTATTATAAGATAACATATTCACAACTGAAGTCTTTAAAACATGAATTGATTTAGTGTGAAAGACTGCCTTTATGCTATACTTGAAGCTACATATTACATGGCTGGAAAGTTCTAGTTAGAATGTTGTGTAAAAAAATAATTAATTAAATATGCTGTATCATATATGTCCTTCAAACGTAAGCATCCTGTGAAGCGGGATGCTGGTAGGAGCGGTAAAGGGGGGCGACCCACCCAAAAAGTGGGAGAACCCACCCAGAACAAATTGACAGGTTTGCCTGTTGTGAATGCATTTTAACCAAAAGAACAAGTAAAATAGATGGCGCTAAAAATTATCTTACAAGAATATATTACTATTAAAAGCTGCACCTTACAAGTGTAATAGCTCACAAAAAAAACTACATATTACATCAACAAAAAAAGGTGCACTATAACTTTAAATCTTAAAATAGTGAATAGTTCACTCCTATATAAAGTGCTATAAACTTATCTAATAAAGTGCCACACGTGCTGTGCGATAGTGTTAATACTCCTAATATAAACCTACGCGCCATCTGCCCAGCTCTTTTCCTTTTATGGGTAGCCCTTCATACTTTGGTCTTCAATGATCCTTATCACAGTACCACAGTTATTTTTTTTTCATTACCCCTATTTTCCATTAATACCAAAGAATTGTGAGAACTTTAAGAGCATTGCCATAGAGAAGTTCATAGTTGTTAAAATACATAAAGCAGAGTTTTTCTTTCTAAAAGTAATTCAGTTGAAATGTAGCATGCACCATACCAAAAGTGTGGTCCTATGCAAACACTAACAAGGTTATTCACTAAGAAAAAGTGAGAATTCAAACTGAATTTAACATTTTAGGCCAAGGTAGACGAAATGGAAGCATAGTTGACCTTGAGAATTTTCTTGCTTGGCTATTTTGTCCTTATATTTAAAATTCACTTTCATTTCCCACTTTAGTGAATAACCCTTTGACAGGTAGGAAGATTATGGAATATGTGTAAAGTTAAAGGGACCACTCTAGGCACCCAGACCACTTCAGCTTAATTAAGTGGTCTGGGTGCCTGGTCCAGCTAGGGTTAACCCATTATTTTTATAAACATAGCAGTTTCACAGAAACTGCTATGTTTATAAATGGGTTAATCCAGCCCTCAAATCCTCTAGTGGCTGTCTCATTGACAGCCGCTAGAGGCGCTTGCGTGCTTCTCACTGTGAAAATCACAGTGAGAACACGCCAGCGTCCATAGGAAAGCATTTACAATGCTTTCCTATGAGACCGGCTGAATGCACGTGCAGCTCCTGCGCGCATGCGTTATCAGCCCAGGAGGAGGATCGGAGGCAGAGAGGAGGAGGAGAGCTCCCCGCCTGGCGCTGGAGAAAGGTAAGATTTAACCGCTTTCCTCTCCCCAGAGCCCGGCGTGAGGGGGTCCCTGAGGGTGGGGGCACCCTCAGGGTACTATAGTCCCAGGAAAACGAGTATGTTTTCCTGGCACTATAGTGGTCCTTTAATGGTTGTTTGTAAATATGTATCTGCAAAATACCTTGTATAAATATGATTGTAAAATTGTATATACACCCATCAGTCTGTAGCTTTACACTACAAGTTCTAGTCCATTATTTCATATTTTTTTAAACTTTTTCCAAAAGCAACATATTTAGATCCTTCAGGTTCTCCCTGATAGGTTTTATCCAGTAAGCCAGACCCCATTTTCTTAGTTTGTTGCACTCTCCCAAATGTATTTATTGCCTTGTGGCGATACAGTCTCCAAAACACTTAATCTTGCTGAGCCCTAACTTGTGACACGTAAAGCTGCCTCTGTTACTTATACTTCTGCATACCCAGGCACATATTTTTGTGCTTTGGTAAAATTGTTTAAGTCAAAAATAACCCCTACATTTCTTCCCCTTGTTATTGTGAATGCAGTTTTATAAATACCATTTTTTATTTTTGGATTTTTAGATACCTGGTGCATCATTTTGCACTTTCTTACAGTAGATTAACGGAACACTATAGCGATAGAATACGTACATGTATTATAACTAGTTAGATGCAGGGCACAAATTAGGTTTGTTTGGCAACATATATTAGATCAGCAGTTCCTAAAAGATCAAGGATCCCTTTAAGGTACTGAATGATCTTAATATGTATTTAAACATAATGCATGCCACTGTTGTTGAGTATTGGTAACACAATGATGCAAATCATAACATATCGTATCTGTATTGTTTTCTCCCATAATAAAGGCATATATAAGAATTGTTAAATAAAAAAATCCATTAATAAATAATCAGTTTTTGAAATGATAGATGATGGTTCTGATACCATGTTGTGTCTTCAGTCTTCTATAACAAATTAGTTTTTCATAGTAAATTTAAAAATAAACTGGAGGTTAATTGGTTTCAATGTGAAATACAATAAATAAAATAATACTTGATTTTTAAATCTAGGTAGAATTGATGAATACCATTTTGAATGACGCATATGGTGATGTAACCACACATTGAATTATATTTTTGAATACAAAGGATAAGCAATAAAGAATTAAAAATATATAGCAGAACAATACAAATCTCAAAGGAAAAAAAAAAGTGTTTTGCACTTCAAATAAATAAACGTGAAACCAGCCATGTCATTAGCAGCAAAGACAGAATGGACGTAAATAGGAGATGTAAGAGGTCAGAAAACACCAGCACAAAATTCTAGAATCTGGCCCTTAATGTGTAAGGAGAAATTATGTATCTTGTAAATAACGTAACATGACTTGAGGTTTTCACTCACGAGCCATTGGTAAGTTTCATTTTTGCCTTGACTCATGGACATTTTATGGTCAGTGTGACTGGGACTTCCCACTGTATTCAGTGCTGTTTAATAGCTGCAGCTTATTGTAACAATGGTCACATGGTAACAATTGCAGACAGATTTATAGGAGAAAGCACCTTTGTCACCTTTTCCTCATATAGACTTGCAGGGATACATAGAAAAGATAAGAATAACATTTCATTTCAGTAAGGTTAATGGTTTATTGGTTTTCTTCCGTCACTGTGATTAAAGGGACACTGTAGGCATTATAACTATTCCATCTAATTGAATTTGTTATAGTGACTGGAGTTCTCTGGCGCTGTCTATTCATGCAATATTAAACCGTTTTTGAGTAGTTTAACACTAAATAAGGTATCTGGCCATCCACAGCCCCTCCTCCACTGGAGGTATGGATTACACACTCCCTTCGGGCCAAATTGATTCATACCAGCAATGGGCACTGCGATAGGCTGAAAGTTGTCAACTGACACTCACAGCCAATCATATCATTGTTGTTCAGACTAATGCTTCCTCTTTAGCCCAACAGAGCTCAAATGGGATAGGCTGCTGGGGACTCTAGCTTTGAATGAAACCATTAAAAGTGGTTTAGCATTTTACAGAAGAATGATATCAGGGAACTCCAGACACTATAACTACTTCAGTAGGATGAAACAGTTCTAGTTGCTGCAATGTCCCTTTACCTTTTTAGTCATGTACCACATGACTACAATTTTTTTCTATTTTCTTGTGCTGGATAAAGTGTTTGGAACTTTATTTTATGTTTTCTGACTTACTTTGTAATTTTAGCACTATAGAGTCAGAAATTCATTTTTGTATTCCTGGCATTATAGTATTCCTTTAAAGTATATCTGGCCCCCACCACGACCCCCTAAATATTGTAAAATCCTTCCTTTATTCCAGTCTGCTGGTGCTGGCTCTGCCCCTGATAGGAAAGCATTGGATTGGCTGAGATTGTCAATTCGAAAGATTTTAGCCAAGGAGACGGGCTGGGGGCAGAGCCAAATGCCACCCTGGCCAATCAGCATCTCCTCATAGGGATGCATTGGATCAATGCATCTCTATGAGGAAAGTTCAGTGCCTCCATGCAGAGAGTAGAGGCACTAGTACCGGTAGAAGCCATCTGAGGAGTGGCTACCGGAGCTATCTCATCTCTAGGCTGTAATGTAAACACTGCCTTTTCTCTGAAAAGACAGTGTTTACTGCAAAAAGCCTGAAGGGAATGATTCTACTCGCCAGAACAAATACAATAAGCTGTAGTTGTTCTGGTGACTACTGTGTCCCTTTAATTTGAAATCATTAGCATGGTGATAGAGAGAACAAATGTGAAGTCTTGTTGTATATGCAGGATTACCCAAGCTTATCACCACCTATATCATCAGAACTATTTAGCACCCAGTAGAACCAGCATAGTCTGTAAAAGCAGTTTCTATGCAGTAGGTTTTCATTCTTACAACCATCATGCTTATAGTGAGTGAAGCCTTGGATGCCTTGGGAAAATCGATAATTAAAGTTCACTAACTAAGAAAAAAAAATGTTATTGCAAAAATTTTAAAAAATTAAAATCCAAATTTACAAAAATGTGAAAAGATTATGAAGTGATGCAAATAAAAATAAAAAGTAACGTGGCTCAGAATTCCTTGTCTTGTGTTACCAGCCAGGTGTGAATAGCTACTTGCTACCACAAATGTGCACAGGTGGTATTTTGGTTCTTTTTCTTTTATTCAGGTATGTCAATGACTTTGTGAGTTTGTAGCAGGGAGCCCTTTCTACTTAGTGTTTCTGTTTGTATGCTTGAAGGCATGGACATATGGTTGTGTTGGGTAAGTGTGCATGAATACAGAAGCATATGTGTGTGGAAGGTCAGTTTGTGTAATGCTTGGTCATATGTGTGGGGATTGTGACTGGAGGGGATAAGTATGCAGAGGGTAAGTGTGTGTGAAACCAGGTGTATGTGGGTGGAGTGTCAGTTTGTGTGAATTCATGGATGTTGTAAGCAGAGTCTCTGTGTGAGAGAAGCAGTATTGCAACTTTTACTGGCTGTAACCCATTCTCCATAACAGGTAGCCCTATTACACCCCATAGTCAGTAATTCCCCCCCACACACAGACCAATCCCCGCTTGCTGACCTGTACCAGTAGGGAGACCTCATCTTCAAAAAGCTGCTCTGTGTGTGTGCTGCCTGTAGCACTTTAGGAAGTGACATTAAAAATCAAGATGAACAAGGATGTGCTCATTTTACAAAAGTTTTGAGACCCGTCATTTAAGATACAGAGAATTCTGAAATCACAACGTTGTGCAAAAGAATATCCAACAAGATTTTATATAGGGCAAATGTTGTAAGAAAACCTCAAAATTTTACAAATATCACTATTAATATCACAATCTATTCCTTATTTACTTCCTTAGTGCTCTGCACTCTCAAAACTTAATGCTGAAGTGGCCTGTATAGCAGTGCACGAAGAAAGTGCTTTTGTGGTTGGAACAGAGAAAGGAAGATTTTTCTTAAACTCTAGAAAAGAGCTTCGATCTGATTTTCAAAGGTTCTGCGGTAAGTTATTGCTTTTCTGTACATACCATACCTTCCAACTGTGCAAAATCTGGTGGGGCATTCGTGACTGTGGGACCCTGCCTTATATTCCTATATTGGTTCCCTGGTATACTGCTTCCACAGAAACAGCAATGCAAGCATGTGATTACATGTACTTTTACTGTGCTATAGTAACTCAAGGCTTTTGTTGCCCAAATGTTTGTTTACCCCCCCCTAACTGTGAAAAACAATATTCATTATGTCCTAACACTTTGTTCTTCAGCGAAATGGATTACTAGCTACTAAGTTAATATTTAATATGGATTTAATGATGATATTTAAAGGAACACTATAGTGTAAGGCAAGCATGTCAAACTCTCGGCCCACTGGCCACATGCTTCCCACAATCAACTTTGTAAACAACCCCATCAGCCTCCCCCTCCTGCTCTGTGTAGGTGTACCGGGTGTCACATGACTACCTGGTGCTCAGTTTGACACCAATCACGCCATTGGACGGTGAGAGGCCCCCCTCCCCTGCTGTGTCAGGTGAGAAACCGAAGGAAGGGGGGCCTTCTATCTATAGGGCAAAGCAGAGCAGAGCTGGCGCTACCATAACCTTTGGCGCCGGCTTTGTGAGGGAAACAATTGCCTGCCAGAGAAGGAGGAGGGAGACCTGATTGGGAGAGATTGGAATGGAAGGGAAGATATGAATTGAAGGGTGGAGGAGGGAGATCTGGATGGGGGAGAGAGACTTGGATGGAATGGGTAAGGGGGGATAGAGACACGGAAGGAGAGATATAGAGAAATATGGAAGAGAGGGATAGATGTGGGGGAGAGATATAGAAGGGAGGGAGAGATATGGATGGCAGGGAAAAATAGAGAGAGATGTGGGACAGAGATATGGAAGGAAGACATGGATGGGAGATGGTAGAGAGACATGGATGGAAGGGGGAAGAAGAGACATGGACGGAAGGGGGGTAGAAGCGAGTGGAGTGTGCAGCTACACCTTACTCTGCCTTGAGATTGCAGAGGGACTAGCGAACAAGCGGAGCGGACAGTGCGGCTACCTACCTGGCTGAGACTGCAGTTTGCAAAGGGACTGAGGGAGCGAGCAGAGCAGACACTTAATACAGTAGCATTACTACTGAGATAGTAAGAAACCTTAGGTTAAGCTTTTGAGTGAATTATATATATGTACCCAGGATTACATATTGTTTGCATGAGTATGATACAAGTAATTTTAGTTTGTGTTGGTCCAGGTCGAACTCTTTTAAAAAAAAATATTTTGCAGCCCACATAAACTTAAGCCTTATTTATTTGGCCTGAGTTAGCTTTTGAGTTTGACATGCTTGGTGGAAGGAATACCAAACGCCAGTGTCCTTGTCCCTAATTGTATTAAGGACACCCCGGGAAAGCGCTTCTAGGGGCTGTTAGTATGACCGCCGGTAGAGGTGGATTTAAACATGCCGTGTAATCATTGCAGTTTCTAAAAAAAAAAAAAAAATGCAGTTTTTACATTGCAATGTTAAGAGGACAGGATCACTGCACCCAGACCACTTCATTAAGATAATGTGGTCTGGGTGACTCTAGTCCCTTTAAATCTGACTTAAAGTAAAGAATAAACCACAGCTAACCCACGTTTTACAATATTTTTTTATTAGGTGGATAAAAGTATATTTAATCATTTGAGGTTTATATTGAACAATTTTTATTAGGTAGATAAAAGTATATTTAATCATTAGAGGTTTGTATTGAACACAAAATCTATCTTCTTTGCCAAAATAAAAATGCATAAATCTAGAGTCTAATAAATTCATTAACATGGACTTTTTACTATGCAGTGAGCCCCCAAAGAAAGGAACAAGAACCTGATGCTCACACGAGGAACAGAGAATGCCTCCAGAATGTTCCACAGATGTCCACTGGGCCACCTTCAGATATTTATCTGCTCAGGAAGATGGTGGAGGAGGTTTTTGACATGCTTTACAGTAAGACATCACTTTACAGTTAATGCACGCTAGTTTTCCACAAAAATCAGTTTAAAGACTCTTTAGTATATAAAATAACATGCTAGAAGTAGAGTTCCACAGGTGTCACAATGTAGGGTGAAGGCAAAAAATTATTTATTGGAGGCCGAAACGTTATATCTTTTTTTTTTGTCCTTTTTTTAAGGCCTCTAGGCCAAAGCAAAAATTTTTGCCTTCACCTACATTGTGACGCTTGTGGAACTCTACTTCTTGTTGTTCCTGGTGGGCTGCGGACCCTCCTCCACAGAGCTCCTACGTAAACTTACTTTATGCATTAAAATAACATGTTGTTCACCAGTGTGGCACTTTAAAGCACCATAACCACTATAGCTGTGTCTGTTTAGCCCACATGCCACAGTGTATCAAGTTGGACTGATACACACTGATATTGGGGAAGTGTAGCTTTATTGCACAGGCTATGAGTGCTGGGACAGTTCTGTTTTTTGTCACAACACTCCAAAACAATTTTGAAAGAAAACATGGAGATGGCGCCTGTAGACTAATTGCACCTTAACAACTGCAATGAGCTGTAAAGTTTATAGTGCTTAGAGTGCCATTTAAAGATATTCTGATTTAAAGTCATGTTTTGCTGCCGTATTTTATAGACAAGTTGGAAAACAGCTGAATATATGATTTAGCTTACAGAATGGACACATACCAGCCACTGATGACTTCCATCGCAAGTGTGCAAAGGTTTTTACTAAGAACTTGTGTTATAATATGGCTTATTGACTCCCAATGTACCTAATAGCATGCGAATCAGTTCTTCTGAGACGTTTTTAAAATGTATTAATTACGTACTGCCATTGATTGAAGTGTTTTGTTTTTTTCTGGCATCTTAGCAGTTTCCATTACTAAAATAAAGCATTGTGTTTCTGTAGGCGAAGCTCTAGGTAAGTCCAATATTGTTCCCGTGCCATATGACAAAATTCTAAAGGATCCTGGATCATTAATAGTGCAAGGATTTCCTGATGGGATCTCTTTACGGAAACCTGCTGAGTATGATGTGAAAAGCTTAATGCTTATTTTAGAGCACAGTCACCGCCTGAGATTCAAACTGAAAAGGTAAGCTTTTCTGCTGATGGACCAAGTGTTACTATAAATGTTTAATTCAGTAATTCATAAATATATTTAATGAGTGTTATGATTGACTTTTATGTTTAAAAAATTATCTATTTATCATTAAAAAGTCGTCAACCAAACTAAAAACAAAATCTAAAGGATGCACTGTTAAAACTTATTGAAAGTGACATTTAGGAATAACATTCTTTCTGTCATTTACATAATCGAATGTGAATGATCTTAACAACTCAACTTTGATCATTTCATTATTCCTTCATCAGTGTTTACAGTATTTTAATTATAAGAGTGATAAAGATATTCTTTATTCATGTTTAGGACTGCCGAGGAACCTAGCAGAGAAATTAAGTCCCCTGCAGACCTAAGCTGTCCTGCTGTTTCAACAACAAAAGTCATACCAGACTCTGGTCTAAGCCCCAAAGTTGCCAAATCATCAAATCATGACAACACTTCCAGTGTATCAAACCTTCTATACAATGTCTCGTTACCTATCCAGCTTCCTGTGGAAGTGAAGCAAGAAGTTCATATGAGTGTGCATGGGACCAACGCAACCAATGAACTGTTGATCCTTCGAACACCAGGAGATCAGATTCAGGATCCCTCAGACTGTTCTGGTGAGTATATTATTTTTCAGTAGTGTATATATTTTCCGACATATAGATGTACATAATATTTGATTTGGATTGTGGTTGATCTTAGAACTTAGTGTCATTGTCACCATCTCGGGACTTTGCATAATTTGCAAAGACCCCAACAGTAATATCGCTGGTGGGGGAACGGTGGGCAAGGGAGGCGGGGGCAGGCAAAGGTAACTAAAACTTACCAGAACCCATACCTCATTCTGGCTGATCATCTTCTGTTCCACCACATGTGCCTATAGAAGATCCTGCAAGACCACAGGATCCTCCATAGACAGAGTCGATTTCCCTGCAGCCATCACTGGTGACGAGTGGGGGATTGACACTTCTTGTCTCAGGAAATATACTGAGACAAAGTAGTCCCTTCTTTGTGTTAGTATATCTTTTGATTGGGTTGGATGTTCAATGAAATTCCATCACCGTCACTATGAGTATTTCATAAAGATTCTATCTTTATAAAATACTTATTTCACAGGGGGAATGACAGTACTGTTTTAAATAGGAAAGCATCACCATGCTGATCAAAATATTTTTATTGCTTCTAGTAAATGTTATTTTTTTCGTATTAAAGTCACATTATAATGTCCAGGAAGAAAGCACAGGCATATATTGGCATCACTCTCCCAGAACATAGTTCAAAATATGCAGAGGCATTATTTTTTTCCCACAGTTCAGTAAGTTTTTGCTGTCATAAACTACTTTCATGCAAATAGTGTCCAATGACCATTCATGGACAGGTCAGTTGTATTGTTTGGGGACTGATCACCATCTTTGGGACAGTCTACCTGACAGCATCGCGATAAGGCTGTTTGAAGTTGTGGTGAGATCAACATTTCCCAAACATTCCACTGATCTAAGTACATTTTTAAATATTTGGTGATGAGGCAAAGTTTAGGGGGGAAAAAAAACAACAACTTCCCACAACTCTTCCAGAATACCATGAAAACTATACAAAGAGAACAAACACTATTAAATTTTTCAGATTTGCAAAACCCATATCTGCATTTTTTTTCAATGCCTGACATTTATAAAATATCTTGTCATGCCATGATCTCATTGAAAGTCTATTCAACACAAGACTGCACAACCATGTCTTTTTTGAGACATATGTATAAAACCTCTGTCAGCAGCCAAAACGATTAAATTATAAAGAAAATGTATGCCATGGACTGTTGTTTCCTTTGTTACTTTTTCAAAATTTGTAAAATGAATGGGACAATCCAAGTGCCTGGTACTAAGGCTAGTTGTTGGATCCTGTTTGTGTCACCTCCATTGTGGCAGTGCTGACTCAGAGCATTCTAAAACCTTGGCAGGAATGTTTTCCTTGTAGGGACAACACCGTTAAATAATGTTACTACACCACTCTACATATATGCAAAGAAATATGAAAAGATGTGTGGCAAGGGAAAAGCTTCTGCCGCGGCTTTAGTAAGCTCTTGCTCTGCCATGCTACAAGAACACCACCAATAAGGTGTTATGGATAGACACAAAGGACGATGTGATTAGAAATAAAGACGCATGTTACTGGGGACCAAGACAAACAAGTTGTTGGGAGTGGAAGACCCACAAGTATGGGGATGGTGAGAGATACGAGAGTTGGGAAGATAGATGGAAATAATTGGGAAATTAAGGTGTGGATTAGAGATGTGGGGAATGGGCAGTCTACAAAGAACAAAAAAAGATACATTCATAATGACACATACTGCACACAAGCTACTTAATGTTATTCCTATATTTTATTTTCTCTGCTCAGGACAAAAATCCTCACCATCAGGCAACAGCCTTAGACAGATTGCTCATGCTTCTAAGCGCGTTCTCTTTTCAATAGTACACGACAAAACAGGTATAGTGTTTCACTTAACGCTGTGCATCATCTATAATTAATAGTGCAGCATTCACTATATTTTGCTAGGAACTTTCTGTTCCTAATCATCCAACATGTCTTGTTGTAACTACTTGTTTGTTAGTCCACCTATTGTACAGCGCTGCAGTATTTGGTGGCACTTTATAAATACTTATTCACAGCTGGTTTGGTGGTTGTGCTTCAGATAAGGGATATGTAACAAAAAAAAAAGAAAGGAGAGTCCAATAGTGGAGTATATATAGGTATTTGAGAGAGAATCAGGTGTGAAGTGCCCCTTACATTCAGTGGAGCTTCTGACCAGCTTTAGGGGAGTAGGCTTGGACAATCCCCACTTTGTATATAACAGATATAAGCTCATTTATGAAATATAGAGCTGAACAATTATCAGCAATATGTAAGTAGGACTCTTTTTTTTACTTCACACAGTTTTGTCTACCGAGAGCACTATTTTTTGTTGTTGTTGTAGCCACATAAGGCTCTGTACCACGTGAGTGCATATATTATACATTTATATAATTGGCAAGAACAGTATTACATACTACAATATATGATGCTTCTGTGTATAAGAAGACACCTAAATATCCCAAAGCGAGGATTGTTCTGCCCAAGTCTAAACCCCTAGAGCTGGTCAAAACCTCTATTAAATGTAAGTGGCTCTCAACAACTGAATTTATCTCAAATATCAAAATATACTCCACCATTGGACTTTTCTTAAATTTTTTACATATCCATCCTCTGAAGTACAACCATCAAACCAACTGTGAATAGCTATAATCTTCTCCAGCCAAGAAATTAGAACCTTGGCAGGTAGTTGCGGCTACCCATTTTACAGGACTGTTCTAGAACTTAATCTTTCTGTTTTGTATTGTTTTATAAATATTAATAGTGAAAAACTTAATTTTAGTTTACTTAGTATTGCTTAATTAAACGTAATCTGCTGCATGATAATTACACAATATGATGCTACTTTTTACACAATAAATTGCTTTCCTAAGTAAAATTTCCTTATTCTTGTTTCTTAATAGAGAAATGGGACAGTTTCATTAAGGAAACTGAGGATATCAATACCCTCAGGGAATGTGTGCAGATTCTTTTTAATAGCAGATATGGTGAGTAGAAATTACATTTCCTATGAGCTGCATTACACAGTATACTTTTGGTTTTCCTATGTTTCTTGAAAGATTTCTTCTGAAATAATTTTCTAAAAACACTTCCTTCCGTGGCTTGTCTACTTGCTTCTGTTTGGGTCTTCTTTGAAAGTCAGCAATTTTGAATGAACCTTGAGTTTGATTGCAGAAATTTGAAGATAATCAAATGATTGCCAGCTACTGCTCTTAATGTCACATTTCTTTCTCACAGAGAATGAAACAGATCTTCACTTAAGGAATCCTTAGGGTGTTGTGAGTCTGTATTATCCTGAAGAGTTTTTACACTTCTATTACACCTCTCATTACCTCTTACCAGCTATCAATCCCCTGCGTGAATTGCATTCTTAACGATGACACTGATTGTTGAATGAACTGTAAATCTCGATAAGTGATTTTTGACTCCTAAATATGTTATTCCACCTGCAATGCTTGATAAAGTGGTTTTATACCTAAATAAAGCACACAAGACTTCATACCCATTGCTTTTGGAGGCTTAACACTTTGCAGAACTAATTGTTCAGCCATGTCAACCCGTATAATTAATCCCGGCTTGCAGCAATACCACACAAGCAGTGGGCAGAACTAAGCTGCAATAGCCGCAAAAGGGATTGTATGTATATATCAACGGATTAAAGTACAGATTGATAGGTCTGCTTAAATGTATTTGTTCAAACGGTTCTAGGTTAGGTGAGGCAGCTCATGATTTGTTGTTCTGATTAGGAATGGGTAAAGGTGTTTTAAGATTTGCAAAAAAAATATGTTTGAGAATGTGACATCCTCTTGAGTATTGCATGAACATTGAGGAACAATTGACGAGTATGGTAGGTTTAGTGTACTTATAATCTTAATTCTAGCAAAATGTTTGTTTATCTTCTTTTACCAACTCCAAATAGCAGCAAAGCAAAACACACAAAAATAAATAACCAATCAGATAAAAGCAAAACCAATGTAATCGGAGTACACAGTGGACAGGAAACACAAGGACAGATGTCTGAAGAAATTCAAAGTCAGCAATTAAAAATCACTGCCCTCCCTGGAACTCAGTGAGAGAAGAACAGAAAGTCAAGTGGATTTCCATACAAAGTATCAAACTGAAACAAACAGAAAGACAACTACAATGCTAGTATAATAATTTAATACATAAATGTATATACAGTCAGGTACATAAATATTGGGACATCGACACAATTCTAATCTTTTTGGCTCTATACACCACCACAATGGATTTGAAATGAAATGGACAAGATGTGCTTTAACTGCAGACTTTCAGCTTTAATTTGAGGGTATTTACATCCAAATCAGGTGAACGGTGTAGGAATTACAACAGTTTGTAAATGTGCTTCCCACTTTTCAAGAGACAAAAAGTAATAGGACAATTGGCTGCTCAGCTGTTCCATGGCCAGGTGTGTGTTATTCCCTCATTATCCCATTTACAAGGAGCAGATAAAAGGTCCAGAGTTCATTTTAAGTGATCTATTTGCATTTGGAATCTGTTGCTGTCAACTCTCAATATGAGATCCAAAGAGCTGTCACTATCAGTGAAGCAAGCGATCATTAGGCTGAAAAAACAAAACAAACCCATCAGAGAGATAGCAAAAACATTAGGTGTGGCCAAATCAACTGTTTGGAGCATCCTTAAAAAGAAAGAACGCACCGGTGAGCTCAGCAACACCAAAAGATCTGGAAGACCACGGAAAACAACTGTGGTGGATGACCGAAGAATTCTTTCCCTGGTGAAGAAAACACCCTTCACAACAGTTGGCCAGATCAAGAACACTCTCCAGGAGGTAGGTGTATGTGTGTCAAAGTCAACAATCAAGAGAAGACTTCACCAGAGTGAATACAGAGGGTTCACCACAAGATGTAAACCATTGGTGAGCCTCAAAAACAGGAAGGCCAGATTAGAGTTTGCTAAACAACACCTTAAAAAGCCTTCACAGTTCTGGAATAACATCCTATGGAAAGATGAGACTAAGATCAACTTGTACCAGAGTGATGGGAAGAGAAGAGTATGGAGAAGGAAAGGAACTGCTCATGATCCAAAGCATACCACCTCATCAGTGAAGCATGGTGATGGTAGTGTCATGGCGTGGGCATGTGTGGCTGCCAATGGAACTGGTTCTCTTGTATTTATTGATGATGTGACTGCTGACAAAAGCAGCAAGATGAATTCTGAAGTGTTTCGGGCAATATTATCTGCTCATATTCAGCCAAATGCTTCAGAACTCATTGGACGGCGCTTCACAGTGCAGATGGACAATGACCCGAAGCATACTGCAAAAGCAACCAAAGAGTTTTTTAAGGGAAAGAAGTGGAATGTTATGCAATGGCCAAGTCAATCACCTGACCTGAATCCGATTGAGCATGCATTTCACTTGATGAAGACAAAACGGAAGGGAAAATGCCCCAAGAACAAGCAGGAACTGAAGCCAGTTGCAGTAGAGGCCTGGCAGAGCATCACCAGGGATGAAACCCAGCGTCTGGTGATGTCTATGCGTTCCAGACTTCAGGCTGTAATGGACTGCAAAGGATTTGCAACCATGTATTAAAAAGTGAAAGTTTGATTTATGACTGTTAATCTGTCCCATTACTTTTGGTCCATTAAAGTGGGAGGCACATATAAAAACTGTTGTAATTCCTACACCGTTCACCTGATTTGGATGTAAATACCCTCAAATTAAAGCTGAAAGTCTGCAGTGAAAGCACACCTTGTTTGTTTCATTTCAAACCCATTGTGTTGGTGTATAGAGCCAAAACGATTAGAATTGTGTCAATGTACCAATATTTATGGACCTGACTGTATGTATATTATAGGCAATATTTCAAAAACAAAGAAAGAAGTGACTGATAATCATTAAAATTTATGTAAGAGCACTACTGTATTAATGGAACATATAATACATAGACCCAACATAATAATGCAATAGAGAGGTCTTAATAAAATATAACACGGCAAATCAGAAAGGGTATAGATGGGTTGGAATATACTTTAATATACTAAAATTAAGATTATATGTACACTAGAGCTAGGATAGCATTCCATTTTAGAACATGATCGGAAGCTGCGTATTTAGCTTTTTTAACCCTACGGTAAAATAGAAAAAGGTGTCATGAGAAGATGGGCAAAAATAAAAAATCAGAAAGGTATCCTCTTAGAATGCAGAATGGGATCCTTGCAAGATTATTCCAACATCTGGACACCATGGTTGAATCTGCAATCAATAGAATGGTTGCTTGTTGGACATGGAGTTGACGAATTACCTTCGCTATCACTGCAAATGGGGGAAATTAATAAGTCCTGTGTGGTGGCCACATCCGCCTTGCTGTCCGGATACGGAAGCCAGCTGTTAAATTTCTGTACTTGAATGTTGTTGCAGGATGCAAAATGATCTATTGACCACTGAGATTGGATAGTTGGGAGAACAATTTGAGCATCAAATCGCTTGAATCCCTTCAGTGTCTGGGGAACCATTCTGCTGTGTAATTCATCTCCCTAGGTAAATACCCTTTTGTTAGGGAAATGTTGTGGGACAGACAGAAGTCTGAAACTTCTTTATGCCAATTCCCTCAAACTGTGGGCCTAGGATTTCACCATGTCTGAAGTGAAGGAACCTGCTTCTGAAAAAAAGTTTGCCAAATATAGTTTGAGGCCCTCACTATTCCCTTACGAAGGGCTCAACCCATAAAGGTAAGCATTAGCGGGTCAAATATAGGTGTCTGGGTAACTTTATCTGGTAGAACTGGTCTTGGACACTTTGCACACAGTCTATTTTGCTTTCTTTCCCCAGAGATTTCCCAAGCCATAGAGGCATAGATCTTGCCAGGTGATCATGTATTGCCCTTTCTGCTGAGCAGGGATGGTATATATTACGTGATAACCCTCGCTTGTGGAACTGATTAAATACTCCCCAGCAACTAGTAGACAGCAGACAGCTCCCGCACTCTGTATGCATTTGGCACAGTTTGGAGACGAATGTTGGTATCCGCGACCGTGCAACCAAGATGGCAGCCAAACTCTTGCGGCTGTGTGAATGGCTAGTGCTGAGCGGAAATGGGAAAAGGCATCTGAGAGAGGCACTAGGCTCCCGGTTTGCAGTGGAAACTCTTACTATATGGGCCGAATGGTTCTATCTGCCGTTACATTCTATGTTTCTATGTCTATGGAACACACATCAGAAACCCCCTGGATAGTGAGAGAATGTGGAATGAAACATGTTTCCAATGGATTGCATTGTGGGCACATTAAAGAAAAAAGGCTAATAATATAAACAGTAGATGGACAGACCAAAGAGAGTGAACCATACACGAACCATAGAATTATAATATCATTATCCAGTAAGATCACTTCCGGCAGAGGAAAGCAGCACCCTGATCTGTGTCCTGTTGGAAAAGCAAAGAAAGAGGAGGTGGCTACTCAGTACACCCAACTGTACACATTCAGTTTTTTCTTGGATGACTGTTTCTGTGTGTTATTCTTTGCTGCTATTTGGAGTTAGTTAAGGAAGATAACCTCCTGTCATGTTGTCAAATTACTTCTGTCTGAAGAATGTATCCATATGGCAGGATTGACCTGTGAATAAGAATGTCAGTAATTTACCTCTTTTACATGTCTTCCCCTTGCAGGACAGGTATAGGAGGGCAGAAGGTCTGGACTCTGTAGGTGAGAAATCCGGATCTGTCTTTCAGAGGATTAGAAGATTGCATGCTCCCTCATGCAAACTCTGTTCGGTTGTCTGAGGGAGTTCTCAGATAACATTAGATGCAGGCACTTTATTGACTACTAGGTGCATCAGAATCAAAAATAGAGCAGGGAAGAGAGACCTGGGGCCCAGACCTTCTGCTACACCCATCCTTGCTAGACTACCTTGTTTAACCCATAACCTGATACTCTGATACTCTCTTCATCTTAAACTGTACATAGGACCTAAAACTACCAATGTTCAGTTTAATAAAGAACAGACTGTTCTATAGCAGGCATACTGTTTTATATTGTTAGCAATTATCCAAGAAGTGATCCCACTGATTCACAATAATATTCTTCTACCCCAGCTGAAGCTTTAGGGCTTGATCACATGGTCCCTGTTCCATACCGTAAGATCGCATGTCACCCAGAAGCAGTAGAAATCATAGGAATACCTGACAAAATTCCTTTCAAAAGGCCTTGCACCTACGGAGTTCCCAAACTTAAGAGAATCCTAGAAGAAAGACACAACATCCACTTTGTTATCAAAAGGTAACATTTTGAAAATACAAACTATTCAAATGAATACTTTATTCTATCATTCTACTGATTTGTAATTTGAATTATAACTTTCTTTTTGCAGTATGTTTGATCAGAGAATTTTTGAAGGTAAGTGTTAACTTTTTTTATTGACAGAAATAATGTAATTTTACATATATGACAGACAGGTTTCCTTTACAGGAACACTGTAGCATGTTTTCCTAATGCTATAGTTTTCCTGTTCCTACTCTTTTTCAGCCCTCCCTCCCCCCCACCCTTTGCCATGAACATTTTAAAACTAAAGGTTTACTTACCGGTTTCCAGACGATGAATCATTGGCGTTGCTCGCCTCCCATACCATCACAGAGGAGGCATGACCACCGATGGTCAATCCAATGCTCCTTAATACTGCTGTATTTTCTTGTTATCAACGATCAGTAAAATGGTCCTCTTGTATAATAGTGTATGTTTTAACCAATCGTTATTCACACTAATAAATAAATACTTCTGGAGTGAAAATTCAAAGAGCAATTCTCTAAGTCAGCTATGCTTCCAGGTTTGGCTGCTTCTTACTTTAGTAAATCACTTTGTATAGAATTTCTCTGTACTGATGACTGATCTGCAGCAGATCTTTACAGAACTGTTATTAAAGGGCCATTAATGACCCACATTTCATCTATGTCTTCATTGGAATATAATGAGGTAATTCCTAAAACCTCAAGGACTGGTTTGATCTGCAGTAGATGTGTCCTTAGTATACATCCTTAACATACCATGAAATATTATGAATCATTTTGAAATATTAGTATTTAACACTGAATTCAAAATGTGCTGTGTAACTATAATTAGGTGCTAAATTTTCTCAAGATGCCTCAAAATCAGACGCTACCCTGGGAGAGGAGCCCTCCAGTGAAACGCAGCAGGTGACACCTCTGGACATCCATGGATCCATCTCCTCATTCATTGGGGGCAGGTTGGTGTTTACTTAAAAAAAAAAACAACAACTTTTGAGTGTTCCTTAAAAAAATTAAAATGCTTTGCTTCTTTCTACAGCATAACCGTGCCTTTATAGTCATGCTGCCTCATTTCACAAAACATCTTTCTAATTGGCAGGTAGAAAGTGTAGCTCAGCCTTTGAGAAATGCTGAGCTCTTCTTCCCAACAGCCAATCACTGTACTCTTATTCTCTTAAAATATTTTCTAAGAAGATCCAAAAGGAAAGAGAAAAAATAAGATTAGGGTGATCGGCTGTGTGGATGCGTGATGTCATCTGCTCAGCTCACACTGATCTCTCAATGGTTGAGATAGTATGTTCTTTCAGTACTTTTAATAGTTGAATAGCTAAGCTGCGTGCTTACTCAGAATATGCCGGATATAGAAGTTGATTTTGAAAAATGAGGGAGCATGGCTAAAGGTAGATTTTCACTTCAGAATGCTGTCAAACTTTCTAATAAGATTGTAGGGAAAAACACAGCGTGAGTGTAACACCTAAACCTATCAAATGCACTTAAGTTGTGTTGGTGCCAAGAGTGGACCTGTATAGTGGACCTTTTTTTAATTATTACGCAAGCTTTTTTTTTTTTTCAAATTCCACAGCCTTACACATGAAAACAGCCAGAAATAGACTTGCAAAAGCACATAGTGTGTCTTGTTTCTAAAGATATTTCTTTAAATGTTTTACATTTAAATGTAATTTAAAAAAGTAAAAAGGTGTACAATTAAATACAGACTGATTATTTTGTTACATGACTTCGCATAATGACAGTCTACTTTTTGGTTGCACGTTATATAAAAACTATAGTGTCAGGAGTACAAAACTATATTCCTAAAATGATAGTGCCCTCTGCCCCCTCCTCCCCATGGCAAATAAAGTGTTCAAAACCCTTTTTACACGTACCCGTTTTCAGCTCCATTATCCTTCGGTGCTGGATTGCCCTCTTCCGACATCAGCTGATAGAGGGATCTAATTCGCATGTGCGGCAAGCACCACACACACATTAGGCCTTCCTAATGCATTGCCTCAATCCTTTCCCATGGGAATTTCAACACGTTGGACTTCCTCATGCAAAATGTGAGGACACCCAGCTTAGTTTCACAGAGTCAAATTCTGTGAAACTCCAGGACATGCCTCTAGTAGCTGTCTGGTAGACATAACAACTATTACTAGCACAAAATAGTGTGTTAAAAGAGCACATGGTGCATATAGCGAGATATATCATAACCGCTACGGTGGTTTGGCCTGCCCCACAGGCCTCCTGGGTACTCAGCCTATAACACTCCTTAAATGACAGCCATTGCTCCACAGTCCAAAGATCGATCTCAAAAGTAGGTCAGTGTTTATTGTCTAGTGCTTACTAACTGACCCTGCCCATGGAGCAACCTAATTAGACATCTAGAGCACTGACTAAAGAAACGTCACTATGGTCAGCTCAGCATAAAATAGACATATAGACAAGAGGGCTACTTTACGATTACACTGGTATTAATAAGTTTATCTTTTTTCTTTCCTTTTTAACAAAGATGTGCCCTTAACAATTGGACTGGCAAATTAGACTACCGCTATGTAAGGCCACTTAAATTCGCGGCTTGCGCGGTCGCACCACCAATTAAAATCACCCAAGTTGGAAAACATTCCTAACGTAATTTTACATATAAATGCATCACTCAGTATGGTATTTATCACAAAGCTGTGCGTAACTCACCTATTAGTGACTTGCTCGCATAAGAAAGAAACAGTTTTTCTCTTCTGTTATTTTTCTATATATATGCTTCGATTGGCCAAGTACATTATTTAATGACACTTACTCTCTTTATTTTGTTACACGTCTTTGTTAGCCCATGTCAGGATGTCTCTCTTATAGATCATTCGTTCAGACTATCACAAATGTATTCTTGAATAACTAGTTAAATACATTGAATGTATAGCACATTAGTTAAATTAAGGAGGTTAGCTCAGGCCCAGAGCATGTTAGCATCATACCAAACTGACAAAACGGAATACCAATCACACATTTACCTATTACTATGCTTGACTACTTTAGCACGCTATTTCAAATAAGCAATGTATAATAACCTGTTATATTCTTATTTAACAAAAATGTGCAAATGTATCATGCCATGGACGTGTCTGCATTAACCTGCCTGTGTCAGCTGTTGTGGCTACACAGGTATGCTTGTAAAGTCTTTTTGCACCAAAAATAAAGAATTATAAAAAAAAAAAAAGAGCACATAGTGTATTTAACTTGACATAAGCCAACTTGCTAAAATAGTTTTAATTAGTTGTTATGGTTGTATATTTGTGAAACCTGAGAAAAACTTTGTTTGATTAGTACATAACGCTTAGTGCTGAAGCCAAAACAAATTTAGCAAGCATTTAACTTGCTGATCGAATAAATAATTAGTAGATTCAAATGATCTTTTCCATATTTCTATTAATATAAAATTCTGATATTTTTTTTTCTTTTGTTTTCTATATAGGTCTTCAAAGAGCAGTGTTTCGGATGAATATGAACCAGGTACCCTTAAAGACATGGGTTTCTTTTTTTTTTATAATTCTTTATTTTTGCAGGTGAAGCAGAATGACGTATTTGTTAAAACGTTTACATGTTTAGTTTTCAGTGGCTACATTCTTTTAGCTTTATAGACTCAGTATGATCACCTGTATTTTTGTTATATTAGACTAGGTTGCATACAATAAGAACAATACCTCACACAACAGATTTCTATATCAGCTTGTCATCAGGTATGCAGGGCTCATCATTGTTGCTTGCTGTCAGGTACTAGTGGCCTTTAGGGTTGTCATGGGGTGTAACTTGACCATATAGTTTATCTTGTCTCGTCCCGCAGCGTAATATTATGTCCCTTGAGGCAGTGGGTGGCGCTTTGGGAGACTTGGCGATACGGTAAGCTCCGTCGTTGGTAAATTGCTTGGCCTGTTTTGCTGGGAGTAATGAAGTCACCATTCGCCTAATAAAATGCGGTAACTCTTCCGTGGTCACTGTGTCTGAGACACCTCTAATCTTTAGATTTTTTTGGCGGGATCTTTCATCCAGGGTTTCCACTCTTAATGTCAGGGCAGAGTGG
Source organism: Pelobates cultripes (assembly GCA_933207985.1). Classification (NCBI taxonomy): domain Eukaryota; kingdom Metazoa; phylum Chordata; class Amphibia; order Anura; family Pelobatidae; genus Pelobates; species Pelobates cultripes. The sequence goes on along the minus strand of OW240912.1, from coordinate 234,405,126 downwards.
TGCGCCTGTAGCTGCTTGACCGTGTCTCCCACTGCCAGAAGGTTGTGTTGCAGGTCTGCTCTGTCAGTTTCTGTGGTCTGAACGTGAGTGGTGACCGTTTGTACCTCGGTCCGCACCGCGGCTAGGTTGGCTGCAAATAGCTGCTGGATTTTGACAGAGAGGTTGTCTATGTCCTGTTTTGTTGCAGGGTCCCTGTTGGCTGGGGCGTTTGTGGTTGGGTGCCTGTCTTTGGGTGACCCTGGGGCATCCTCACTCACTCCACCTGCCTCTTGAGGGTTGTGGCCTCAGTCCCGGCCTGCTCCAGCACCCTGTGCTTGGGCGTGTGTTGGAGCAGTGTGCCGATATCCTGTGACTCCTGGGTTGTGTGCACTTGAGATTTGTGGGTCTTCTTCCTCCGGCTCTTGGGGCAGTGCCTGCCGAGGAACGGGTGAAAGCTAGTCTAAGTCCCACCAGGCCACGAAAGCGTTTTTGTTTCGCGCCCAGTTACTGAAAAATGGCATCGGCGTGTACCTCTCCTTCCCCTGCAGCCGATGCTGGTCGGAAATGCGGTAATATGTTTTGCGGAGCTCCAGAAATGTTGTATTAATGTACTTGGGTATCACCCTTACCTCACTTATCAAGTACATTTACATGGGGAGATGCTGATTGGCGTAGCACAGCAATAGCCTCCTAATGCTTTCCTATTGGAAAGCATTAGACTGGTTGAGTTCATTAAGATGATCTCAGCCATGGAGGTGGGATCAGCCATGGCAAGGCCAATGCAGCATGGGAAAAAGGTGAGTGAATTCACCTTTTTAGCGTGATCGGAGCAGGGTCGGTCACTTAAACAGCCACACCAGCAATATTGTGTCAGGAATACACATTTGTATTCCTGACAACATAGTTTTCCTTTAAAAAATGACCTTAATTTTGTTTCTGTTCCATAAGTCCTCTTTGTGTTTTGCAAGTGTGAAGTGTCTGAAATGGTTTAACAGTATAACCGTTTTTTAAGCCATAAGAAAATGGCATTTTGGCATCTTCATACAGGGTGTCACTAAAGTGAGAAATCAGTGTGAATTCAAGTTAAAAATAGCTGCAGAAATACTCTAAATCAGCTACGCTTTAAGTTCGACTACTCTGGCCTTAAATCATAAATTCACTTTAAATTCTTACTTTAGTAAATAACCCTGATAGTTGAGAAAACTGTTTCACCAACCAAGAGAAAGACACAGAAGGGGTCAAATCCACCCGTGTAGTATCACTATACGTGTGGAAATAGTAAACCACATCAAACATAAAACAATTGTGCGTCATTCGAAATCTAACTCAAATTACACAGACTCCCAATTAAAAATAAACTGTTGTAGAATAATTAGATAATGTTAGAAGTGAAAAGTAGTGCTTTCAGTCCCAGATTGTGTGGAATGCTGGAGGATAGGGGAAGTGACATCAAATGCCAAAAGAAACAGGTTATGATTTATCTGTGATGAGTGGAACGTTTTGTAACTTTAAGTAAATAGTAATGAATGGCTGCAAAATCTATCTCTCTGTTCCAACTTCTTTTCCGAGTATCCAATCCCCAAGACTACAAGTCTGCAGATGCTTTATGAACCCTAGTGAGATGGTGAAAAATATTAAATGAAAACACCAATTCTAAGTTATAATTTATTAAATGTGATAAATCACTCTTAAAACTACAAACTGGATTGCAGTCAAGTGAAATGTAAGTTTTATTGTTCTTGTCTGCAGTAGGAGTGATCTAAGATGACAACTTCTCCTTGTTTATCAGAGTTTCAATTACCACAGTGGTGTTATTTATCAAAGATGGCCTCCTTTTCTTTCTAAGTTAAATTGTAAGAATAAAAAGTGTGTTTGTTTAGACGTTCAATAAATGAATAAATGGATTTACCCCAGAAATTAAATTGAAAGCATTTGAGACAGTTGGGTCTGGATATTTTAGCTGTGTGCATGTGTCTTTCCTGCTTCTGTTTTCATTCATTTTAATAAGAATGTGTTTATTGTCGTACAGCAGGGACTTCGGGCGAGCAGAATGGTGTAAAACATATAAAGATGGAACCTGAAGATCAAGATATAATACAGATCACTGTTCCAGGTACAGATGTCTGACAGACCATAAGAAATAAATGCCAATATTTCCCTATTAGCTTAACCATGGTTCACAAAGCCTGATCTAGTATTATTTTCAGAAACACAAGGTTCTCATTACCACAAGGACCTTACTTCACTTCGTTATTGATACATTTCTCTGTATTGAATGTTGAGGTAATCAGTAAATTGGGTTACTTGTATGTGAAAAAATAAAACATGTTTTTGTTCAAACTGAACACTTATACTAATAGAATTGTACTGGAACTTTCCACGATTTTTTAACTGACACAAATGATTGAAAATTCAATTTAAAAAAATCAATTGAAAATGAAAAGGTTAAAGATAAAATAGTTAAAGGGATTCTATAGTGCCAGAAAATCAAAGCCGTTTTCCTGGCACTATAGAATCCTACAGTGCCCCCCTCCCGCAGCGCTGAAGGGGTTAAAACCCTTCAATCACTTACCTGAAGCGTTTTACTCAGTGCTGGGTCAGGCTCCCCCCACACTGCTGGCGGGGCAGACATTAGGATTTCCCCTTAGGAAGGCATTAATCATTAATCAATGCTTTCCTATGGGGATTCCGATGATGCTGAAAGTCCTCGCGCATAGTTTGAGGATGTCCAGCATCATTTAGATGACCAAAAGTCTAAGTCTAAGCACCCAGAAGTCCCCCTAGTGTCTGTCTGGTAGACCGCCACCTGAGGAGGAGTTAACCCTTCAAGGTAGTTATTGCAGTTTCTCAGAAACTGCAATAATTACCACTGTAGGGTTAAGGGACATGGAACATTGCACCCAGACCACTTCAATGAGCTGAAGTGGTCTGGGTGCCTACAGTGTCCCTTTAATAATGTCAACTGATCAGTGAAAGAGATGAATAATAAATTTTTTTTTATGAAGCAGCAATGCAAGTCAAAGCATTGAAAGCCAAAAGATATGAGTCACTACATATAAAAAGCACAATAAGTATAGCAATATCACAAAAAAATTAATATTAATGTGGTAAAATGAAAGAGGTAGTTTTGATGTGGAAGTCTCTTCAATTTTCCCTAAATATTTCTCATGATGTGGTCATTTGTAGACTAAATTCAAAGTCGTTTGTCTAATTGGAACAAAAGAAAATGTTCAATATAGTGAGGCTCAGTTACTATCCTTACAGTATAGAAAATAAATAAGCAAATTTTTATGCTGAACAGGAAACTGTGGAATTTTTCAGTCCACCACAACTCCCTCTATAAGTCTATAGTAAGAAACTATAACTCAGCATTTATTTAAGTAGGAAAATAGTGATATCTTGCTAGATCTGTTTAACACAGCCACATCATTAGTAGTTTTAGCTGCTCTAAACTTACTGTACAGTATCCTGCTGAAACGTGAACACCAAAATATTAAAGTGAACTGGAGCTGCTCACTGGACATCTTTTATTAGATCTAGTTTATTTTCAGTATTCCATTATTTGGTACGTAAGTAGAACTTATTCTTTTGTTAAGTTTATGATATTTAATTAAGCTTTTTCCCAAATAGATGGATGTTTTGGATTCAGATTCCTATCAATCTCATCACAAGAGATATTCATGGAGCATTAAATAAATACATAGTAAAGGAACACACTTGCTGAAGAGTGTGTAGTCTCTTTTTCATTTTATATAGTAATGTTGTTAAACCCATATTTCAATTGCTCAGAGCACCTACCTTGTAAAGATTTCTCATTGAGCTGCATTGGGAAGTCTGTGATTGGACAGCCACAGAAAGTCTGGGCGGGCTTAGAAGAAGAGGGCTTGCAAAGCTGCAAACAAATAAATCTATAGCTTTTTTTCAAGCTGTTTTAGATATATCCCCAATGAAAAAAAGTAGCAGTAAATGCATGCATGTTTTTATTAGGGCTTTAATCTAAAAAAATTAAAAGTTTTTTTTCTTCCATTGGAGTGTTCCTTTAAGAATGAGTATATTTTTATATATTTAGTGGGAATTGTTTTTAGGACTCCTTATTATATACCAATAGCTATTTTTATATATATATTTTAACACGGTCTCAAACCCATCCTTTTTAGAGCACACATTTCATTCAGATGAAACCAGTGAGTGTATTACGAACCACATAAAATCAGAAGAGCCAAGCTACATACTGGACTCAGGAACAGGTAATATCTGCATGGAGAGATATGTGCAAACTCTTGGCAGGGCCTCATAATTACAGCCGACCATTGTTTTCAACAAACCATTTTTATACAATATTAGTTTATTCCATTATTTTTTTAACATTCTGAACATAAAGCCAGATTTTAAATATTAGATTTAGGTTGTTGGGATACCAATGTGAGACTTTAAAAAAGCTTAGTCCCAAATATATTTATTTTAAAGGGGTATGTTTACACATTAATTTATGCTGATAACTTGTGTTAAAGGAACACTCCAAGCTTCAGAACTACTGTAGTGAGATAAGTGATCACTTTTCAGAACTCACAAACATATTTTCGTTACTTTCATTAGATAAGTAAACATAATAGGGATACAGTTACATTTAGAGCAATTGTGGATTTTGTTTGTGTGATGGCTGATTCTTCAAAGCCATCTGAAGTTTGTATAAAATAGAGATGTTTCAATTTCCATATTTTTATTCACAATATGAAAGGCACTCTCATACAATCCTGATATAAAGTGCAGGTCGGCATTTTATACCGCCTTTTCAGTTATTTTACGTAAGATGTAGCAAAATACAGTTCTCATTTAATAAATCTTTGCCATCCAAGAACACAACAAATGTTTGGCAAAAGCTTTTGACAGCTGCAGTGTAATATATGGAGGTATTTTTAATTTGTAATTTTTTTAACAACAGACAGCGAAGTGTCTGAGACATTTTCTTAAGGCAAAACCTTGGGATCTTTCAGTTTATAGATGGCTTAAGATACAAAAACATGAAAGGGGAACTTTGCATTTTAGCTAACAAGTTTTAGTTGTGTTCTAGCAATAGCTAACAAGTTTTAGTTGTGTGTTTTGGATTTGTATTATATGCAAGGATCTTAAAGCACAGGCTGACATACAATGCAAATCATCAATTCCTATGATGCAGTTCTCGGCAGTCCACGTGGTCACGTGCTTGCTGACAGTATCAAAGGAGAAATTCACAATTAATCGTCACCCAAAGATAGCAACCTTTTACTGCTTGCCCAAAGTCCATAAAAGTCTGACACCCCCCCCTCCCCCCACCCCCACCAAGCTCGTCCCAACTGATTCAGTTCCCATTCTCGTATTGGGTTAATTTTGACATGCCGGAGATTTTAATAAGGGTGCGTGTCGGCCCATCGGAGCAGTACTTGTTTCAATTATCCTAAGATACTGACGTCTCGAAAACCGATTGGTTAAATGACATCAGTGGAGGGGCGGAGTCTATGTATGTAATTACCCAGTGTTTTCTTCCCAGCCATTTACTCTTGACAAAGGCGCAGGGTAGCGCCGAAACGTGCGTCGAGTAGGACGCCATACTAAGTGATTGATTTTAGTGGGGATTTTTAGAGCTGCCTCGAAGCAGCTTGATAGATAGTGCTTTAACCTGGGTTTGCCTGCTCATTTCCTCTAGGCAGGTTATTCTCAGGGCTATGCCCTTTAAGGTAGTAGATTCTTACCTACGGCTACCTCTTGATCTATCTGTTTAGGACAATACACTTTACTGAGTTGGGTATCTTAATAGGATTTCACAGTGGTATGCTGTTAACCTGACTTATGGGTAATTTTAACACGGTATTACTGAAGAATTCAGTTGCCATCTATACTTTTTCTATAATTATCCCAGATACCCTGTCCTCACTGGCTTTACTTTATGCATTTTTTGCTGAGAACTTGTTACTGCTGTATCCAGGCTTTCTACCACCACTACCTCTATTCTTAGGGGTATACCTCCCCATAGTTTATCTGAGGTAGGGTGTTATCCTTCCTGTGTTCTACTGGGCACTACTGTGATTAACTAGGGTAGGGGGCTACTATATATGGTTTTTTACCCTCCTTGCTCCTGTTATTCATGTAGTAGTATATTTAGCCCAGTATTTGTGTCTATATGAACATAGCACCTATTCCCATCTTCCATCTTTCTGGATTTATGTTCCATTTGTATCTTGACTACTGAGATCATATTGTCTTTGATACTCTGTAGCTGTCAGTTGGGATTACAGTTTTTTGAACTAACTGGTTATCTGTATTGTTACTATCATTATTCACAGATAGTTTAGTGATGATGCAATTGAATAGGGAATATATGTATATGAGACATATCTGGGTGGCTATCTATTATTTCCCCTTGTTTTTTATAAATTTTTCATGATCGCCTTTTTCCACATTTTTTCACGTTTTGTTTGTGTTTAGTGAATAAAGTAATTCAAATGATTTTTATTACCTCTATACTATTAGAGCTGTTTCTATTTCTAGTGGGTTATCTGCTGAGAATGGTTACACCGACTTCTGTCTAAGTGGCCAATGCCTTTGTAGAAATTCACAAATACTCACATATGGAAGATGGCTAACGCTAGAACTATGGCAGAGCCAGTACCTACAACTGTGAACCTTCGCTGCACCTCATTAGTGTTTACGGTGTAGAAAGGCAAACTAACAGCTTCTCTTTAAATTATGAAAGAAAATTCTATGAGCTTCAACACAAACCAACCTTTTACGTGTAACTGTTTACCTTAAATGCTAGTTTGTTGGGTTTTATACCTATATTTTGTCAATTATTTATAGTTTGTGAAAATGGATCCATTGAAAATTGCAGGAATGAAAATAAACATTTGGATGGTAAGATTTGTCACTTTCTTTTTTGCATCAGTTAAGAATAAAAAGCGTAAAATGCGTAAAATGGAGCTACACTGCTTCACATTGTGAAGTATGCAGGAACTAAAGTGACAGTATGAGATGTCGTTGTGCAGTTGCTTGGGCCAGAGCACCGATTGGTGTTAAAAAGGGAAGTAGGACAATTTGATCATGTAGATCATGTGAATGGCCCTTTTCCCGCTCCACCTTGACACATTTTGTTGAAAGGTAGAAAACTGAGAGGGCATATTAACCCCTTAAGGACACATGACATCTGTGACATGTCATGATTCCTTTTTATTCCAGAAGTTTGGTCCTTAAGGGCAGTGTGTACCCACAGGGCCAGCCTCTTCCCCTAAGGGGCCCAGGATCCGACCACCCCAGGGCCCCCCGAGGCTGGCCCTGCTGACACCCGGAAGGCGGGTGGCCGGTCGGGCAGGCAGGCGGGCGCACGAGGGAGCACTCAGTGCTTCCTCTTCAGCTCCCTCGCGCACCGCACTGATACCGGAGCCGGAAGATGACGTCATCTTCCGGCTCCGGCATCCCTACGCAGCGCGCAAGGGAGCTGAAGAGGAAGCACTGAGTGCTCCCTCGCGCGCCCGCCTGCCTGCCCGACCGGCCACCCGCCCAGGAGCCCAGCAGCGCCACTGGACCCCAGGGAATCCCCCCAGCACCCCAAAAGGTAAGGAGGCTGGGGGGATTAAATTTAAAAAACAAAAAACAAAACTAGTGTTAGTGTTTGAGTGTGTGTGAGTGTTAGTGTGTGTGTCTGCTAGTGAGTGTTAGTGTGTGTGAGTGTTAGTGTGTGTCTGCTAGTGAGTGTTAGTGTGAGTGTTAGTGTGTGTGTCAGTGTTAGTGTGAGTGTGTGAGTGTTAGTGTGTGTGTCTGCTAGTGAGTGTTAGTGTGAGTGTTAGAGTGAGTGTTAGTGTGTGTGTCTGCTAGTGAGTGTCAGTGAGTGTGTTACTGTGTGTGTCTTACTGTGTGTGTGTGTGTTAGTGAGTCTGTTTGATGTCTGTTAGTGAGTGTATGTTTGTCAATGAGAGTGTATGTTTTGTAAGTGAGTGTGTATGTATGTCTGTTGCTGACTGTGTCTCTGTCAGTAAATGTGTGTGTCTGTTAGCTAGTGTGTATGCGTCTGTAAGTGTGTGTGTGTCTTCAGCACTTACCTTTCTCCAGCGCCGGACTCCCTTGGCGCTGAGGATCCCTCAGCCTCTCAGCTCCGAATGCGACCGCGCACGCATTCAAACCGCCCATAGGAAAGCATTACTCAATGCTTTCCTATGGACGCTCAGTGTGCTCCTCTAGCGGCTGTCCGTGAGACAGCCACTAGAGGCTGGATTAACCCTCAGTGAAACATAGCAGTTTCTCTGAAACTGCTATGTTTTCAGCTGCAGGTTTAAAACTAGAGGGACCTGACACCCAGACAACTTCATTGAGCTGATGTGATCTGGGTGTCTGTAGTGGTCCTTTAAAGGACCACTATAGTGCCAGGAAAACATACTCGTTTTCCTGGCACTATAGTGCCCTGAGGGTGCCCTCACCCTCAGGGACCCCCTCCCGCCCGGCTCTGGAAAGGGGAAAAGGGGTTAAACTTACCTTTTTCCAGCGCTGGGCGGGGAGCTCTCCTCCTCCAATCCTCCTTCTCTCCTCCCCGTCGGCTGAATGCGCACGCGCGGCAAGAGCTGCGCGCGCATTCAGCCGGTCACATAGGAAAGCATTCATAATGCTTTCCTATGGACGCTGGCGTGCTCTCACCGTGAAAATCACAGTGAGAAGCACGCAAGCGCCTCTAGCGGCTGTCAATGAGACAGCTGCTAGAGGAAATAGGGGAAGGCTTAACCCATTCATAAACATAGCAGTTTCTCTGAAACTGCTATGTTTATGAAAAAATGGGTTAACCCTAGCTCGACCTGGCACCCAGACCACTTCATTAAGCTGAAGTGGTCTGGGTGCCCAGAGTGGTCCTTTAAGTGTGTGTGCATCTGCATGCACTGGCGTACATACCGCGGTCGCAGGGGTCGCAGCCCTGTAACCCCTGCGACCAGGTGCCCACCGCCATGTGTTGCGGCCTGGCCCGCGCGCCTGGGGGGGGGGGGCACGGATCAATTTTCGCACCGGGGCCCCATGGGTCATGTGTACGCCACTGCTTAAGGGGTTAAAGGATCACTATAGGGTCAGGAACACAAACATGTATGCCTGACCTTATAGTGTTAAAACCACCATCTAGCCCCCCTGGGCCCCCTCATGCCTCCATATATATATATATATATATATATATATATATATATAGTAAAAATCTTACTGTATTCAAGCCTGAAACTGTAACTCTGCATGCTGTTTGACCCAGAAAAACAAACAGTCTGCTGACATCAGCAGAAGTGGTAGCCTGATCCAATCACAGTGCTTCGCCATAGGAATGGCTTAGACTGACAAGGAGGAAGATCAGGGGCAGAGCCAGCATGATTCAAACAGAGCCCTGGCCAATCAGCATCTCCTCATAGGGGTGAATTGAATCAATTCAATTCAATGAGGAAAGTTCAGTGTCTGCATGCAGAGGGAGGAGACACTGAATGTTTGGATGCATTTTAGGCAGCCATGACGCAGGAAGGATCTCTAACAGCTATCTGAGGAGTGGCCAGTGAAGTTATCACTATCCTGTAATGTAAACACTGCATTTTCTCTGAAAAGACAGTGTTTACAGCAAAAAGCCTGAAGGTAATGATTCTACTCACCAGAACAAATTCAATAAGCTGTAGTTGTTCTGGTGACTATAGTGTCCCTTTAAAACCCCTAAGTAATCAGAATAGGGAATATTGAAAGGCACACAATAATAAGAGCAGGGTACTATAGGGGCAAGGATAGATAAAATCTATAAAATCAATAAAAAAAAAGGGGGAACAAATCAAAGGGATAGGGCAACACAAATAAAATACAAATAGAGTACAAATAATGAAATAAGATAAAATGTATGCAATTTATACCTACTACTACTAATAAGCTAAAAGCTCCCACCCAAAGGTGAAGAATGCAGATAAAAACACAGGAGAAAAAAAAAATCTCAAGTAACGACCAGGAGTGGGTATAGGTGCATTTAAATGAAAATAATACAAAAAACACAAAATAAATAGAAGATAAATGAAAAAAAGGGAGTGTTACGCTTGGGGAGTGTGACAGTAGGGAAATCAGTCTCTGCTCATTGGCTTGTGTTCCACTTTGTTGTCCAGAGACATAGATGCAGCCTTATGCATTACGTGATCTTGTGATCTTCAACCGATCGTTACTAAATTAAGATCCTATAAAGAGCCGCTATAATACTTCCCGTTCCTGGCTTTTCTTTGTATGTTTTCCCGTATGTAATCTTCTCTTAGAACCAACACATACAAAGAAAAGCCAGCAACGGCTTCTAGCTGATACATTATTGGACTATATTGCATTGGCTGTTATTTACTTCGATTTTATTTTTCGGTTCATAATATTTATGTATGTTATTCACCATATTTGGACTATATCAAGTTAAGACCACTGGACATTGTCACCTAGATCCACTGTTTAGCGGATTTGCCCTTATATTGCAGTTTCCATTAAGGACTTTTTTTTATTTTATCTTCTATTTATTTTGTATTTTTTATTTTTATCTTTATTTTATTTTTTTTAATTATTATTTTCATTTAAATGCACTTATTCCCACTCCTGGTCAATACTTGAGATTTTTTCTCCTGTGTTTTTTTTGACACCTTTTGTGTTACACAAGTAGGAAAAAGCCATATAATCTAGGCACTTAAGGTAAACAATTGTGATAAAGACTTCATATGAGATGGAATCATTTCTGTTGTAACTTCATGCTTTGATTCTTCAATAAATCTGCTACCTTGTTCACCTTGTTTACTTAGGTAATATTGCTTTTTTCTACTTGTGTATTGAGGCTGACAGCCTGAGGGCCAGTTTTGCACCTAGAATAATACATTGAGAAGAGTGTAGACTCCTTCTATCTTTGAAACAACATTCTGTGTTATAAACAGCAGGTTCTGAATTGTGATGTCATATCCTGTAGACCACACCTGTAAAAGAGTAGTGTGAACAGAATAAGCACAATAAATAATGTGTTTGAATTCCACAACACAAACCTCTCACTACCTTCAGCACCAGTGTAGCAGTACTGCAGACTTTGGATCTCTTTTCTCTTCCACCTTAACCACCCATGACAGGTGCATGAGCATCAAAGGGAGGACATAGGAATAATGTAGTTATTTATAGTTTGAGTATATGAGAGTATATTTAGTCATTGATATGTGTGAATGTGTCCTATTATGTATGTTTGTGATTTGTTATATATGTACAGTTGTTGGGCTTGTATGTATAATCATGGCTAATTAGTTGTGTATGTGTGTGTGCAGACTGAGAGAAGTAGTGTAGCTATGAATGCATGTTTGTGAGACAGTGGCTAGTTAAAGGAACATTATAATGACAGGACACTATAGTTACGCACACTTCTTCCACACTCCGCCCCCTTGGCTGAGAGCATCAGACTTGATGAACTCAGCCAATCCAATGCTTTTCCATTGGAAAAAACACTGTTCTGCACCAATCAGCATCTCCTCATAGAGATGTGTTAATTCAATGCATCTCTTTGAGCAACATTTAGGGCCGCCATGCAGACCCAGGAAAAACTTCTAGTGACCATCTGAGTGACTGCCACTAGAGGTTTCCCTAGGCAGTAATATAAACACTGCCTTTTCTCTGAAAAGGCAGTGTTTACATTAAAACGTCTACAGGGACAGGCAGTAGTCAACAGAACAACTACATTAAGCGGTAGTTGTTCTGGTAACTATCGTGTCCTTTTAAGTTATGAGAATGTTATTAAATAGATCTTTGTGTAACCTTGGATAGGTGTTTGTTCATGATGCAGAGTGCAGGTAATATATGTGGGAATTTGGTTAGCTATTTGTGTTTGTGTGTTACATGGCTGGTTATGTGTGTGAATAAGAGAATGGTATTGTGGTTAGTTGTTTATGTAAATATGGCTACTTAGGTAATGTATGTGTGTTCCTAAAGAGATACTCCTAGCACTAGTGATTTAAAGTGGTCATGGTACCTGGATTCTGTATGTGAAGCGTTTCGCTATGAAACCTTTGGTGCTGGAGGTGTAACTCCACCCCCAGAAATGCCATTGGGGAGTCATTCGCCAGTCCAGACCAACAGTTCTGGGCTGGCTCATGTCAATTCTGTGCCATATTTCAATGCTCACGGAACTCACCATTTGGCTGAGAACAATAAGCTGACACTCTTGGCCAATGAATGAGTGGCAGGACCGGCATCCAGTGTCTGCAGCTTTTTAGTAGCCAGATGTGGTTCAGCAATTATAATGTAACCCATGGCGCCCAGTGAAGCCCCAGGTAAGAGGGAAAACTGTTGTAAACTGGTCTGCCCCAATAGCGGATAAATGGTCTGTAGTGGTTATGAAAATTGGAGTAACCTCTTATGGCTTGAACATAAACATGTTTGTAAGGACCATTGTGGTTATGAAAGTTGGAGTAAGCATATAAGGCTTGATAATAAACATATTAATTAGTCCACAAAGGGCAAAATGCATTTGAAGTAAGGGAGCCCTCCTCTGTTATGTTTATGTGTGTTTAATACATATATACATGATGCAAGATTTAGTGACAACTTATGTTGCATTGCATTATTTTGTATTTATTTGCATGGCACCCACCTTGATATTAGTAATGTCTGTGTGACAGTGAACATCCCAGAGCCATTTATACCTAGTGTGAGAATGTACACTTGACATTACTTATTTTACTGTTGCTTACAGAGGACATAATATCTCAGTCTGCACAAACCAACATTTTTTCCTACTTGATGATAAGACCTTCACCAATTTGATGATAAGACCTGCTTCTAACATCCATTAACTGACTTTCAAATTCAGGGGAAAAAATTCCCTCGGGAGAACTAGAGAGAACTCAAGAGTGAGTCAGATTTAGAAAAAAGATTTGCAGTGTTCTACAGAAAACTATTTTAATGGGGAAAAAATGTTGCTTGGGTACAGAGACATTATGAAGATGATTTGCCTTTCCTGACATTGCAGTATCTCATAAATTCATATAAAAATATAACTGCATCCTCAGCATCAACCAAAATCATAGCAAGGCAGCTAAATCATAAGTGTTAAGCAGGAAAATGATAGCAAGCATTCTGTCACACTGGCTATAATACTGTGGATGTAGATACCTCTTTAGTTATTGGTAGTATGATGCCTTTTAGAGGTAACATAATAAAATAGGTTGGTGTGACATACTGTAACAGCAGATCTTGTGGTTCAGTTATATAAGTAATTAGTTTGCATAATGCACATATAGATGCCTGTTCAGCCATGTATGCCAGTTTTCCAGATCACAGTCAACCCCATTGGATAATTATTTGCTAGCACTTCTGCCTCAGACTTTAGAAAGCTCTGCAGCTTTGGACAGTGGTTACCGTGGTAACTTTACAGTCTCCTCATTAAAGAGATTTATTTTAACCTCCTAGGCTCGGATGGTTGTTCTTCTAAGAGTTTAATTTATGTTTCATTTCCAAATGAAATTGTACCTTTTGGGCAACACTGAAAAAGTGAAATGCAACATAATATAGAGGCATCTTATGCAGTATTCCAAAAGGCTTCTATGAAATATTAATACAGACATTGAATTATATTGGTATTTTTCATTTAGTGAGTGCTGAAACTATTAACACTTACAATCCCATGTAGAAGTCAGAAGTCTACTATTTACCCCAGTCTTATGTATGCACAGGCTGAATTAATTTAAAGACTGTGTAAATCCTCATTTGGCAGAGAAACTAAATGGCTGGTCCCTCCTTTGCCTTGTTCAAATCATGTTATCTAACCCTTGCCAAAACTCAACAGAGGCATGTCCTTAATAGTTACATAGTTACATAGCTGAAAAGAGACTTGCGTCCATCAAGTTCAGCCTTCCTCAGAAATGTTGTTGCTGTTGATCCAAAAGAAGGCAAAAAACCTGGTCTGAAGCACTTCCAATTTTGCCACAAACTAGGAAAAAAATCCTTCTTGACCCCAAAATATCAGTCAGATGTCTCCTTGGATCAATCAGCTATTACCCACTAATTAGAAATTATATCCCTGTATGTTATGTTTTTGTAAGTATTTATCCAATTTCAGTTTAAACATCTGTATGGACTCTGACAAAACCACCTCTTCAGGCAGAGAATTCCATATCCTTATTGTTCTTTCTGTAAAACAACCATTTCTTTGCCTTAGATGAAATCTCCTTTCTTCCAGCCTAAATGTGTGACCTCATGTCCTATGTATAACCCTGTTTATGAATAGATTTCCAGATAAAGGTTTGTACTGGCCCCGAATATATTTGTATAAAGTTATCATATCCCCTCTCAGGCGCCGTTTTTCCAAACGAAACAGATTTAATTTTTGTAACCTTTCTTCATAACTAAAATGCTCCATTCCTTTTATCAATTTTGTAGCTCGTCTCTGGACCCTCTCCAGTGCCATGATATCCTTCTTTAGAACAGGCGCCCAAAATTGCACAGCATATTCAAGGTGTGGTCTCACCAGCGATTTATAAAGAGGCAAAATTATATTTTCATCCCGAGAATTTATGCCCCTATTTATACATGACAAAATCTTACTGGCCTTAGCAACTGCAGATTGACATTGCATATTGCTGCCTAATTTGTTGTCTATAACAATGCCCAAATCCTTCTCGTGTGTGGTTATCCCTAATTCACTACCATTTAGTGTGTAAGTTGCTTGTGCATTCTTAACCCCGAAGTGCATAACTTTTCATTTTTCTATGTTAAATTTCATCTGCCATTTTAGTGCCCAGTCCCCCAATCTATCCAAATCTCTCTGCAACAAAGCAATATCCTGCTCACATTTTATTACTTTACAAAGTTTTGTGTCATCTGCAAACACTGATACATGGCTTTCAATGCCTATTTCAAGATCATTTATAAATATGTTAAATAGAAGTGGTCCCAAAACAGAACCCTGAGGGACACCACTTACCACTTTTGTCCAGCCTGAAAATTTACCATTAATGACAACTCGTTGTACTCTGTCCTTAAGCCAATGTTCTACCCAAGAACAGGAATATTCATCTAGACCAATTTCTTTTAGTTTGAAGACTAACCTATTGTGAGGAACCGTATCAAATGCCTTGGCAAAGTCCAAGTAGATCACATCCACTGCAACACCCTGATCTATACTTCTACTTACTTCTTCGTAGAATGCAATTAGGTTAGTTTGACATGACCTATGTTTCATAAAACCATGCTGATTATTGCTAATAACAAAGTTCTTCCCAATGAATTCCTGAATATTATCCCTTAATAGCCCTTCAAATATTTTCCCAGTTACTGAAGTTAAGCTCACAGGTCTATAATTTCCAGGCAAGGATTTTGAACCCTTTTTAAATATAGGAACAACATCTGCCTTCCTCCAATCCTCCGGTACAACACCTGAAACAAAAGAATCTTGAAAAATTAAATACAGAGGTTCACTTATTTCCCCACTTAGCTCCTTAAGTACTCGTGGGTGAATACAGTCAGGCCCCGGAGCTTTATTTACATTAATTTTCTTTAATAGCTGTAGCACCTTGTCTCGAGTTATCCAGTCACAAGTTATTTGCAAGTTTTTTGCAGCAAACATTTGCATATCTCTTGCCATAGGATCCTCATTAATATATACTGAAGAAAAATAGTTATTTAAAATTTCTGCTTTTTCCTGGTCTTCATTAGCTAATAAACCCAACTCTGTTTCAAGTGTACCTACACTTTCATTTTTTGTTTTTTTAGAATTGATGTACTTGAAAAAAATTTTGGGGTTGGTTTTGCATTCTTTAGCTATCAATTTCTCATTTTCTAGTTTAGCCACTTTAATTGCCTTTTTGCAAGTGTTATTGGCTTCCTTATATCTTAAATAGGATGCCTTTGATTTGTCTGATTTAAATGCTTTAAATGCCCTTTTCTTATTTTTAATCTCTTGTTTTACTTCTCTACTAAGCCACATTGGTTTTAATTTGTTTCTTTTATATTTATTACCCAATGGTACATACTGAGAAATGTACCTTTCTAATATATGTTTGAATAGTTTCCATTTATCCTCAGTGTTTTTATCACTAAGGAGTTTATGCCAGTCGATATGTTGTAGAGCTGCCCTAATCTTATTGAAATTGGCTTTTTTAAAATTATATGTTTTAGTATACCCCACCTGCTTTTGCTTTTTTGAGTTTATTTCAAAATTTACCATATTGTGATCACTATTTCCCAAATGCTCCCCTACTTGAATGTTGGTTAAAAGATCAACATTGTTTGTTATGACAAGATCCAGACAAGCATCCTGTCTAGTTGGTGCTTGTACCAGTTGTGACATAAAGGTGTCATTTAACACATTCAAAAACCTGATTCCCCTTGCTGAAGTACTAGTCCCTCTTTCCCAATTTATGTCTGGATAATTAAAATCTCCAATAATTAATGGGTTACCTCGATTTGCAGCTTTCTCAATTTGCTCTAACTGCTGTTCTTCCTCATTAATATTTACATTAGGAGGTTTATAACATATCCCAACCAATAATTGATTTCCCTTTGTTTTCCCCAAGCAGATATCTACCCATAAAGCCTCCACCTTTTCCTCGTCACACTCCACATGCCTAAGATTTGACTTTAACTCACGGTTGACATATAAACATACCCCACCACCCTTCTTGTTTTTCCTATCCTTCCTAAATAACGTATACCCATTTATTTTAACTGCCCAGTCATGTGTCTCATCCCACCATGTTTCTGTTATGCCTATTATATCATATTGTTTAGTGTATGCTATTGCCTCTAGTTCCCCCATTTTGTTATATAGGCTCCTTGCATTAGTAAGCATACATTTAATATTATCATGAGTCTTTTGTACTTTTTGTGAATTAATGGTGATATTTTATTTTACTGTCCATGGCATAATTGCCACATACAGTGGTATTTATGGCATTCTGAAACCAGGTGGTTTTTTTTTTTTTTTCATGTTTATAATGTTCTGATGTTTCAAATGTACATCACATTTTCTGATGCCAAGGTTCAGTTCTTACTTGTTTGCAGTGTGTATGTTATTGAATTGGTTAATATATATTTTTGTATTCTGAAATTGTTTATAAATGTCTCACTAAATAAAAAATTAGCCACACATTTTGTTTTGAAGAGTTTGAAAATAAAAAAAAAATTAAATGATATCATACATTGCCTAAAATATATTTTCATTTTATTTGTTTTCGGTTATTTTCCTTGGCACAAAAAGGAATTGGAGACTTAATAAGACAGCTGAGAAAACAAGTAGAAAATGCGTTCAACACAAAATACGGTAAGTAGCCATTAACCAGAGATTAACTGCATAAGTAGATCAATGTTCCTTTGAGGCATGATATAGGTATGATATAACGGTGTATTGTAAACATAGCTGTAATATCCAGGTGTGTCTGTTTGCTTGGAATCCTGTTAATGCTGAGATTCACTGAAACAAAGCAATGTTTGAATTTAATCTCACAGTCCATAAATTCAGTATTTGTGTCAACAGAAAAGATAACCTGTTCTGGACACCATTTCTTCATTTGTATAATGAATGTTTCTTTGGCAGTATTTACAGACATCAGTACATTTTATTAAAATAATTGGCTGACATTTCTAGTTTACAATACCATATCTGGGAATCTTCTGGAAATTATGTTTGGCTCTGATACATTCTCACCAGTCAAACAAATCAGATGCTAATCTTCAACCAGTTTTGGTTGGATGCACACTGCGTGGATGCAGTACTTCTGCCATGTAGACTGACCCACATATATTTATTGGACCAGGCATAAGAGAGATCTCCAGACGTCTCATTTAGAAATGAGTCCAAATCTGCATCAGTTATATTTACTTGTACATCATTTTTTGTTATCACTGAATCCCTACTCAATAAAGTTCTCTGCATGTGTGCTTCATTTTATTTTTGTAGTGCTGTCAAAATAACTGTGAAAAATACTAGTATAGTTATTAAAATAAGAGTTGAGTTCATGCATGCACATTTGGTGCCATGAATGCATCTACACACAACCCTAATGCCTACATGCATTGACGCATTTTCCATAATTTCGTGTTTCCATGCTCATTATTATCATGTTATTTTTTTAACAGCAAAAGCTATTGGAGCTCCCGAGCCTGTCAAAGTGCCATATTCTAAGTTTTTGATGTACCCGGAAGACCTATTTGTTTTGGGATTGCCTGAAGGAATTTCATTTCGACGTCCGAATTGCTTTGGAATTTCAAAACTTAGAAGAATATTGGAAAGTATCGATGACATTCAGTTTGTTGTTAAAAGGTATTACTGTAGTCACATTTCTATTCAACCAACACTTAGCACACCCATTCCCATTGATAGAGATTACCAGTAATACTTTATGGTTGCGGTAAACAGTGACCACTGCTGCAAATCTCTGTTGCCTGTGGATTATAATGAGTGGGTATTTTGTGTGACCTAGAATTGACCAAATGAGAAAATGCATGAAAATAAAAGCCATGAAGCATCTCCTGTAGTGACAAATCTGCCAGATGTTGTAGATAACCAGGCCAATCATTTTAATGATTAATATTAACAGCACTTGACATGTGGCCTATGTTACCTGTTTTGAATGGAGGATAAACATTATCTGATGGTATCATTACTAGTTTATTAAGTGTTCTTGCATAGCAAGACCACTTAATGTTATCTCGCATATATATTATTCCTTTTATAGCCAAATTTTCCACCCTAACTCCTCCCACAGTTTTTACACTACATAGACATTAATATACCGAAACGTGCGGATTATTCCCGATTGGATTGCTATTACCTTGTGGAACGTTTCGCCAAATGGTTCACGGAATATCGTCGTTCTTGTGGCGAAATTGGTCCCATAGGAATGAATGGCAAAATGTTCAAAACTAGAGTGGGAGCTGGCAAAAGCTGAAAAATCAGGACGTGATTTCTAAACTGCCACCACTCCTTCATTTTCAAGCCCACCTACACAAATCTTATTTCAAAACGTTCAGCTATCCCCGCTGCCACTAAAAATATCCACGGCTAAGCCATAGTCCTGATCGCTTTCACAATATGACCATTTGTTTATGACTTACGCCGTCCATTGACATTCATTGAAACTCCATTCTAGCCAGCTCAAACTTGAAGAGCAATTTCTAAACTGCGACTGTGCCTTCATTTTTAATACTTCAGAGACATACTATGCATCATAATGTAGGTCTGGGTCTTGTGACTCTCACAATATAAAGCTATTCGCTGTAGGATGTATAGTTTTTAGATTATGACCGTTTGAAGATGGCAACCACCAAAATACTCTGACCTGTGCCAGGCTGGAGCAGCAAGTGATGTCATAGACAGGGCCTTTTGTACACCTGCTAATGTTTTTGTAAACGTATGTTTTAATGTAACTGTGAAGCACTTTGGGCAACAACGTTGCAATTAAATGTGCTATATAAATAAATAAAAGTTGAAATGCATTTCTCACTCTATCAATATCGGCAATATCAGTATCTTTAGTGGTCGATACCGATATTGCCAAAAATACCAAAAATCGGCCAATAATATCAGTAAAATCGATAATCGCTTGATCCCTAGTTGTAGACTAGTGGTGGAGACAAGAACACTTCACACAATTTCCCCAGAAATTGTAGCTTTTCTAGTTTTCATTTATTTTATTATTTTTTTTTACAGAAAATGCCATTCTAATGCTTCTATTGAGCTAACTCTTGTTAATGAAACGTGTAGCTTATTCATTTGACTAAAATGCCATTTTGTTCCCATGCTGTTACAATAAACGGCTAACGCTGTAAAAGCTAATATCTATAATACCTAATCTGTGGGAAGCAATGACACTTTGCACTTATTACCCAGCACTTAGTACTCACTTCAAAGATACTCTTTTGATAAATGTTAAAGAACTATCCCTATTACCTACCACTTATCAATAACTGAGCAAACATTTGTAAGCTGTACTTAGTAAAAAGTACAGCTGTTGACTGTTGACTGACCATATCATGCCGGATACTGCATTTGCTATATGTTCAGTGAATGTTTCCACGTTATATTATGCCTGCTTTGGTAGATGTTTTTTCCTTGATGATATTCTAGAATTTATGTAAATATTTTTTTACAATCTTATAGGGTTATTTGTGAAAACTGAAAGTGAATTCAAAGAGAAGTTCAAATTTAAGGGCAAAATAGCTGAACTGGAAAAATGATCTAACTCAGCTATGCTTTCAGTTCGGCTACTCTGGCCTTAAATTTTTAATTCACTTTGAATTCTCACTTTAGTAAATAACCTGATAGTCTTTTAGTACAGAACTTTGGAGTTAACATATCAGGCTTTAAAAGAGGCAGCTGAAATATGTAGTAAATTAACTTATGTTAAAATTAATTTCACATCCATATAAGCAACTTATTACATTTACTTTGCTATAAGCATTTAAGTTGATCCCTTCTTCTGTTGTAACTTCCATGGTGTTCTATACACATATACAATGTATTATATTGGGGCTATACCAGTGGTTCCCAAGCGTTTTAGGTTCAAGGCACCCTTAATATTTCAATATTTTTCCAAGGCACCCCAAGTCAAAATTTCTAGGTTGTATATCTGTACAGCGCTGCCGCATTTACTGGCTCTATAGTGTAATGTACAGTGTTTGAAGGGGTGCTTGTATATAGTTATTGTGTTTTAATATAGGGGTGTGTTTGTATTTAATGTTTGCGTTTGATTGCAGGGGTGTGTCTGAATGTAATGTTCACTTTTAAATGTGGATGTACATTTGTGTGAAGTATTTGTGTTTGAGTGAAGGGGTGTGTTTTTTTTTTTTTTTAGTTTGAATGCAATGGTGTGTTTGTATGTAATATTTGTGTTACATTGCAGGAGTGTGCTTGTATGTTGTGCTGGTCTTTGACTGCTTGGATGTATGCACATACACTACCACATACATACATACATACATACTTACACAGATATTCATGCTAATTGACACACAGATGCATATAAATACACTGACACATACACACAAATTCATATAGACACCGACACATTCACACACATAGATACACACGTACACACACATAGATTCACACTGACATACACACATGCACTCTGACACATACAAACATTGATACATGCCCACACCATGACACACATACACACACTGACATAAAAACACTCACCCTGACACACACATACTCACACACACTTATACACACTCATACATACAAACAGTCATATTCACACACACTCATACATACACTCATTCACACGCACACACTCATACACACTCACTCATACTCAAACTCATACACACACTCACACACATACAAGTGATTTAAAAAAAAATATATATCTCCAGCCACCCTCCTGTTCCCTCCAGCTTACCTTATGTGCCAGGAGGGTGGCTTGGAGTCCTGCTGCTGTGGGAGTGAGGGGTATGGAGATCTTCGTGCTCCTCTCCCCTCATGCTGCGGCTGTCTCCTCCTGCACTGTCTCCCTGCATGATGCTGGCAGGCTGTCACTTTCTCCCAGCCGGCCGACATTACAGGGGCCTGGTCGCGGTCTTAAAGGACCGTGGCATACGACCGGGCCCCTGTTCAGTAGTAATGTTTCCCCGGTGCTATAATCATAGCACCAGGGAAACATTCCGCAGCACCCCTGTGTGCACAGTTTGGTAACCGCTGGGCTATACAATAATATACTGTGCTACTATAAAGCAGGTACTCTTGGTGTCTTGCATGATGTCACACACACCTTGACATGGATAGGAGTTGTGGGGAAGCTGCTAGGGGACCCCAGTAAGAGTTATTGTTGTTACTATCTCTTTTAAAAGTCCATGTGTTTGGCACTGTTTGAATAAATCTAATATTTTTGTTTTTCTGAATTATTTCAAGTAAATAGATATCTCATTAAAATATGGTTTAGTTGTTTGTTTCAACTTGTTTCATTTAATTTGGGGTTTACTTAACTGATACAATAACCGTGTTTTTTGTTTCCAGACTGGATCTGATTTCTGATGGGCTAAAAGACTGCCTTGTAGATGGCCCTGGAACTCAAGGTATGACTAGGTAGAAGTAAAAAAAAAAAAACACGTTGTTGTACATTATACCATGTAATCAGTCTTTGAAACAGACCAATGCTTTTCTTGTTACTTAAAGAAACACACCACATACATACGCACTTTAGTTTAAGTGCTTTCTATAGAAATTGGCACTTTTATAAATTAATCTTCTACCAACCCCACAGCTGTCAGTTAGACAGCTGTTCTTGTTATTTACTGTAATTTAGCTCTGTGGAGCTAAACTTAAGAGGCAGGCAACTGCCTAGAACACCTACCTTGCAAACACTTTTCTGTGATTGGACTCAAGTCTGTGATTGGACTCAAGTCTGTGATTGGACAGCAAAGGAAAGTCTGTGCTGTTGGGTAGTACTTGCAGTAGCTGCAAATACTAGATCAGCAGCTATTGCAAGTCTTGTAACCCCAAAGAAAACACTCAAAACAAATTACATAGCAATAACAAATCAAACTAAAATTAATGGAGTGCGTCAATATGGTTAAAAAATAATAACAAATTTACCCTGAAATAAACAAGCATGCACAAAATAATAGTCCAGACTAGATTAATCAGTTATCCAACCTCAGCTCTATATATTGTGCACTCAAGAAAGAACTTCGTTCAAACTGGAACTATTTCTATAGAAACAACATCTCAGAGTAGTAAGGGTAGACGGATAATATTGGAATTTTTGTAAGGCCGGAACAAGCTCCCGTACTAGCAAGCAGTCCAATCCGAAATGTGAAGGAGAAGCCAAATACATGAATGCTTATAAAGTTTTATTTAAAAATAAATATAAGTATATGTTTGTATGTGTATGTGTGTGTATATATATATATATACCGTGTGTATATATATATATATATATATATATATATATATATATATATATATACTTAAAACTAAAGCGGGCAAGGAAAAGTAGCAATATCATGCAGCATAAACACACACAATCTGTAGGCAAATGCCAATATACACATGGTGACTTTTCGTACATTCATCTTGCTTCACCCGCCATGACTTGTTTTGCATGGACTGGTGCTTCTTCCGATTTAGACTCCTCATATTGCATGCACCATTGGGGGTATACCAATTAAATCATTTTTTATTTTATTTATGTTGTTAATGGGGTGTCCCTTTAAATGAAACCTACAATACTTTGCAATCAGATTTCTTTTTTGATTTTTTTTTTTCTTAGGAACTAGTAACAAAGATTGCCATGACCCTGTAATAGATGATACCAGCAAGAGGCATACCTTTCAAGGTAAGATAAGAAAAAAAATATATATTTTTAGCATTTTATTGTTTGAACACTAAAACAATCCAGACATTATAATCAATACAGATTACTGTAGCTGTTATGGTGCTTTTAAACTACGGGCTCAATTTCCAAGTTATTCAGCATTTTTGTTGTCTTGCAGCCCACATGTATTTCTGGCAGAGTTGTTTCAATATATCATGTCTTATAAGGATCGGTATGATCAAGCCTAAATTGGAACTACAAACACAGTTATTTGCCAGGCCACATGTTGGAGAGATCGCTGTTTGTTAAGATTGAGTTACCACACGTGTTTGAAGGCCATGTAAAAAGATTACTGTTTAAAAGTCCTGAATGTATATATTCTACAGGATGCTTTATTGCCACAAGATTTTCTCCTATGTCTGTCAGCAGGCACTGTAATCAGTTAATCTCTGGGCACTCAGATCCCTGAAACTTAGTTACTCTTACTTTGTTGTAGACCTAGCCAGTATCTTAACCCCAAGTGATCCAAATCAAATGTGTGTTGTTTTTTTTCCCTTAGTTTGATATGCTAAAATTTGTCTATTTTTATTTTAGAAGGGGACTTCAATACAGTGACAGATGCTGACGTAGACACAGCAGACATTTCTGGACATATCCCATCCACTGTGACTGACGGTGTAGGATTTCTGCAAGGTAAACGCAAATTGATTTACCCTCAGAGATTACAAATTAGTATCTACCAAGGAGTTAATTTTTTTTTATCATGTTGCAGTGCACCAAACTGTATGTAATCTAACCATAATGTATGCATGTTTAGATGATTGCAGCCTTCCTGGTTTCAGTGTCATACCTTCTCTCGGCCAGCGCCGCACCTCCTCCTTCTGATGCTGCCGCATCCTGACATTCAGCCAAATGCACGCATGCTAGGGGGCTTGCGCACTCCTCTCTGATGCAGAACACTTGATTCTACCTGATGTTAAAGAGACAGTAAACCCAAAATATTTGTGGGCCAAACACACTTTTATAACAATTACTGATTATCCCAATCGTTTCCTAAGTCTATCACAACATAATTATGCCTACTTATGTCCTTCTCTGACATCGCTTCCTCGCCCTATTTTGGTCTTCGTAGCCATAGGATGTATTCTAGTATTCCGTGTGTTTTTCTGGTTTGACTTGACTCTGTATCTTACGTGTGGGACCCCTGACCTTGGCTTTGTGTACTTGTTTATTCTACCTTCTCCTATCAGGACTATATTCTATAATCCTTACCTTAAACCTGACCACTCCAAGGTCCAGTAATATGTTCTATATCATTATATTAGTTACTGTCATTTTGGTGTGGTACCTTGACACACAGGTAATCTAGCCTGTGACTTCACATTATGCTTATGTACTCACTTATTTAGAACTGTTCCCTCACCAGACTGGATTTGACACGGACAGATACTGTGTTTACACCAAAATAAGAGAGTTGTAGAGGTAGGGCAGGAACCACAAGGATAGTAATGTCAAGGACAGAATG
>OW240912.1:234367062-234380240 GCA_933207985.1 Pelobates cultripes | reverse complement strand
GTCCCATAGGAATGAATGGCAAAGCTAGAGTGGGAGCTGGCAAAAGCTGAAAAATCAGGACATTATTTCTAAACTGCCACCACTCCCTTATTTTCAGGCCCACCTACACAAATCTTATATCAAAACGTTCAGCTATCCCTCCTGCCACTAAACATGTCAACGGCTAAGCCATAGTCCTGATAGTTTTCACAATATGACCATTTGTTTGCAACTAACGCCGTCCATTGACATTCATTGAAACTCCACTCTAGCCAGCTCAAACTTGAAGGGCAATTTCTAAACTGCGACTGTGCCTTCATTTTTAATACCTCAAAGACATACTATGCATCACAATGTAGGTCTGGGTCTTGTGATTCTCACAATATAAAGCTCTTCGCTGTAGGAGTTATAGTTTTTAAAATACGACCGTTTGAAGATGGCAACCACCAAAATACTCTGACCTGTGTCAAGCTGCAGCAGCAAGTGATGTCATAGACAGGGCCTTTTGAACACCTGCTAATGTTTTTATAAATGTATGGTTTAATGTAACTGTGCAACAACGTTTCAATTAAATGTGCTATGTAAATGATAATAGTTAATCCGCCCACTCCAGTTGTAGACTACAGGTGGAGGCAAGAACACTTCACACAATTTCCCCTGAAATTGTAACTTTTCTAGTTATTAAGTGTTCTTGTTATTATTCTTATTATTATAGCAAAATTTGCCACCCTAACTCCTCCCACAGTTTTTACACTACATAGACAAAAATTTACCAAAACGTGCAGATTGTTCCCGATCGGATTGCTATTACTTTGTGGAACGTTTCGCCGAATGGTTCACAGAATATCGTCGTTCTTGTGGCAAAATTTGTCCCATAGGAATGAATGGCAAAGCTAGAGTGGGAGCTGGCAAAAGCTGAAAAATCAGGACATTATTTCTAAACTGCCACCACTCCCTTATTTTCAGGCCCACCTACACAAATCTTATATCAAAACGTTCAGCTATCCCTCCTGCCACTAAACATGTCAACGGCTAAGCCATAGTCCTGATAGTTTTCACAATATAATCATTTGTTTGCAACTAACGCCGTCCATTGACATTCATTGAAACTTCACTCTACAAAGCTCAAATTTGAAGTGTAATTTCTAAACTGCGACTGTGCCTTCATTTTTAATACTTCAGAGACATACTATGTATCAAAATGTAGGTCTGGGTCTTGTGATTCTCACAATATAAAGTTCTTCGCTGTAGGATTTATAGTTTTTAAAATACGACCGTTTGAAGATGGCAACCGCCAAAATACTCTGACCTGTGTCAAGCTGCAGCAGCAAGTGATGTCATAGACAGGGCCTTTTGAACACCTGCTAATGTTTTTATAAATGTATGGTTTAATGTAACTGTGCAACAACGTTTCAATTAAATGTGCTATGTAAATGATAATAGTTAATCCGCCCACTCCAGTTGTAGACTACAGGTGGAGGCAAGAACACTTCACACAATTTCCCCTGAAATTGTAACTTTTCTAGTTCTTATTCTTATTCTAGTCAAATTTACCACCCTAACTCCTCCCACAGTTTTTATACTACATAGACAGTAATACACCGAAACGTGTGGATTGTTCCCGATTGGTGTGCTATTACTTTGTGGAACGTTTCGCCGAATGGTTCACGGAATATCGTCGTTCTTGTGGTGAAATTGGTCCCATAGGAATGAATGGCAAAATGTTCAAAACTAGAGTGGCAGCTGGCAAAAGCTGAAAAATCAGGACATGATTTTTTAAACTGCCACCACTCCCTTATTTTCAAGCCCACCTACACAAATCTTATATCAAAACGTTCAGCTATCCCTGCTGCCACTAAACATGTCAACGGCTAAGCCATAGTCCTGATAGTTTTCACAATATGACCATTTGTTTGCAACTAACGCCGTCCATTGACATTCATTGAAACTCCACTCTAGCCAGCTCAAACTTGAAGGGCAATTTCTAAACTGCGACTGTGCCTTCATTTTTAATACCTCAAAGACATACTATGCATCACAATGTAGGTCTGGGTCTTGTGATTCTCACAATATAAAGCTCTTCGCTGTAGGATGTATAGTTTTTAAAATACGACCGTTTGAAGATGGCAACTGCCAAAATACTCTGACCTGTGCCAGGCTGGAGCAGCAAGTGATGCTAATGTTTTTTATAAATGTATGTTTTAATGTAACTGTGAAGCACTTTGGGCAACAACGTTGCAATTAAATGTGCTATATAAATGATAACAGTTACTCCGCCCACTCCAGTTGTAGACTACTGGTGGAGGCAAGAACACTTCACACAATTCCCCCAGAAATTTTAGCTTTTCTATTTATTAACTACAATTGTTGAAGTGTATGCCCATTACAGCAAAGCAACTGTGATTATGTTACTATGAGATAATTCTCCATTTTCTTTAATATGCTATAAACGTGTGGATATTTTTTAACATTGTACAGTGTATTCACGAAAATGTGCTTTGCCGATTGTTGTCTAGGGAATTTTATAATATTGGCCATACTAAAACCCTGCTATTTTGGCTTAAAATTGGCAATGCCCTTGTCAGGTCTCAGGATTAATGGTTTGGTGAATAACTCTGTATGTGTTTTTAATAAATTGACTGTTTATTCAATAAATAGAAAAGCGTGTTGGACTACAAACAAACTGCAAAACCAAGGGGGAGGTTTTTTTTGTTTTTTTTAATTAAGGGGGGTGTGCAAGTTTTTTATTAAGGGGGTGTGCAAGTTTTTTTATTAAGGGGGAGTGCAGGTTTTTTTTATTAAGGGGGTGTGCAGTTTTTTTTATTAAGGGGGTGAGCTGGTTTTTTTATTAAGGCGGAGTGCATTTTTTTTTTATTAAGGGGGTGTGCAGGTTTTTTTATTAAGGGGGAGTGCAGGTTTTTTTTTATTAAGAGGGGGTGTGCAGGTTTTTTTATTAAGGCGGAGTGCAGTTTTTTTTATTAAGGTGGTGTGCAGGTGTTTTTTTATTAAGGGGGTGTGCAGGTTTTTTTAATAAGGGGGAGTGCAGGTTTTTTTTTTATTAAGAGGGGGTGTGCAGGTTTTTTATTTATTAAGGGGTGTGCAGGTTTTTTATTAAGGTGGGTGTGCAGGTGTTTTTTTATTAAGGAGGTGTGCAGGTTTTTTTATTAAGAGGTGTGCAGGTTTTTTCTATTAAGGAGGTGTGCAGATTTTTTTTAAATTAAGTGGGGTGTGCAGGTGTTTTTATTAAGGGGGGTGTGCAGGGTTTTTTCTATTAAGGAGGTATGCAGGTTTTTTTTTTTAATTAAGTGGGGTGTGCAGGTTTTTTTTATTAAGGGGGTGTGCAGGTTTTTTTTATTAAGGAGGTATGCAGGTTTTTTTTTAATTAAGTGGGTGTGTGCAGGTTTTTAATTAAGTGGGGTGTGCAGGTTTTTAATTAAGGGGGGTGTGCATGTTTTTTTTTTTAATTAAGGGGGGGTGTGCAGGTTTTCTTTTTTAATTAAGAGGGGGGTGTGAGGGGGTTTTATGTGTAGGGTGGGTGTATGAATTTGATGTGTAGGGGCTGTATGAACTTCGTGAAATGGGTGCAGGGATTTTTATGTGTAGGGGGTGTATGAACTTTATGTGATGGGGTGCAGGGTTTTTATATGAAGGGGGGTATGAATTTGATGTGTAGGATGGATGCAGGGTTTGTATGTGTGCAGGGTTTGTATGTGTGGGGGGTGCACAATTTTTATGTGCAATAAATATTCTTGGAAACAATTTGTGGGTGTTTTTTTTACATTTGTAAGCGAGGGAGGTGGGGGGTGCCAAGTACAGGGTCCGACCCGGATGCCAAAGGCACTAGGTACGCCCCTGAGTCTCACATCTCAATTCTCTACCATTTAGGCATTAAATCACTTTTTATTCTGTTTATGCGCCCCAAGCTCCACGTACCTTGGCTGTGACTCACTTAAACTCTTTGAAATTGCTTTCATTTAGACCTTTTTATCTACTGCTTTGTTAAATAAACTTTAATCACACACAGGAGGCTACTGCAGACTATTAACAGAGCAAAGATCAGAAATTGTAAATCTAATATAAAATTTAAAAAAATGAAACACACTTTGCAATAAAGGAAGTTTAAAAAATAGATTTCTCTATACGGGAAGTGCAGAGGAAGGCTGTGTAAGTCACTGCCAGGGGAGGAGGAGCTAAGGCTTCATAAACAAAGTGATTTAACTCCTAAATGTAAGCTCATTGAGCACCTCCACCTCCTCTGTTCCTCTACGTCCAGTTGTCTGGTTACAATTACATGTCTGTTAGTCCACCCATTGTACAGCGCTACAGAATCTGATGGCGCTATATAAATAATAAAATAATAATAATAATAAATGGCAGAGAATGGAGCTGTGAGCCTGCATAGACATGATCTATACACCAAAACAACTTAACTAAGCTTAATAATTTCCCTTTAATGAACCCGATGGCTAATTAGAAATTAGCTGACTATTACCTATGATCTAAAATGCCAGGGTTCTTAATCTCTATAAAGAGAGCATAAATTACAAAAAGATTATAATTTTCATGAAACATTAAAAAAATAAAATAAAATAAAATAAATATCTTACCGGGTCTTGGAATAAGTCCATGAAAAGGCCTAGAAAAAAAAGAGAATTAAAAAAATAAAATAAAAACAATAACATAATAAAAAACAACAGTGCAAAGTGAAACATGGATGATTTGCATGGCATTACTAAATGGTTACAAAAATATAGCAATAACTATTAAAATAGAAGAATATAGTATAATTAAAAATAAATATCAATAATAAATATCCATACTTAATTCAATGGGAACATAGGAAGATTTGGTACAAAGAACATGGGTGGACTAACCAGCTAAGTAAAGTAGGAGAATGAACATGTGCCAAAGCAAAAAATGTGTGTCTAAGCACCTAGACGACGGGTGGATACCACTAGATTATATCCTGGGCTTAAACCCTTGTTAATCGAAATCGCTAAAGGGACGGAGGGTCCAGAAAAAAGAGGTACTTCCTCTACTAGTGAATCAAACGCGTCTCTAGGAAAACACCCACAGCGTGTGTAGATATATGGGTACATGAATGTAAGAGATAAAAAAATAAACCAAGTATTAATCCTTAAATTAGCTGACTATCACCTATGATCTAAAATACCAAAATAACAAAGGCAAGAGCACAGACAAAGGAAGACTGTTCATAAAATATTAAAAAGCCGCAAATAGTGTCTTACTAATTCCGCAGTAAAGTAAATCTTTGTAAATGTATGCAATGTTTCCCAATTGGGCTTTATTTCAGTATTCATGCCACAAGAAACATTATCATGCAAAATAGTAAAGGTGGAAGTATAGATACTTAGGAGGATACTTTAACTGGTGCTAATTAAAATGAAAATCAAATGAAGACAAGCTTGTCTACCTGATTGAAGACATGTTATATTTGCCACAGCTTTCATCTAATGTTAAATAATTGGACTTTAAGAAGCCAAGAAACTGATTTTGCCAAATGACTTAAACTGCGGTCATTCCACCCCTGTATGTAAGCATACACTCACAATCAATATAGCGTTGTAACAACACATTCCTGTTTTCTAATGAGTATGGTAAGTATACCTTGTTACAGTGAATCTGATTTTATCAGCCACTGCTAATATCCTTTCGAGGTTTTGAGACCCAAAAGTGCATGGTTTTCGAAACGGGATTCCTGGAGGAAGACCTTCTATAATTACAGAGCCTGGATTGTTCTTTATACGTTTGTACGGTACTTGGACTGGATACCTAATACCGAGGGCTTCACCTGAAACCACACAAAGTCGCTTTATTAATCATTAGACAGATCAAACAGGTTACCGTACATACATTCGCAACATACATTTTCTAATTTCAGTTATATTTGCTAAATAGGAAGAAAACATCTAGAATTTGTAAACATACAAATACATTTTAATAAAAATAAAAATTAGATGAAACACGCTCTACAGATAAACAGAAAATTATATCTAAGGATTTAAAATGTAGCTTAATTCACAGCAGTTGAAGGACCACTCCACACTCAAAGCACACTTCTTGCTTGCTAAATTGCTTTATGGGTAAGGAATACCCTATTTAAAGGCACATTGTAAAAGAGCTGATGTCTATGAGAAATCGCCACTTTTATCATTAAATAATGAAACACCCTCGTGGGTGTCAAACAGCCAGGGAAGTTTACTTCCTGCTTCCATTAGCACCATCTGCTCACAGACCTCAGATCAAACCAGCGTTCTTTGTGAACGCCGAGCAGTGCGCTCATGTAGAGATAGCTTCAGAGGCCTCTCTGAAAGGGGAACTGCAGCTTCTGCAAGCACTTTTAAAATATACCTCAAATTAATATAAGCATGAAAAATACATCATGTATTCATTGGGGTTATATTTACTAAACAATGATTTTTTAAATTAACACTGTGGAGTGTTCCTTTAATGATGGTGAATTATAAAAGATTTGTTCATCCCAATATGTTCAGTAAATTACAAACATACAATTAACAATTAAAACAAGTAAAAAAACAAAAACAAACAGTTGCATGAAGTCTTCTGGAGCTGTGTCTCCATTCAGTGTTCTCGAGCGGTTTAACACTAAATAATGTCCGAACTTCACTAGAGGTAAAAGCAGAAATTACACACTTACTTCTACCCATACCAATTCATACCATCAACAGGCGCTGTGATAGGTTGAATGTAGTCAGCTGACACTCTCAGTCACTCAGAACCAACCATTGCCCAGGGTAATACTTCTTCATTAGTACAAGTAGCACAGAGGCACATGTTGCTCTTGTTTAGCATTAAAAATGGTTTAACACTGAATGGAAAGACAGTGCCTGGGGACTCCAGGCACTATAACCACTTCAATGAGAATTAGCAGTTCAAGCAGTTAGAGTGTCTACAGTCTCCCTTTAAGAGTGATCATGTTAAGATTGTGGTATCTCATGTATTTACTTCTCAACCCCATACTGAAACCCAATTTTTTTGTTGTAAATATTAAAGAGTTAATACATTTTTAGCCATATTGTCAGTTCTTAATATTGTGTTATATGTAAACCAATCATTACATCTTAACTCTATAGTAAAGACACATGGCTATATACATATCTTAACACCATACATTGGAAATTACTGCATCCCTAAATGTGTTAAGATTACGGACTATAACCAGGATTCTTGTGGTACACAACACCAGAGTGACACTGAGGTCTGGATACATTTTCTAACACAGTGTGGTGCCAAGTTCGCAGTGCAATGATTTGTAGAGGTAAGTCTATAGATACTCTCACTAAATACATCTGCAACACTTTTTCTCACATGTACTTTTCAGATCACTCCAAAAACTACATTGTGAAACAAGTGTCATGGATTTTTCTTTTGCCAACGTATATTAAAACTATTGTTTTTGCAATTTCTTGAGAATTAAATTCACCGTACACCTATTCCCCTTCTCTAATTTCACTAACTGAGCTACTACTGGACAATACTAAGGGTAAATTATGTCCCCATTAACTAAGGCACTCGGCCCAGGGACTCTTTTTGCGATGAGGTTCCCCGATTTAAGCAACAATTGTAGTCCTTGTATTACCCTGTAGTATTTTAGGTTCTTGAATTCTCACCATATTTTTTATTGAATAGGTCTTGCACTTGTTCTCGCAGTGTGTTGGCAATATCAATTCTAGAGAGTCTGGCATCATAGTTCTCTAGATGAAAGAAAAAACAGACAAACCGTGAATACATATTAATAACATAATGTTACCACTCACTTATACATAATTTATTCACATTTTCAAAAACGATTTAATACAAAAGTTCAACATAAGAGATATGTAAATTTAAGAGCAGTAAAGAGAAAATGATACATTTTAAAATGTACCCAGTTTTTTATCCAACAAAAGTGGAAGAGTATATGGAAAAGCAATATAAATTCTTTAAAAAAATTTAAAAATACTATTATTTACCACAAAGATATTTGCCAAGATTTAGTAAATGTTTCATTACAAACTGCCAAGAAGTCACATACATTCTGTCCTTGACATTACTATCCTTGTGGTTCCTGCCCTACCTCTACAACTCTCTTATTTTGGTGTAAACACAGTATCTGTCCGTGTCAAATCCAGTCTGGTGAGGGAACAGTTCTAAATAAGTGAGTACATAAGCATAATGTGAAGTCACAGGCTAGATTACCTGTGTGTCAAGGTACCACACCAAAATGACAGTAACTAATATAATGATATAGAACATATTACTGGACCTTGGAGTGGTCAGGTTTAAGGTAAGGATTATAGAATATAGTCCTGATAGGAGAAGGTAGAATAAACAAGTACACAAAGCCAAGGTCAGGGGTCCCACACGTAAGATACAGAGTCAAGTCAAACCAGAAAAACACACGGAATACTAGAATACATCCTATGGCTACGAAGACCAAAATAGGGCGAGGAAGCGATGTCAGAGAAGGACATAAGTAGGCATAATTATGTTGTGATAGACTTAGGAAACGATTGGGATAATCAGTAATTGTTATAAAAGTGTGTTTGGCCCACAAATATTTTGGGTTTACTGTCTCTTTAACATCAGGTAGAATCAAGTGTTCTGCATCAGAGAGGAGTGCGCAAGCCCCCTAGCATGCGTGCATTTGGCTGAATGTCAGGATGCGGCAGCATCAGAAGGAGGAGGTGCGGCGCTGGCCGAGAGAAGGTATGACACTGAAACCAGGAAGGCTGCAATCATCTAAACATGCATACATTATGGTTAGATTACATACAGTTTGGTGCACTGCAACATGATAAAAAAAAATTAACTCCTTGGTAGATACTAATTTGTAATCTCTGAGGGTAAATCAATTTGCGTTTACCTTGCAGAAATCCTACACCGTCAGTCACAGTGGATGGGATATGTCCAGAAATGTCTGCTGTGTCTACGTCAGCATCTGTCACTGTATTGAAGTCCCCTTCTAAAATAAAAATAGACAAATTTTAGCATATCAAACTAAGGGAAAAAAAACAACACACATTTGATTTGGATCACTTGGGGTTAAGATACTGGCTAGGTCTACAACAAAGTAAGAGTAACTAAGTTTCAGGGATCTGAGTGCCCAGAGATTAACTGATTACAGTGCCTGCTGACAGACATAGGAGAAAATCTTGTGGCAATAAAGCATCCTGTAGAATATATACATTCAGGACTTTTAAACAGTAATCTTTTTACATGGCCTTCAAACACGTGTGGTAACTCAATCTTAACAAACAGCGATCTCTCCAACATGTGGCCTGGCAAATAACTGTGTTTGTAGTTCCAATTTAGGCTTGATCATACCGATCCTTATAAGACATGATATATTGAAACAACTCTGCCAGAAATACATGTGGGCTGCAAGACAACAAAAATGCTGAATAACTTGGAAATTGAGCCCGTAGTTTAAAAGCACCATAACAGCTACAGTAATCTGTATTGATTATAATGTCTGGATTGTTTTAGTGTTCAAACAATAAAATGCTAAAAATATATATTTTTTTTCTTATCTTACCTTGAAAGGTATGCCTCTTGCTGGTATCATCTATTACAGGGTCATGGCAATCTTTGTTACTAGTTCCTAAGAAAAAAAAAAATCAAAAAAGAAATCTGATTGCAAAGTATTGTAGGTTTCATTTAAAGGGACACCCCATTAACAACATAAATAAAATAAAAAATGATTTAATTGGTATACCCCCAATGGTGCATGCAATATGAGGAGTCTAAATCGGAAGAAGCACCAGTCCATGCAAAACAAGTCATGGCGGGTGAAGCAAGATGAATGTACGAAAAGTCACCATGTGTATATTGGCATTTGCCTACAGATTGTGTGTGTTTATGCTGCATGATATTGCTACTTTTCCTTGCCCGCTTTAGTTTTAAGTATATATATATATATATATATATATATATATATATATATATATATACACACGGTATATATATATATATACACACACATACACATACAAACATATACTTATATTTATTTTTAAATAAAACTTTATAAGCATTCATGTATTTGGCTTCTCCTTCACATTTCGGATTGGACTGCTTGCTAGTACGGGAGCTTGTTCCGGCCTTACAAAAATTCCAATATTATCCGTCTACCCTTACTACTCTGAGATGTTGTTTCTATAGAAATAGTTCCAGTTTGAACGAAGTTCTTTCTTGAGTGCACAATATATAGAGCTGAGGTTGGATAACTGATTAATCTAGTCTGGACTATTATTTTGTGCATGCTTGTTTATTTCAGGGTAAATTTGTTATTATTTTTTAACCATATTGACGCACTCCATTAATTTTAGTTTGATTTGTTATTGCTATGTAATTTGTTTTGAGTGTTTTCTTTGGGGTTACAAGACTTGCAATAGCTGCTGATCTAGTATTTGCAGCTACTGCAAGTACTACCCAACAGCACAGACTTTCCTTTGCTGTCCAATCACAGACTTGAGTCCAATCACAGACTTGAGTCCAATCACAGAAAAGTGTTTGCAAGGTAGGTGTTCTAGGCAGTTGCCTGCCTCTTAAGTTTAGCTCCACAGAGCTAAATTACAGTAAATAACAAGAACAGCTGTCTAACTGACAGCTGTGGGGTTGGTAGAAGATTAATTTATAAAAGTGCCAATTTCTATAGAAAGCACTTAAACTAAAGTGCGTATGTATGTGGTGTGTTTCTTTAAGTAACAAGAAAAGCATTGGTCTGTTTCAAAGACTGATTACATGGTATAATGTACAACAACGTGTTTTTTTTTTTTTACTTCTACCTAGTCATACCTTGAGTTCCAGGGCCATCTACAAGGCAGTCTTTTAGCCCATCAGAAATCAGATCCAGTCTGGAAACAAAAAACACGGTTATTGTATCAGTTAAGTAAACCCCAAATTAAATGAAACAAGTTGAAACAAACAACTAAACCATATTTTAATGAGATATCTATTTACTTGAAATAATTCAGAAAAACAAAAATATTAGATTTATTCAAACAGTGCCAAACACATGGACTTTTAAAAGAGATAGTAACAACAATAACTCTTACTGGGGTCCCCTAGCAGCTTCCCCACAACTCCTATCCATGTCAAGGTGTGTGTGACATCATGCAAGACACCAAGAGTACCTGCTTTATAGTAGCACAGTATATTATTGTATAGCCCAGCGGTTACCAAACTGTGCACACAGGGGTGCTGCGGAATGTTTCCCTGGTGCTATGATTATAGCACCGGGGAAACATTACTACTGAACAGGGGCCCGGTCGTATGCCACGGTCCTTTAAGACCGCGACCAGGCCCCTGTAATGTCGGCCGGCTGGGAGAAAGTGACAGCCTGCCAGCATCATGCAGGGAGACAGTGCAGGAGGAGACAGCCGCAGCATGAGGGGAGAGGAGCACGAAGATCTCCATACCCCTCACTCCCACAGCAGCAGGACTCCAAGCCACCCTCCTGGCACATAAGGTAAGCTGGAGGGAACAGGAGGGTGGCTGGAGATATATATTTTTTTTTAAATCACTTGTATGTGTGTGAGTGTGTGTATGAGTTTGAGTATGAGTGAGTGTGTATGAGTGTGTGCGTGTGAATGAGTGTATGTATGAGTGTGTGTGAATATGACTGTTTGTATGTATGAGTGTGTATAAGTGTGTGTGAGTATGTGTGTGTCAGGGTGAGTGTTTTTATGTCAGTGTGTGTATGTGTGTCATGGTGTGGGCATGTATCAATGTTTGTATGTGTCAGAGTGCATGTGTGTATGTCAGTGTGAATCTATGTGTGTGTACGTGTGTATCTATGTGTGTGAATGTGTCGGTGTCTATATGAATTTGTGTGTATGTGTCAGTGTATTTATATGCATCTGTGTGTCAATTAGCATGAATATCTGTGTAAGTATGTATGTATGTATGTATGTGGTAGTGTATGTGCATACATCCAAGCAGTCAAAGACCAGCACAACATACAAGCACACTCCTGCAATGTAACACAAATATTACATACAAACACACCATTGCATTCAAACTAAAAAAAAAAAAAAACACACCCCTTCACTCAAACACAAATACTTCACACAAATGTACATCCACATTTAAAAGTGAACATTACATTCAGACACACCCCTGCAATCAAACGCAAACATTAAATACAAACACACCCCTATATTAAAACACAATAACTATATACAAGCACCCCTTCAAACACTGTACATTACACTATAGAGCCAGTAAATGCGGCAGCGCTGTACAGATATACAACCTAGAAATTTTGACTTGGGGTGCCTTGGAAAAATATTGAAATATTAAGGGTGCCTTGAACCTAAAACGCTTGGGAACCACTGGTATAGCCCCAATATAATACATTGTATATGTGTATAGAACACCATGGAAGTTACAACAGAAGAAGGGATCAACTTAAATGCTTATAGCAAAGTAAATGTAATAAGTTGCTTATATGGATGTGAAATTAATTTTAACATAAGTTAATTTACTACATATTTCAGCTGCCTCTTTTAAAGCCTGATATGTTAACTCCAAAGTTCTGTACTAAAAGACTATCAGGTTATTTACTAAAGTGAGAATTCAAAGTGAATTAAAAATTTAAGGCCAGAGTAGCCGAACTGAAAGCATAGCTGAGTTAGATCATTTTTCCAGTTCAGCTATTTTGCCCTTAAATTTGAACTTCTCTTTGAATTCACTTTCAGTTTTCACAAATAACCCTATAAGATTGTAAAAAAATATTTACATAAATTCTAGAATATCATCAAGGAAAAAACATCTACCAAAGCAGGCATAATATAACGTGGAAACATTCACTGAACATATAGCAAATGCAGTATCCGGCATGATATGGTCAGTCAACAGTCAACAGCTGTACTTTTTACTAAGTACAGCTTACAAATGTTTGCTCAGTTATTGATAAGTGGTAGGTAATAGGGATAGTTCTTTAACATTTATCAAAAGAGTATCTTTGAAGTGAGTACTAAGTGCTGGGTAATAAGTGCAAAGTGTCATTGCTTCCCACAGATTAGGTATTATAGATATTAGCTTTTACAGCGTTAGCCGTTTATTGTAACAGCATGGGAACAAAATGGCATTTTAGTCAAATGAATAAGCTACACGTTTCATTAACAAGAGTTAGCTCAATAGAAGCATTAGAATGGCATTTTCTGTAAAAA